>OZ010739.1:657500-940000 GCA_963932295.1 Tipula lateralis | reverse complement strand
TCGAATAATAATCAGTTACTATCTGAATTCTAACTGAATAACAAGATATAAAAATATTAACATATATACAAATCTATGTATAGTACTAAATACTTGTATACTAGGAGACAGAGAAAAAAAACAAGATCATGGACCAAACGATTACGTCACACCAAAAAAAATTAAATAATTTCATCCTACAACAACAAAATTTAAATAGAATAAATAAATATTTTTTTTTAAATGAAATGAAACTTTTTATTGTACTTTTTTCTAACTTTTATTTCATTAAATAATATATTTGTTAATTAATAATTTAGACAACATAATATTTCGGTCTATGAGACCATTATCAAATGTATTAAAAACACAGAAACTAGAATAAAATTAAATTAAAATAAATAGAAACATAGAAACAATTATGACTAGAACTACTATTAGTATCACTTACTATTAAAATCTCGAATTTGGTTATATTTAATTTGTACAATAATTATCCATACTTGATATTTATTTATTTTAATTTTAATAAGTTATTTAAAAAACAAAATCTTTTATATTAGACAAGTCAATGTTTCGACGGACAAATAAATAATAAAATTGTACAAAAATTATGCTTACAAAAAACCTATTGGGAAATTATACAAATATAAAATTCACATATAAATTGTCTTCACTAAAGCCAAAAAATCATCAAAAATTTCAAACAAGAACATTTTAAACTAATATAACAGTTCATGTGAATGTAATATGACACTAATACTAATTACTAAAAACCCGTAAATCAAAAATTATTGTCAAATTGATAAAAAAAACAGGGAAAACAACTTTTTTGGTTAAAAAATATATTTTTAATGTGATTCAATTTATTATTTTAACAATCAAAAATATTGGATTATTTTTAAAAATTGTACTCACTGAACGTTTTTGTTAAGGCCATGTAAAATAAACTTATATTTGGGGCTAATATTCTCTGTATCTGTCTTAAAATTTATGTTGTTGTTGTTATTGAGTATATGGAAGCATTCCAAATACAGGCTTTTTTATATGTTTTTTCTATGTTTAAAATATAAGTGTCTGTGAAGTTTGGTGTATGTCTAGTTAAGTGAGTGTGTTGGGCTAAAGCTGTAGTGTTCTTGTTGAATCGTATGTCGCTTTTATGTTTTTGTATTCTACGATTAATGAATTTGAAGTTTGGCCTATGTATGTTTTTTCGCATGAACAGGGTATTGAATATACAACATGAGTATGTTCATCATGTGGAATATTGTCTTTCAATTTTGAAAATTTATCCTCCAATTTATTTTTAATTTTATAAGAAACTCTATTAGCGACCATTGACTTTAGAATTTTGTTAAGGTTAATAGATAAAAATGCAACATACGTTAATATTGCTTTAAATGATTGTGCTTGATTAATGTTTTCAGTATCGACACTATTTATTGGTATCAGATTGTCTAGTTTATAAGCTATATCTCTAATCATTTTTTTAACTAGATGGTTTGGATAGTTATTTTAGATACTGTTCAATCAATGTTGTATTATTAATTCTATATGAATGGTCGCTCAAGGTTAAAACTCGTTTAATAAAACTTCTTGCAACATTTAATTTCATATATTTGGGGTGGCATGAATGATAGTTAAGTATACGTTCAGATGATGTCGGTTTAGCATACCAATTGGTAACAATATGGTTTTCATTTTTAATTAATGTTAGGTCCAAGTAATTCAATTTATTATCAGTTTCTATTTCGACTGTGAACTTCAAATTTTGTTCAAATGACTCTAAAAAGGTTTTAAATGTATTGATTTCGGACTTAAACACACTCCGTTTTTGAAGTATTATCAGACATAGAATATTCATAACAAAATGTTACCGATATCGAACTAGTACAACTTGAACACAGATTTAATATATTAAATGAAGTCCTAAATTTTATTAAAAGTAATAAACAGCCAACAACACTAGAAAAATCTTGAATCACAGCAATTAAATGTCTTAAAAATTTCATTAACAACAATACAAATATAATTATTCTAAATAGTGATAAAAGAAAAAAATCTGTTATCATGTATAAAAATGATTATATAAGTAAAATGAACGAACTTTTATCAGATAAAACAATTTATAAAAAAAATATCAAAATTCCACGAGTTCGCAGTGAATTAGAAAATAAAATAAAATCGCTACACATGACTGGACAGATCACAGAACAAATTTATAATAATATTAAAAATAATTTTCCAATAACACCTCGCATGTATGGGGTACCGAAACTACATACCTCATTTCCAAACATTTAGTTTCCATTTTGAATGTTCTTACCTTTGAAAGTCCGTTTAATGTTAAAACTTTTATGATGTTAAATGAAAAATTAAAGACATTAGAATCACTGAACATGATAAACTAGTTTTTTTTCGATGTTGTAAGCTTATTCTTAAATATACCGATCAATAAAATTTTAGACACTATTAATGAACGATGGATAGAAATCGAACCATGTACCCATATAAGCAGTGTTGTGCACGTAAATTACATTGCGTAATTTACACTATTATTTACGTGTAAATAATTGTATATTTTACCTGAAATTTTTTACGTTACAAAGTAAAAAATGGTAAATAATTAGCGACATCTGTGCGAAATCTATCAATTCAAGAAGATTTAAAATTTTATTAGTGACATCTGGTGCCATTTAAATGGAAAGAGGAGAGTTAAAAAAATGTTGTCGATATTACAACCATTTCACAGCTCTATCTATTGAAAATATTTGAATGTAATCTGTACTATGAGTTTTAATAAAATAAAATATTTAAAATAGGCTGAACGCCGACCAAACAAATTTAATTTAACAAAAAATGGAATCGTTTGTTCTGTTTGTTATGTATTAAAATTATATCTATTCGAAAATGTCAAATAACCATAACTTTATCTGCGTTATCTCACACTTAGGTACCACACTAAAAACAAAAAAATACTATTTGATTTATAAAATTTGACTGTGTATTTTTTACTTTTAACGTTCACCACTGCAATTATGTTAGATTGTCAAATCAATTTTGTTTTGCAAAATATAATTTGAAATAAATTATAATTATAGAAATATTCCATAAATCCAATTCCATCAATATTAAAACTATACGAAAATATAATTTTCCGAGTGTGTATGTCTTTAAATTATCTTAGAATTCATAAATTTTCAATAGCATTTCAAATTGAAAAAAAACTTCCTACTAAAATACCAGCTGTAGAAATTCATTAAGAAAATTTACCAAAAAGCTGTTCTGAAATATTTGAAAATTTAAAATATGTTGCCGAAACCATAGATATTTG
This sequence comes from Tipula lateralis, assembly GCA_963932295.1. NCBI lineage: Eukaryota > Metazoa > Arthropoda > Insecta > Diptera > Tipulidae > Tipula > Tipula lateralis. Next base: position 936,687 of record OZ010739.1, on the reverse strand, counting down.
TTATAATTTAGTGGGCTCACCAGCCCTCACCATAATTTCTATGCTACCAATTTTCCTCATGGGTTTTTACAGTTGGAACAACAATCCGAAACAAATTTGATTCCAAAACAAGTGTCTCTATTTTGCATATCCTGGGATAGTTTGGAATTAAGATCGACAGCCACAGCTATATTGTAATTTTGTTAAAAATGGTAAAAACCAACATAAGTAGTAATTTTTATCCCATGTTGTATGTGTTATAAGAATGGAATAATACGATACACACTAGGGCATGAATAATACACGACTATCTTGCAAGAAAATTAGAAGACGATATGCAGAACTTATTATATACCAACAAAGAGCAAACAAAGTGAAAATATAAAATTGTTACCAATTTAAAGATCCCTTGATGCACAGTTCATCGAAGTTAATTTATTAAATTATTAGAATGAAACTAAAATAAAACATACAAATTTTGTATTAAAAATAAAACTTTATTTATTTACTTCTAATTAAAAACTAAAGTTAAATATACACATATATATATATATATATATATATATATATATATATATATATATATATATATATATATATATATATATATATATATATATATATATATATATATATATACACTCAAAGACATAAGTCTACATACACCTATTGAATCTAGTATATTTCGCAAACTACATTAGTTTTCCAAATTTTTTTTTGCAATACATTTATTTTTCAATATGTAATTTAATATTATAGGTCAATTTTCAAAAATTATCAAATTTTGGTGACATATTCTGATAAATAAAAAAAAAATTAAAAATTAGTGAGACAAAAGTCTACGTACACCGAGCATTAAAATCTGTTTTTAGGCGAATACAACAAAATAGTCCCGTTATGTTCATTTTATAGTCATATTTTATTATACTGATATCAGTTCGCAATAGATGTTGACTTCTACACATTTAATTAGTTAATAATTTATTGAAATATGGCACCGCGTAAAGAAATTTGTGCCAGTATTCGAAACTTAGTAGTTCAATTAAGAAAAGAAAAAAAATCATACGGTGAAATTGCGGAAACTGTGAAACTCAGTCGTGCTACTATCCAAACAATAGTTCGGAACTTTGAAGAGCGGGGTTCTGTATTAAATAAACCCAGATGTGGCCGCCCGAAAAAATTATCCGGTAGAGATGTGCGATCAATTTTGAAAAAAGTGATACAAAATCCAAGGATAGGATGCCCAAAATTGGCCGAACAGATCGCTAATACATCAGGAAAGTTTGTTAATCCCAAAACCGTTGGTAGAGTATTAAAACGGTCTGGGTATAACAGCAGAGTTCCTCGAAAAAAACCGCTAATTTCTACCAAAAACAAAGAACTGCGGTTAGACTTCGCTCGAAGACATCTTAATGAGAACAACGAATATTGGAATCGTGTTTTATTTACTGACGAAAGTAAATTCAACATATTTGGATCAGATGGGAGGCGGAAAATATGGCGCAAAGCGAACACTGCTTTACAAAGTAAAAATATAATACATACCACTAAACATGGGGGAGGTAGTGTTATGGTTTGGGGAACTATGGCGGCGGCTGGGGTTGGCAATTTGGTGTTTATAGATACAACTATGGATAGATTTCAGTATTTGACCATATTGAAAGATAATTTGAAAGCATCTGTTGAAAAGTTAGGGCTCGAACAGTCTTGGATCTTTCAACAAGACAACGATCCGAAACATACAGCTATCATTGTAAAGGAATGGTTACTGTATAATGTACCCAAACAGCTCCATTCGCCACCCCAGTCGCCGGATTTAAACCCAATTGAGCATATTTGGGATGAAGTAGAACGAAAATTAAGAAAATACCACATCTTAAACAAAAAAACATTAAAGGAAGCGCTGATAAAAGCTTGGGCGGAAATCACTCCTGAAATAACAAGAAATTTAGTATTATCTATGCCTCGTCGTCTACAGGCAGTGATTGATGCTGAAGGAGGACCTACCTGATATTAAATAAATAATACAGTTGTATTTATTTATATTTTTTTGAATTTTAATTAATAAAATTGAATTCTGTATGTAGACTTTTGTCTCACTAATTTTTAATTTTTTTTTTATTTATCAGAATATGTCACCAAAATTTGATAATTTTTGAAAATTGACCTATAATATTAAATTACATATTGAAAAATAAATGTATTGCAAAAAACAAATTTGGAAAACTAATGTAGTTTGCGAAATATACTAGATTCAATAGGTGTATGTAGACTTATGTCTTTGAGTGTATATATATATATATATATATATATATATATATATATATATATATATAAATATATATATATATATAAATATAAATATATATATATATATATATATATATATATATATATATATATATATATATATACATATATATATATAATATATATATATATATATATATATATATATATATATATATATATATATATATATATATATATATATATATATATAATCACCATTAATAAAATTATACATAATATGCAAAATTAAAATAAACGCTATTTCATTTATTATAAATTATAATCAGTTTTACATATAAAATAATATATGTAGATACAATACGAACGTCATAAATTGATTAATTTAATCTTCTTCCTCACTATCTACTGAATTGTTTGACAATACTCCTTCGTTATTCAATGCAAAATAAACATAAAGTAGTTTTTCTGAACGCTCGAAAGTTAGGCGATTTCTAATTGAGGTGTGTATTACACCCCATTTAGAGAAAACTCTCTCAATTTGTGGCGATGAGGCTGGTAGATTGAGGACCTTCAAAGCTAATTTAGCCATCTCAGAGCAATCCATTTCCGCTGTTCACCAAAATGTAGTCGGTTTTTTAATGTCTTTTTGGTACAACATTTCAAAGATTCCTGTTTTCATTTTAAACTGGTCTAGTTCATCAAGACCATTACCACTCAAATTTCGTAATAAAAAATGATTAATTTGCTTCATGTGTTCCCTATCCAATTTCTCGTTCTCATATTTTGGATGCAAAAAGTAAGCCGTCAATGCATAAACGTTCAGTGCCATATTACGGCGATGATTTAATTTGGTACGTTCAGATTCGATATCAAGTGATAGCCACAAGTTAACAGCATCTGCAAGTGAAGCATCAGATTTTTGACAAAAATTGATTGGCTCGCAAACTGGGTCTAATAGTAATTTAGCTGCTTTCACTTGCTCAATAAATTGTTCTTCAAAGACCAAGTCCATTACATTTGCTTTGACTTTTCTGGGTTGTTCATCAATATTAATTTGCTTCATAAACTACAAATTTGATAGTAAACTTTGGTAGGCATTCCGATGAGAGCACCACCTTGTATCACAAGCTAGTTTAATTTTACAGCCTCCTTTATCCACAATCTGTCTCTCGAAATCTGCATGTTTGAACTCTTTCAGGACTGTATTAACGTTTTCTGTAAGCTTTACATCTATCACATCTTTAGTTAACAGATTTCCAATATGGCTATGGCACGTACTGTGCCATAAAATGTGTTTTAAATTTTTTCCCATTTTAACCATTGTAGCCGCATTGTCAGTTACCACTGCATAGATCTGGGTATTGTAAAGTGCCTTTGCAATTTTGATTGATTCTATTACAATTTCAGTTAGTCGGTCTGCATTTTCACATTCTCCACTCAAATCCCACGCGCTGATCAATTCTTTAGAACCATCAGAATTATGTACCATGCTTACTACAGTTTTAGAGTTGGATGAGGAATTTTTCCATCCATCTACCATAAGTACTGAATTTGTAGGAAGTTTTTGATTCGCGTTTTGTAGGCACTGTTTGAATATCTCTTCTAAAATATTGTTTGATAAAACACGTCGATTTGGTATGAGTTTTGTGTATGACGGTCGCAATATATTTATCAAATTTTTGAAATGTCTTGATTCTATAATCCTCAATGGAATATTACAGCCAAAGATAAATTTGCCGATTTCAGTGTTGATTTCTTTTTTCTCGTGATTGGTTACCACATCAACAAATGTAGGAATAGTACGTCGCTTTGATAGTGCTGTTGCTGATCTTGTTGTTCCAGAGTTCGTTGCGTTCTCACTACATACACTGGAGATTGATCTAAGCGGTATTCCAGTACTAGATGTAGTTGTATGATCTTGGCATGCTGATTTTGACGTCTCCCAAATAAATGAGCTTTTACTATGTATATTGGAAATTGAAGTAAGTAGTGTTCCAGCACTAGACGAACACGATAAAGTTAGAGGCTCATCATTTGTATCTGATTGCACGTGTACTTCGTCCATAAATTGGATATCCACCTCATTTACAGTATATAAACTGGTGCCAGCAGTAACGTTGGATTCCTGACAAAATTTCCTAATTAATTAAATATCATTAGTAGTATATATATCTAGTACCTAAATATTATATTATTAATTTAATTTAACAATCAACTTGGCTTAAAGAAATTTTTGCTTGATCATGAAACTTAAATTTTGAACGTTGCTGCTAGATTTAATTTGGAGAACTCCAAAGCGACTGATATTCCATTTAGTCTATCGTATCATAAAGAGACCGATGAAGAGAAATTATCAAGCAATGTAAAATATCGTGCAGCAATTGGATGCTTATTATACATATCGACGAATACGTGATCTGATATTGCATCTGCAGTAGCAATATTATCGAAGAAAGTAGGTAACCCGACGCAATTCGATTAGAATGAAGTGAAGAAATTGATTCGCTACATCAAAGGAACTTTGAAACTTCGTTTGAAATTAGGAGATTCGGAAATGAGTGAGGAACTCATTGGGTACGCTGATACTAATTGGGCAGAAGACCACCAAATCAGAAAGTTTAATTCTGGTTACACATTTTTATTAAATAGTGCAATCAGCTGGTCATGTGAAAGGCAGGATTGTGTCATGTGTGGCTTTATCATCAACTGAAGCTGAGTTTATCGCAGTTTTTGTATTCATATTCAATCAATGTAGGCTATGTTTTCTAAAATGAAAAAGACAAGTGAAATGAATGTACATATATTCAATATATAAATTGTAGTCTGTTCTAACACGTTATTCAGATAACATGTAGAAAAATATTATGTGATATTAATTGGCCGAACAATAAAAGAGTGGTTTTTATTAGAAATAAGAATCCGTCTTTAATTCAGTAATCACGGTGCCATCATATGAATAAATTAAATCAACAAAAAATTCTGGCAACTTGCTACATTGAGGATATATGTATATTCGCTTTTTTTCCAAAAATTGTTTGTCCTTAAATAGTATTGGGCTTTCTTGTCCAAGAATGACAAGAATATACTAAACTACAACAGAGATTTTTGTAACAATTAACTCCTATACTAAAATAGAGAAAGTTGTCCAAATGAAGCTTTCGTTAACTAAAAACAGTAGATACATAATCCTTAGATAAAAATCTATTTAATAAATTCACATTTTAATATTACACATTTTCACCGAACATGTGGCAATTTTATAGGAAATTTTTTGACTTCCACATGTTAACACTAAAACACAAAAATAATAAAAAGAACTCTTTTAAAATACACGATTGATCATCACGCTACACTCATAAACTTTGTGTTAGCCATACTTACCGATGGGCCATCAACCTCGAATACGCCGTATTTTGCAAAGTATGTTTACAGTTTGTACAAAATGCAACCTGTTTCTTATTTGTTTTCAACACTGTAAATCCTATTTCTTCATAATTAATTTTTTTCGGTCTGCCCGCCATTATCTTCACCAAGAAATATTCGTATTGCTCGCTCAAATCACACTTGTGTATTAATATGTGACAGGTATATTTAAGCAATTGATGTTTATAATAATAATTTGCAAAATTAGATTATAATTTATGTAATTTATGATTATCGATCGTAAAAAACGCACGTTATGCGTACGTACATACTTATTTGATAAATATAATTGTTCTTAAAAAAAACATGAAAAACATGAAATTGTTAACTTCGTTTAAATTCAAAAATGAAACGAAGATACATAAAAAATTCGATGGCAATATAAACAATACAAAAGTTGAGCTACAGAAAAAGACAATCAAATAAATTAAAATTAAAATCAATTAAAAGAGGATATCCGATATATTATAGAATAGATTATAATTTCGAAAAAGAGAAGAATATGTAATAGTAAAGTATATTTCTCTCAGTACCTAAATAAATACTAAAGAAAAACTTAATGTAGACACATGAAACTGCAATTTTGTGTAAGTCCAACAGACAAGAGTAATAATAATTTTTATTTTTTCAGGGGAGTATAGATTTAGATTATTTACGTAGCATAGTAGTATATAGGTCATGAGAGTAGTACCATTTACTCCTTTAGTAGTACGTTCGACAACCTGATATAGGCACATCATTTTTCTTCGCACTAAAATAGTTTTTTGTCGTATAAATACGTGAATCACAAATTAAAGTTCAAACTTCAGTATCGCTTAAATATTTAGGATGCAAAAAATTAAAAATTTTATTCGTTACCTTTTGAATCAGCTGACTTCGGTATTTTAGCAAGAAGTTTTATGTAATTTGAAATGAAAATATTTTAATTTTTGATCTAAATCCTGGCAGAAGGTATTGTTGAGTCTCTTTTATATGAGCTTACCAATTTTTAGCTAAAATATATATGTATATGGAGTTGAATCGATTTTAAATCATTTTTTTGCTTAAAGTTGATTTCGCTGTGACAGACACGTAAAGTGATTAATAGTATTCCACACGAAGTTTCATATCGCACCACAAATAAGTTTTTTTTAGTAATTTGGCAGGAACTCAAGACCTGCTGAATTTATGTTATTGTAGAATTGAGTAACTAAAATTAAATACATGGGTTTAATTGTAATAAAACTAGGTATATTTTCTTTTCTTATAATTTATCCACACATACAAATATGCAAAATAAAATTATGTTTACAAAACTTCTCGTTTAAAACAATTTAGTTTAGTTCAGAAATTCAGTGTATATAAAATATTCAAAGACTGATATTATTAATTCTTCAAGTTTAGCACAACTTTTCGCCAATTTTTAAGAAATAAATTTGACTGTTTTATTAAATAAGACGTGGTATTTTATGGCATTAACGCAGTTTTTCGCTTTATTATACGAGTATGTGCACATATTTTCAGAATATGTCCAAATTTGTGGATGTAGTAACGTTTCGAGAAAAAGCAGACATTTGTATTTCTATTTGAAAATTACTTGTCCTGAAGAAATCGGTGGATTATTTGGGATGATGTAAATTTCTAAAAGCAAACCAAAATTAGAACAAAGGTCGTATAATAATTTAAAATTCTATACTTAATTTAAAAAATGATAAAAAATGGAATTCTACACGAATATGCCCAATTGTGGTGAAATTGATTTAATTAATATGACTGATTATTCGTGCTGGTTTGTTGAACATATGCAATATTCATCATGATAATTTAAGTATTAATAATTATAAATTTTGCAATGTTATTTTATTATGATTATAGTTTTCAATGTTAGTTCAGTGATCAATGTTATTTTATTATGATTTAGTTAGAGAGGTTTGAGCCTGTGAATGGTACTAGTATTTCTTAATTCAGTTAGATGGCATTACTTTTAATATTTTTTAAATTTATTACAATATTTTACATTAATTACAATTTTTTACCGTATTTTACAATTTTTTACATAATGTATGTAAAAAAATATTTTTTACGCGTAATTGCAAAACACTGCATATAAGAAAAAACGATTTTATAGATCTGCTGAAAATAATACTAAACAAACATAATTTTTTTTTCATTCAATAACGAATTTTATATACAGCTATCAAAGTTAGCCATGGGTAACCCTTTCTCTCCTTACCAACTTTAATTTTAAAATATGTCGATGACATTCTACTGATAATCTCTGAGTCCGAAATCAATACATTTAAAACCTTTTTAGTCATTTGAACAAAATTTGAATTTCACAGTCGAAATAGAAACTGATAATAGATTGAATTACTTGGACCTAACATTAATTAAAAATGAAAACCATATTGTTACCAATTGGTATGCTAAACCGACATCATCTGAACGTATACTTAACTATCATTCATGCCACCCCAAATATATGAAATTAAATGTTGCAAGAAGTTTTATTAAACGAGTTTTAACCTTGAGCGACCATTCATATAGAATTAATAATACAACATTGATTGAACAGTATCTAAAATAACTATCCAAACCATCTAGTTAAAAAAATGATTAGAGATATAGCTTATAAACTAGACAATCTGATACCAATAAATAGTGTTGATACTGAAAACATTAATCAAGCACAATCATTTAAAGCAATATTAACGTATGTTGCATTTTTATCTATTAACCTTAACAAAATTCTAAAGTCAATGGTCGCTAATAGAGTTTCTTATAAAATTAAAAATAAATTGGAGGATAAATTTTCAAAATTGAAAGACAATATTCCACATGATGAACATACTCATGTTGTATATTCAATACCCTGTTCATGCGAAAAAACATACATAGGCCAAACTTCAAATTCATTTAAAAGTAATACAAAAACATAAAAGCGATATACGATTAAACAAGAACACTACAGCTTTGGCCCAACACACTCACTTAACTAGACATACACCCAGGGCCGGCCCTAGAGCCGAGCCAGTAAGGCCATGGCTTGGGGCGCTTGGCTGGTAGGGGCGCCATTTTGAAAAAAAAATTAATCCTTCGCAAGATATCAGGGCTTATAAGACTTAATAGTAAATAAAAAATTTTGGTACGCAATAAAAAAATTGCGTTTATTTAAAATAAGTAGTAAATTATTACATTTTTAAAAATATTTTGCATATTAATCACAATACCGTTGGTAGTCATAGCAACCATAAATATTATTGTAACACTACCTACACAAGTATTAATCTTTTAAAATAATATTAAGTGTTGCAGTTTTCAAAGTAAGTAGTGGTCAGTGATTTTAAAAATTAAAGTTGAGTGTTTTGAAAATTCAATCGAAATTGCAACGGTAAAAAAAATAGGTATGTTGTATTTATTGATGAATGAATATAAAATTTATTTATTTTTATAAGATATAATTTTTTGTTTTAATATAAGCGTTCTAATATTTCGTTTTTCTACTCTGTTAGGCTTTATATTTAACCCATAATAATGCCTCCAAAAAAACTAAGTGGCTACCAAGGTAGAAAAAGAAAAGCAGAGCAGGAAAAGCAAATACAAAAATGTCAAAAGATTTATTCTTTTTTTAAATCTACAAATGTTGATCGGCAAAGTGACGATTCAGAATCGGAAAGTGAGCTACAACATATTGAGACAGAGTCTACCTGTACAGATTCAGATCTGATAAGTTCATCGAAATCATTGGACGTTGAAGAATATTGTTCCAATCCAGAACCTGATCTCGAATCAGATTATAGCATTGTTGACACATTTGACGTAAATTCTCATTCGGAAACAGTAAATTCTGAACATAATTCTTTAGATGTTGTTTCAAGTATCCAAGACTATTTGTCCGACATTGGGAAATGGCCGCAAAATATTGGCCCAAATATCGATTTACTTGTAAGACGTGGACCAGAGCAAATAATTAATTTTGATTTTCCATTGACTGTTCAAGAAAAGGAAGGAAGAAGTCGGAAGTTTTGTTCTACAAACTTTTATCGAACACTTCCTAACGGTGAAAAGATTCAACGAAAGTGGTTGGTTTATTCAAAATCTAATGATGCTGTTTTCTGTTTTGCATGCAAGCTTTTTTCTAAGAAAGAAATTTCCCTAACTGTTAATGGATTGAATGATTGGAAAAATGTGTCAGCCAGATTAAAAGAGCATGAAAAAACAATTGAACACTTAAAATGTATATTGGTCAGAAGATTGAATGAAGAAAAACTATTGACTCATTTAATAAAAAACTCGTGAATGAAAATTCAATACGTTGGTGAAATGTACTGGAGAGATTATTTGAAATCATTAAGTTACACGGGTCACAAAATCTTGCTTTGAGAGGAACATCTGATAAGTTATATGAAGATAACAATGGAAATTTCTTAAAAATTGTTGAGCTTATAGCTAAATTCGACCCAATCTTGAAAGAACACGTACGTCAAATAAAAAATAAAGAATTACACGTACATTACTTGGGCAAAAGAATTCAAAGTGAAATGATTACGTTGTTAAATTCTGCAGTCAAAGAAAAAATTACAAACTTAATAAAATTGAATAAATATTATTAAATAATCGTTGATTGTACTCCAGATGTTTCCCATATTGAGCAAATGTCATTAATTGTCCGAGTGGTATGTCCAAGTAGTGATGAAAAACACATTGAGGTGCATGAACATTTCTTAAGTTTCATTGAAATTGATAATAGCTCTGGAGCTGGAATTACAGATAAGATTATAGAAGTATTAGAGTCACATAACTTGTCAGTGGCCAATATGAGAGGTCAAAGTTATGATAACTGCTCCAATATGCGCGGACGACATAGTGGTGTCCAAAGTAGAATTCTAAATTTAAACCCAAGAGCTTTTTTTGTTCCTTGCAGTGCACATACCCTAAATTTAGTGGTGAATGATTCTGCGAGTTGTTGTGTTGAAGGTATAAATTTTTTTGATATCATTCAGCATTTGTATGTTTTTTTCTCATCGTCAACTCAACGCTGGGCTTTATTAAAAAAACATATAACTGGTTTAACGTTGAAAAGCGTAAGTGAAACTAGATGGGCCAGTCGAATTGATGCTTTAAAACCTCTACGATATCACCTCAGAGAAGTTATTGCGGCTCTGTATAATTGTATGAATGAGGATAGGCAACCTTATGTTACCACAGTCACAGCAGCGCGGAACAAGTCAGAAGCCAAGGCTATATTGCAAAAAATTGAAAAATATAAATTTATCTGCTTTTCAATTGTATGGTATGATATTTTGTTTGATATAAATGTAACTAGCAAAGCATTTCAGGCAGTTAGTTTAAACCTGAGCCAAGCAGTAACGTTGTTATCAAAAAGCATGGTGTTCCTGGAAGACTATATAACAGATGCAAAATTTGATTGTATTTTGGAGGAGGCCAAAACAATTGCAATTGATTTTGATATTGATGTACAATTTGAACGCGCACGAGTCCGCCGTCAAAGAAAACAATTTGATTACGAACAGCATGATGAAGTATTTGATGATCCTATACAAAACTTCAAAGTTAATTTCCTTAACAATATAATGGACAACGCGATACAATCGTTACGTGATCGCTTTCAACTTATTCAGGAACGGATGATGACATACAAAAATATTGTATGGATTTAGAACTTCTCCTAACTGACGGTGATCAAAAGGATATTTCCGGCTTGGATTTGTTTGACGAATTAAAATACATAAAAAGTCATTTGTCTACAGATTGTTGTGATTCTCCTACTGAAATTCTTAACTTTTTGCTAGAGAATAATTTAACAACTACCTTGCCAAATATATATATTGCATTGCGAATCATAATAACATTGCCAATAACTGTAGCGAGCGCAGAGAGAATCTTTTCTAAGCTTAAATTAATAAAAACTTATTTGCGCTCTACAATGCTCCAAGATCGTCTTGATGGTTTAGCTACCCTTTCCATCGAACGCGATTTAGTACAAAAATTGGAACTAGATGATCTTATAAACAATTTTGCAGCCATGAAAGCTAGGAAAAAAGTTTTTATGTAAGTAAAAATAAAATTATTATTTGAATATACATAATTTCTCTCTTTTTTCTTAGATAAAAACAGTCCTGAAAGATTATCCAGAAACAAAAGTTTTATATACATATTGGTGTTAAGAAAATTTTGTATTAAATTTAATATAAAAATAAAATATATTTTCAAATATAAAAATATTGTTTTAATAACAAACAAAAATTTTTAGTTGATTCTTTTTTTTTGCTTGTTAAAACATATGGGGCGAACTTTAGACCCTTGGCCTAGGGCGCCATAAGAGCTCGGGCCGGCCCTGCATGCACCAAACTTAACAGACACTAATATTTTAAACATAAAAAAAAGGCTCTATTTGGAATGCTTCCATATACTCAACCACAACATAAATTTTAAGACAGATACAGAGAATATTAGCCCCACATATAAGTTTATTTTACATGCCCTTAACAAAAACGTTCAGTGAGTACAATTTTTAAAAATAATCCAATATTTTTGATTGTTAAAATAATAAATTGAATCACATTAAAAATATATTTATTAACCAAAAAAGTTGTTTTCTCTGTTTTTTTTTATCAATTTGACAATAAGTTTTGATTTACGGGTTTTTAGTAATTAGTATTAGTGTCATATTACATTCACATGAACTGTTATATTAGTTTAAAATGTTCTTGTTTGAAATTTTTGATGATTTTTTGGCTTTAGTGAAGACAATTTATATGTGAATTTTATATTTGTATAATTTCCCAATAGGTTTTTTGTAAGCATAATTTTTGTATAATTTTATTATTTATTTGTCCGTCGAAACATTGACTTGTCTAATATAATAAATTTTGTTTTTTAAATAACTTATTAAAATTAAAATAAATAAATATCCAGTATGGATAATTATTGTACAAATTAAATATAACAAAATTCGAGATTTTAATAGTAAGTGATACTAATAGTAGTTCTAGTCATAATTGTTTCTATGTTTCTATTTATTTTAATTTAATTTAATTTTATTCTAGTTTCTGTGTTTTTAATACATTTGATAATGGTCTCATAGGCCGAAATATTATGTTGTCTAAATTATTAATTAACAAATATATTATTTAATAAAATAAAAACTAGAAAAAAGTACAATAAAAAGTTTCATTTGTTTTAAAATTTAAATTCTAACAATTAATAAACTTAAAATTTTTTTTTAAACTTTCGTTAATAAATAAATATTAAATTCGTTTTATGATGACGTTGTAGTCAGCAACAAAAATAAAGACATCACAGCTGTGTTATTTGTTGCAATTTTTGTTTAATTTTTTTTGTTTTTAAAGTTGCAGTCGTAACAGTGCAGCCTTATTACTTTTGCACGGTCAGCACGAGTATTTCAAAAAATTAAAAAAAAACAAAAACTAGAAAAAAACGATAGTGCGTTTAGGTTTTCTAACGGTTTTCTTCCGTTATTTTTAATTCTTTTGCCATCCTTTGTTTCGTTTTGGTTTGGTTATTGATAAATAAGTTTTTCTCGCTTCTAGTTGGGTACTTTTGTACCCGGGAATGGGTTTTGATATCCAGTCACATAAAAGTTTATAATTGTCTGACGTAATGAAGGATTATAATACAAATTGAGTATAACTTTCCAATACAAATGGTTATGAAACACTGCTTTCAGATTGATTTAAATATTTGATAAAAATTTTAATGTTTCCAAATTATCATTTTGGTCCATATAACATGTAAGTTTAACAAGTGAATTAAGAGCAATGGAATTTGCATGCTGAGAATTTAATATTTAAGAAAAATATTTCAAATTATGAAAATTCATTTTAAATTTCACTTGTGTGTGACTTATTCCACTTTTTCCATAAAATAAAATATTATTATAATATTTTCTTTTTATTTAAAATATTCCTTATAGTGGAATTAATTGTGTAAATTTTTTATTTTTATATAATTATTTCGGCAACGATCTTGCCATCATTAGTATATATTATTCACTAGGAAATAAATTTAATTTCCATACCTTTTTATAATTTTTTCTCTTTAAGGTATATTGTTTGAAAATGGGCGTATATTTTATGACGTATTTTTCAAAACAAGTTCGTAAAGTTCGTCATAGTATTAATTTTGTTGTTGAGTAGAAATTTATTTTAAGCCTGTTCAGTTGGTCGCTTTTATCTCTTGGAGAGAATTTTTAGGTTTGTATCCATATCTGTGTAGTTGTGTAGTATTGATATGGAGAGCAAATCTTAACTCAGTATTCATTTAACCTATATCCTTTATGTTCCTTAAAGGATCAACCGGTTTGTTCTATGTAAAATTATGGACAGTCTGAACATGTTAATTTATAAATTCCGCTGTCTAATGTTATGTTACTATTTGGTCTAATTTGTTGCTCTTATTTGTTATGCGTTTTACATGCAACTTTATATCCAAAGTTTTTGAATATTTTCTGGATATATTGGCTAGTGTTTTTATTATAATCCACAATAACGTATTTTTTTTGGGTATTATCATCAAATTGTAACGTGGTATTCTGTCGATAATTGGTTCTGAATATATATTTGATTTATCTCGTCCACTTTAGTCATGGTATAACCATTTTTATGTGCGATGTATTTAATTATGTTAAGTTCATTTTGATAATCTTCTTTTGACATCGGGATCTTATTTAATCGGTGTATCATATGATTATATGCGTCTATTTTATGCTGGTATGGATGGTTTGTTTTTATGTATGGTTTGGTGCGCTTGCGTGAGTTTTCTAAATATTTTGAATGTGTGTTTGCTGTCGATGTTTTTAAATGTTATATCAAGAAAATTAATGGCATTATTTTGTTGTAATTCTAACGTGAATTTTATGTTTTCGTGTAAATTATTTATATAATTTTACATTTGGTTCAGTTGTCTAGATGTGCCCGTAAACAATATTAGTATGTCATCTTCATATCTGTGCCAATATTTAATATTTTTGGAAAATTTGTTTTTAGTATTAAGGATCTAATTGTTTTCGAAATAGTTTAAATATATGTTAGCTAGCGTTCCAGATAGAGGACTTCCCATCGGTAGACCATCATTTTACCTTTCCATGAGTTAACCATCATTATATGTAAAATAATTTTAACTTGTGATTTCTTCTAATAGTTTTATAATTTTGTTGATGATGTTAATATTAATTCCGTTATTAGAAGCGAGTTTTGCATTATTTGGTATAATGATTTTCTCAATTTCACTAACCAATTCAGTGTTGTTTTTAATTGAGTGGTCGTTTTCGAAATTTAAATTATTAGTAAGCCATTTGTTAATATGTTTTGCAATTTTGTAAGATGGAGCCGAAGTAAAATTAACGACTGCTTGTATTGGGACATTATTTATATGTACTTTCGGCATACCTCGTAGAATCGGTGCTGTCGGTTTAATCATCTAATTGTATCGAATGTCTTCATCACATAAAAACTGTTTTGATTTGTTTATTATATTTTTTAGATTTTTATGATATTTTTGAGTAGGATCTTCATTTAGTTCTAATAAATTGTTATTTTCTATGAAATTATTAACTTTTGAGTTGTAGTCAGTTTCATTCATTATAACGATTGTGTTTTTCCTTATCTGATTTTGTTAGTATAGCGTTATTTTCAGCTATTTTATTTTTAATTAGTATACCCTAAAGAAAAAAGTATAAAAAGGCATGTAAATTAAATTTATTTTCTAGTGAATAATATATACTGATGATGGCGAGATCGTTGCCGAAATAATTATATATAAATAAAAAATTTACACAATTAATTCCACTATAAGGAATATTTTAAATAAAAAGAAAATATTAAAATAATATTTTATTTTATTTAAAATATTTCGATACCGATTTTATTAAATCAAAATTATAAAATAAAAATAATGAAGCCAATATTTCTTTTACAAGTTTAGTCATCGTTGTTTTTGGATATGCTTTATTTATATTTGCGATTATATTATGCATTAAGAGCGCTGTGCATTAATGTAGCTTTGCTATATCAACATTTTTTGTATTATGAATTATAGCTGAATCAGTCATGTTTAAATATTGGATAAGAACCATTTTGTGAACGTACGTATCCATGTCAGCATTTGTTTCAACAAAACTACTATCAGTAACAATTGATTTAGGGTTTCCAAATATCCGAGATTTTTGATTATCTGAATGTCAAATTTTTAAACACAAAAATATTCCAATAATCCGAATATCCGGAAAGTAAAAAAAAATGCTATATATTTTAAAAGTTTTTAATTAATAAATATAATATAAATTATTATTACAAATAATAATATAAGTGTCAATAAATCTAACATGTAAATTTTATACTTTTTTTTTGGTGGCTGCTACCGCACACTTAGACCGGCGATGATCCGTTGTGATACCACTTATATGTTCGGCTATAGGTCCGATTTTCGTAGAACCATCTACGCATTGCATAGCTCCAGCCTATAGTACTGACATGGCCGATGGGTTGGCCCATGGATTCTAAACTCGACAGAGGATCCAGATGTGCTCATTTACGCTACCAATCGCACCACCCAAACGATCGATGGTGAAAAATCGCTTTTTGCATCATCATTTTTAAAAATGCATACTTTTGAAAACACAATTTCATTTGATGTTTCAAAATAAGACGAGTTCTAATTAAACCAGCAATCGAAAATACGCGTTCTGTCGCTGGTTTAATTGTAAGTAAAGCATTAATACTTTGGCTCCCAATGTTGTAATGAGCATATACTCTAAATTCCACCCAACCATGCCAATGTTGTTCTAGACATACATTAGAAATTCTGTTATCCGTTGCCAGTGTTGTTTTAGACATATATTCGTATTTCCACACAATCACGCCAGTGTTGTTATGGACATACATCCCAAATTTCATCTAAATCAAAATACATAGTGTTTCAGCTTTCATAGGTGGGTGTGTCGCACAAGAAGTGATAAAGCTAGTAACTAAACAATACAAACCGATTGGTAATTCATTTACATATTTATAGTGCCATAACACCCGAAACTGCAACATTCGAACTATAAATCATGTAATTAAATTAATTGGAAATAAATTCATTTTTTAATTATAAATAGTTTTGTTTGTCTGAGTTGTATTTCATTGAATTACTTTTTCTTCAAATTACTTTTTACTTTAGGATTTTATCTTTGATTTTATTCATTGTCTTTAATTATTTCCGATTGGCTTTCCTTCGACGGTTTCGTATGAAGAATCTCAAGAATTTTTGATACTTGGTGTTCAATTTTATCAAGCTGCTTATTCATATGAACCTGATTTTTAATATAGAAGACCACGTATCGGCATTTTCAAACGTTAACGAGTTTGGCAAATAATAAAAAACGGTGAATGACCTTATTTGATAACAGAACTATATACATTTAATGATACTGGTGTTATCTAATTTTCTGTTGGATGTGTGTCAGGTTCTTCAGAATGAATTTCTTCGTTTTTAATAGGACTACAATCCACTAATGCTGGACTAACTTCATCATTAGTAATTGGTACTTCTTCGTCTCCTGCATCACCAACATCAACTTCAACTTTGATGTCTTCTTCGCTGAGTAACTTCGAATCAATTGACTCTCTTTCTTATGTAAGCGATTTTGCGATATCCGATACACTTCTTGAACTGTTCAAAGTAACCAAGTTATAAAATTGAGGTTCTTGTTCGGATTGAAGAGAGCAATGTCGTTCCAGCTTTGTTTGGTTGGACAACATAGACAGCGCTTCGATCCTTTCATAATCTATTTTTAAATCTGTATCAACAAATTTGTACTAAGTTCCGTTCCAAATTCGTTAACGGCTCAAAAACAAATTCTTCAGCGTTTAAAAACGTCGTTGATTTTAACTTAGTTCCTTTACAACTGTTTCAAGTGGCGAAACGATATCAAGCAACTATTTTAAAATGTATAAGTTTCTCTCCGTAATTTTGGGTTGACCCAATTCATTCTTAGTTATAATTAAAGAATTTCAGCGTATTTTGATATCTAACATAAACTGCAATGGTTTACCCTCTTGTTCAATAACATATCCTTGTAATATATAATTTTTTACCAAAAAAAATTTGATCGTTTTTATAATTTTCCTGAGGTTTTTCACCAATTCATCCAATTCTTTAGGTTAGGTTAGGTTGAGTGGCTGCTACAGCACACTTAGACCGGCAACGGTCCGTTGTGATACCACAGGATCTTACTCCCCTTTTACCCATATGAGAACCAGTTAGAGCTGCTTACGTAGCGTAATAAGTCTCGCACATTACAGTTTTCGAGGTCGGAAAGGCAGTCCATTAAAAACTTACCCAAATATTCATGTCTTTTGTGTGCCAAAGTCGGGCATGAGCATAGGAGGTGGACTACTGTCTCTTCCTCCTCCTCGTCCCTACAGCTTCTGCAAAAGTCATTTACTTCCAGACCCAGCCTTCTCGCATGTTCTCCAAGAAGGCAGTGTCCTATGAGTATCCCCACGATCGTTTTAAGTTCACGTCTTCGTAGGGAGATAAGTGCCTTTGAGCGTTTCAAGTTCAGTTTTGGTCAGACTTGTCTTGCCACTCTACATGAGAGGGTGTTCGTCCACCTACTGTTCGCAGAGGTTTCCGCCTCTTTTTTAAGCACAGTCTCTAGTGCGTTAATGGGTCTCCCCAACTTCGCCCATTCCGGTAGCAGTTGGAGAGTTGTACCGTGCCTCGCTAGTTCGTCCACCCTGCAGTTTCCCATAACGTCTGAGTGGCCAGGGACCCAGACTACCTGGATGTTGAATGCTCAGTCATCTCATATAGCGGCAACCCAACGCCACTCTAGACGTTAGAGAAACAGAAACCAGCGACTTGATTGCCGCCTGCCTGTCCACATAAATTGCGATATCAGTCGAGGATACCATATTATGTTTCAACCAGTTCAGGACCTCTTCAATCGCTATCACTTCGGCCTGGTACACACTGCAGTGATCAGGGAGGCGAACTGCTATATCTACCTCTAGTTTATCACAGAAGACTCCAGCTCCTACTTAACCGTCTAGCGTGGAGCCATCCGTAAAGAACTGGAATGCTCCCGTTTCAGCTGCCAACCCCCTTGAGAGGCAGGTGGTTCCGAACCTTTTCTCGAAGCACAGAGTGGGTGTAACATAGTCTAGATTCGCCAGTTCTTTCCTCAGCGATCTGATTATCGTCGAGTGTCCTATTTGAAGACATTTCCACTGAGATATGGGTGATAGTCGAGTGGCCGTAATCGCCGCCATCTGCTTACCATAAATGTCCACGGGGAGAAGGTGAAACAAGACCTCTAAGGCACTTGTAGGTGTTGTCCTCAGTGCCCCACTTATAAGCATGCAGGCCGTTCTTTGCACCTTCTCAATCCTTTTCCTGTATGTTATTTTATCAAGAGCTGGCCACCACACGCTCACCCTATACATAAGTATAGGTCTTACTACGGAAGTGTATAGCCAGTGTACCAGCTCCGGCGTCAGGCCCCATCTCTTTCCGATGGCGTTCCTACACTAGTACAAAGCTATATTGGCCTTGTTTACTCTTTCCAAAATGTTGGCCTTCCACCTTAGCTTACTATCCAAGATTACGCCTAGAAATCTTGCCTTGTCCGTAAAAGCTAGTCTGTTGCCATTTAGAAGAGGTGGATCTACTACAGGGATTTTATATTTCTTCGTAAATAGTACCAATTCAGTTTTAGACGCGCTAATGGCCAGTCCACATTTGGTGGCCCACCTCGTTATAATTAGGAGGGCATTTTGGATTACCTCCGCCACTGTGCTTATGTATTTCCCAGAGACAGCTATCGCTACATCATCTGCATAAGCAATCACTCCGATCCTTTCTCTCTCCAGCTTTAATAGCAGATCATTGATTGCTATGTTCCAGAGGAGAGGAGACAGAACACCTCCCTGTGGGGTTCCCCTAGTCACCCGTCTCCTGATGGTGGATTCCTCCAGCTCTGAGTTGATCATTCTGCACCCAAGCATATGATTGATTAACCCACTTATAGGGTACTCCACACCTAGTAGCGACAATCCCTCCAGAATTGCCTCCTTCTTAACATTAATTAAAGGCGCCCTCAATGTCAAGAAACGCCACTATACAAAACTCTCGCGAGAATAATGATTTCTCAATTGTACTTACCAGGGCATGCAGAGTGTCCACAGATTTCCCTTTACAGTAAGCGTGCTGAGTCTGAGCCCAGTCACTAGGCCTTATTTTTGAGCGTATGTAGATATCCATCAGTCTTTCCAAGGTTTTCAATTGAAAGGATGATATAGTTATGGGTCTTAAGTCTTTTGGGTAGCCCTGCGAGCCTTTACCCGCTTTCGGAATAAAAATCACTCTGACCTCCATCCACTCCCGCGGAGAACAGACAAGTTTTAAACACCCTTTGAAGATTACCTCCAACCAGGGAAGCATAATCCTCGAGTTGTTCTGAAGCTCTGCGGGAATAATACGGTCAGGACCAGCCGATTTATAGGGTTTGAACCCTTCAATTGCCCATAGGATCCGTTCTTTGGTTACGATATCTTCTATGCGCAGTACGTGTGCTTCTTGATGAGTACCAGTCCCTGTCGAGTCATCGAAGCTTCCTGGAAAGTGGGTTTCGATGAGAAGTTCCAAGGATTCCTTACTAGAAGCAGTCCAGGATCCATCTGGTTTAATTAAATAACTGGGACTGGTAGGATTGGTAGACAAAATCTTCCTAAGACGAGAGGTCTCGGAAACTTCTTCTATTTTGTCACAGAAGAGTCTCCATGATTTCCTCTGTTTCCTCAAATGTTATGTAACGATGGTCAGAGAAGGAGTGTTCCTTCGCCACTCTCCATTCCCTGACCATAGGGTACAGGTTTTTTGAGGCGAAGGTTACGTCCAGAACCTCCTGCCGATTTTTAGTAATAAAAGTGGGTTCTTGCCCAATATTACACACCATGAGGTTGTTATTTAAAATGTAATCGAAAAGTAGCTCACCTCTCTCGTTGATATCAGTGCTTCCCCAGATTGCGTGGTGCGCATTTACATCACATCCAAGGAGCACCCCCATCTTCTTCCTGTACGATTCGAGGACCAGGTCCTCCAGGTTATCCGGCGGAACCTGTTTGTCCCGGTCCAAATAGGCTGAGACCAGCCAAAATATACTGCCACCAACCTCTAGGCTGACCGCAGTTACGTTACCATTGCTGTATTGAGGAAGAAGGAATATATTTAAATTATTTTTTCCAAGAATGCGGGATCTGATATTCCCCGAATTTCTTAAGTATAATAAGTTATACCCCTTCATTTTAAGGCCACAGATCCTGTTGGTGTTTATCCAAGGTTCTTGAATAAGGACCACGTCCTTTCTGATCTAGTCAGTCTGGGCCGACTCCACCTTTGAATGGTGTAGGTTAATTTGTATTAAATTTAGCATAACCAAGTTGAGCCTACTTAATTGTTTCACTCCCCGCTACTGCAGGCTTGTTTCCTTCGTTTCCATTGGAATCGCCGGTGTCTTCCGTCTCTCCTCCCATGGAACTTGTTTCCCCGACGTTTGCAGTCCTCCCGTCCCTTGGGTCCGACAGGTCTTTTTCGTCTGACACCAGGGACAGTCGGCTGCCCATCTCCTCTCCAAGTGCGGTCACCTCGGAGAGCTCCATCGGTTGGGCTGTCTCTCCTCCAAGTGCAACTGCATCAGTTGTGGACGGGCTGCCTTCCTCTCGTGTTTCAGCCTCGTCTTTTTTGTATACTTTGAGAGTAATCGACCCAAAACCGAAGTCGATTACTCCCTTAGTCGCGGCAAGTGGCGCCAGGGACTCCGTGTTGATTATCATAGTTGATAATCTGGAGCTCCCCTTTGCATCCTCTTGCCTCACGATCTTTCAGTTTCCTGTCGGAAGATCGGGGTTACTGATTCTGATTATCTCAAGAATATCTTCTGGGCTAGCCGGTTCGGTTGGCAGCCAGACGCGTTCTCTTGGCCTGCTAGGAATCTCTTCCCTGCTTCCAGCCGCCAGCTTCGCGCCTTACCACACCTCTCCTATCTCCGCTTCAGCCTTTTTGTATAGCTCCACTGATGTGGCATCAGAGCACGCTATAAGTTTAACGCGCCCTTGATGCCATCCCGCATATCTGCAGGATGGAGGAGGTCTTGGATTTTCTCTCAGGATCCTTAGGAAAACGGAGTTTAGTGCATTGTACACCAAGCTCCATTTTCCCATGGTCCTGTCAATGACGGCTAGCACCAACAAACGCTCCTTCACAATATCCCAGAAGGATTTTAGTCTAGCCTTGTTAGGAGGCAAAACCTTGTGAATAGTTTCCTTCTCCTAAATTGTTGAAATTCATATTAAGAATTTCTCTTATCTGTGATTTATTCCACTTTTAAATTCAATCAAATAAAAAATTTGATATTTTAAGTTCAAAAATATTCCTTATAGTAGAATTTTTATTTTTTACATTATAAATATATTTCGGCAATCAAGTTGCCATCTTCAGTATTTATCATGAGCTCAATTTATTATGATATTTATCATTCAGTATCTATCATGAGTTCATGATAAATACTGAAGATGGCAACTTGATTGCCGAAATATATTTATAATATAGAAAATAAAAATTCCACTATAAGGAATATTTTTGAACTTAAAATTATTTGATTGAATTTCCTTCTCCGCCTCATTTTGGGCCGTTTTGTTATTTGATTTAATTTCCTTCTCCGCCTCATTTTGAACCGTTTTGTGTCCACGAACTCCAGCTCATCCTGGGACCGCTGTCTTTTTGACACATGGTCCCTCTCTGAGTTTTCGACCGTTTTTTTGGCCCATGTCACGGATTGCTTTTGTTCAGCCGTAAACTGCCCCTCAGGGGTTGCAGCCCACCTGTTCAAAACCCTAAACGCCGCGCGTCTATCCCTATAGCGCTGCTTCGATTGGTTGACGTTAGTCGAACCTCCCTCACCTTTACGGTTTGGCTCTCATTTTTTGTTTCCGGCCTTTGGAGAGTGCCGGTCTCGGTTTTTTCCGGCCTTTGGAGAGTGCCGGTCTCGGTTTTGTTTTTATTGTTTTTGGATTCCATGTTGTTCCCACGAGTATCGGAGAAATATATGGTCTACCTGCGCAGAGATCCGCTTACGCAGGTAAGGCTACTTATAACTGGAGGTCGCCAGGTATCCAGAGGGCTCCGTTTGCGACTGGGCTTTGTTAAATGGGCCTCCAGCCTGGTAGTTTGTTGGCACGGTTCGCGTAACACCGTAAACCAGCCCATCTGCCGTCATTTACCGTGACCCGCCCCACACCTAGGTCACTTTACCCACCCGTTCTAACGAACGAGGACCCGGAGGCGACGACAGTTATGAAGCTTATGAATCCAATTCTTTGGTCAAATCTAAAATCGAATATCCTTATTCCCATCGGCGTGGCGTTTTATTCGCCGTGACAGTTGTCACGTCGCTTGATTTTAAAAATAGTATTCTCCTAGTCGATTGTGATGACGTGACGGGACAAATAGGAAAATTACTTTCATCGGGCGATACAATTATTTTCGTCAAAATTTGACAGATTTCGTAAATACATTACATACCTATGGTTCAAAGTACCATAGGTATGTAATGTATTCACTAGCATTATAAATAACTGAATCGTGTGACGATTCATTTATTTATAATGCTAGTGAATTAGACACGCATATGCAGAGTAATTACAATGATGGGAATTTAAATACTTGGCTCTTAAGTAATTCATATAATATAATTAAAACTTTAATATAATTGTTAAAACATTTTTCTTAAACTTCAATCGTAGGTGACGCTGGTTATGGTTTAAAACCATATTTAATTACGTCATTTAGAACAACGGGAGATACATCTCAAGAACGAATGTTTAACAAGAAGCGTTCGAAAGCTAGAAATATTATCGAAAGAACGATTGGATTACTTAAAAACTGGCAACGATGTTTACTCGACAAAATGCATTATAAACCAGAAAAAGCGGCACAAATAGCACACGTATGTTGTTCGCTCTATAATCTGTGCATTGCTCATAATGTAGATCTATAGCTAGATACTACAATTATACCACCTGAAATAGAACAACCAACAGAATTAGTAGAAGAAGAGAATATTGACGTCGCACAAAGAATAAGAATGCAGTTAATGAACTCAATTTGTTAATAATTCCTAAATTTATTAGAGTATATTCATTTATTTCTATCACAATTCAATTTAAAATTATCACATATTTACATTATTAATTCACAGAATATAACTTATTTACATTTACATACTATTAATTTAAAACCCATATACCCAACAAAAATAAAATAAATAGAAACGACTATTTTGTTTCGTCAAAAGCTAATTTCCTCTCCTTGTACTCCAATTCTCTTAGCTGTAAGGTTATATTTTCCTTATCGTGCTTTTGTATATGAAGCAGATGTTGGCGCAAAATATCAATTTTTTTTGTTTCAATTCAAACAATTTTCTGGCATATCTTGCTAATTCCTTCGCATGTTTTTCAGTTTCCTGTATGGATTTTGTTTGAACTACCAAAAGGTGAAGTCGTTCTTCCTTTTGATTTTTCTTAGGATGATCTGGTTTTTTCTTTGTCGGTGGAAGAACAAGCTCTTGTTCCTCATGGTTTTCATTTTCACACACTGGCACATTTGCTAAAATATCGTTATGCAAAACTTCATACTCTGTTGTGCACGTATTTTCTGGTGGTAATGATACATTTGGTGACAAATTTGCGGAGGACATACTAGCTACAGACGGTAGGCCATAACTCCGGTTTATATTTTTTGGAAATATCCTCTCAAACTTAAAATTTTTATCACCGATTCTTCTAGAAGAGACAACGTGTGTATTCGGCATGTACCACCACCTGTCGCTGCGATTTCTTTCTCATTATGGCCCAATTTTTTTTAGTTTGCCTTTAAAATCAGTCCAAACCTAAAACATTCAATTTATTTATGAACCGTTTTAGCCAAATTTAATAATAATCTAATTATACTTTTTGCCATCCGTATCCATCTCGTACTGGAAGTCCTAAACAATTTAATTTTTCTGCAAAACCAATCCAAGCATTGCTAAACTCTATTTTCGAACTTCCAAAATTATAATAGCCTCTTGCTTCCTCAAGATTTTTCTCCATACATTCTACGAAGCATTAAATTGTTTCACATTTGTTATTTTAATTCTAATAAATAAAAAATGTTGATATTCAATTATATATAATAGTTTTAATGTATTTAAAGGTGAACACTATTGAAAAACTTACGTTTTTTCTCTCTCCATATAATTGTCGACCAAAAAAATCGCGCGTCTCAAAATGTCGCCTTACTCGACAAAAAAACTTTTCTAATGTCTAACAGAATACGATGTTTTTTACCTGAGCCGTCGACTGTCGCTACTTTCGCCTAAGACAATACAAAAAATTTGCTGTGGTAACAAACGCCAGGTGACTCGACTATCATAATAAAGGTATAAGCATCTTCAAAACGATTAACATTAATAAAACTTTTAATTTTTTTTTTAAACTGAACTTCTATTTCTTCATCTTAGTCTGACATTTCCTCTCCTTCTTCGTAAACAGATGCTGCCTTTTTTCTGTACAATACATCAGTTATTGCTAAATGAAGGCCATCGTTTTGACAAAGTTGAAATGTTTTGCCCAGGATTTTTTCATATTTGACCATAACTGAGGCTGCATCATGTGTTGATGATATTATATTTGACTTTTTATGTTAATTTAAAATTCTTTTTATTTGTTTTTAATGTAAAGTTTTGTTTGTTTCGCATTGCATGAACCTTTAATTAGAACTAACCCTAAAACGTATACTTCAAACTTTTTCATCAAGCTATCCACATGAGCATGAGCATGAAGTGAAAGATAAAGGTATCTATTCATAGAATTATCAGTCCATTCGTCTACTGTTATGAAAATTTGACATGTTTTTTTTAATTCGTTGATAAAATCAACAGTTTCATTCTTTTTCATATAATTTTAAAATACAATTGGTGACAGTTGAGAGACTTTTAGGCATGACCAACCCTTTACTTTTGAATAGCTCGTAATTTTACTAAATAATTCATCGTGACAAAATTTTATCCAAGGTTTCAGTTTTCAGAAATTAAATCATACCTGTGTCATAATCTGTAACTTTTTACTTTTTTAGAAGAAGGTGCTTCAGTTTGATCATTTTTTCATCAATTAATTAAGTTGTTGTAGCAAACGAGTTAATATAGATTTAATGTAGTTTCAAATGGCTTAGAAGTGATTTCGTTGATGTTCCTTTACATCTTTATTGTTTACTGCAATGTTAACAGAAAGCAACATCTCTATTTTCTTCATTTCTTTTAAAATGATTCCAAACTCTTAATTAAACTTCTTTATAAATGAACGATTAATTATAAATTTATTTCTTGCTGCCATTACAAACTTATTTTAAAACAAGAAAGACAAACCAGAAACCAACTTCAATACTTTTTCGGTGGTTACCCTATATTTCTATTTGTTTGAATTTTTCTGTAGTTATACAATAGTTTGTTTTATTTTAATTTTTACCGCTTTTTTTATTTTTATTTTTTCTGAATATTAAAGGTTTTCCGAGTAAAATTAAACGTAAGAAAACGAAAAATAATATCCGGATAGTTATGTTAAAATATTCGGACATTCGAATAGTCAAAATTAATAATCCGATTATTCGAAAATCGAATATCCGCGAATTGGAAACCCACCCTAAATTGATTCAAAAACAGGCCATATTATTAATTTGTACTCTAACTTTATTCGATATGATCGTTAACAATTTTAATTTCAAGCGATTATTATATTTCATTTTAAACTTCTTATTGATCAACAAATATTAAAAAATAAAGAGATTTTTTGTTCATTCGGTTAACTTTATGTTTTATGCCATCGGTATGTTTTAAAATCCATTTTCGAAACAATGCCAAACGATTAAAATAACTTTATGATAAATATTAACGGTTTGTAAAAAAACCCCGGTACTTGGGTTTGCAGGCGGTTAGAAATGAATGCTGACTTAAAGATTAGGAAATTAATTTTTAGCATCTTTATACAACTTTGCTATCGAGCTCCTGAATAATAAAAATATTCGGTTACTCTAAATATGAAATTAAGGCTTTAAGTGATTCGAGTTGTAACTCAAGCGTACGATGTTCAAAATAAATTATAAAAAAAGACGCAAAAATCGTGAAAACCACAACTTTTCTCACACGATATAAATATAAATCTAATAAAAATAACTCGCCATATAACTCGCCCGATAAAGCACTTCCTCAGTTAGCTATACGTTGTGGTAATTTTGGATTATAGGACCAATATATATATATATATATATATATATATATATATATATATATATATATATATATATATATATATATATATATATATATATATATATAATATATATATATATATATATATATATATATATATATATATATATATATATATATATATATATATATATATATATATATATATATATATATATTCATATATATATATATAACTATATATATATATATATATATATATATATATATATATATATATATATATATATATATATATATATATATATATATATATATATATATATATATATATATATATATATATATATATATATATATATATATATATATATATATATATAGATATATATATATATATACATATGTATATATATATATATATATATATATATATATATATATATATATATATATATATATTTATATATATATATATATATATATATATATATATATATATATAATTATATATATATATATATATATATATATATACATATATATATATATATATATGTTTATATATATATATATATATATATATATATATATATAGTTTCACCCGTTAACGGTCTCGTGAAAAGTTATAGTTTTCACGTGACCGTTAACGGGTGCGAGATTTACCGTTGTTCACCACGCTCAATTAAGCTTTTACACTTAAATAAACAACATTTATATGAGCTCAAACTTAAATTATTATACTAGTTCGATAGATATTAAAGCACGATACTAAAATACTAAGCGCAGTAATAATAAAGTCTAATTTAACTTAAGAATAGAACTATATTTTAACTAAGAATAGACAATTAATAAGAAGACCAATATTAACTTAAACGCCACCATATCATGTTCCACCACACTATTGTATTCCGTTAGGATTTACGCTATATACACGTAAGATGGCGGGCATTAAGTTTTCCTAACATAAGGGCCATAAAATGGACCGTATTTGTATCCGGATTTTTCCAATATAATCCTGTACTATTCGTACTTGCTAATCCTTTCACCGTTATTGAGTTTTGGGAATAAAACGCTCGATCCGATATGTTTCTATTCCCTCAAGTCTGGTTTGTTCATCTACCACTGTATAGTGGGATTTATATTTGATTGAGTATCCAAAAGACTAGTACCGTAAGATTACTGGATCCCAAATTAACAATCTTAGGTTTTATTTAACTTTGGTATTATTTTGGGTGAATATAGTGTTTATCATTCCAAAGAACGCGAGCAGACTGATTTAGAGAATAGATTTCTTTCTAAATGAAAAGAAAAAAAGCAGAAAAAAACCGTATAGTTTCAATAATTATTATGGAACTGGTTCGTTACAGGCTGTGAAGTTTATAACAAAATAAATAACATATAAGTATACAAATCCAATTGGAATTTTTGAACATGTTATATCATAGCATCCTAAATATACAGCAACAAGCATCGAAAACGAAGTTAAAAAGTTTACTGACACATTTACTAACACATCAATAAGTGACGTCCTTAAAAAAATAATAAAATCGCCCTACAGTTCATATTTATTAATAAAAAATGTCGCAGTGTACAGCAAAGAAAAATAAAAAGTATTTTTTTTATATTTGTTTTTCTTTGCTGTCAAAAATTGTTTACAAAATGTTTATAGGTTATACCCGTCCGTAGACAATAATTAATTAATTATTATAATAAAACATATATATTATAATTAATAATTAATATTTTATCACTTTTGGCCTGTGCATATTATATTATATGTTAAATATTATATGTTAAATGTGAATGTGGTTTGTACATATCTATTGGTTTGAGAATTATTGTGGAAATATCACTACTTTTGATGATCGTGATCGTCTTCGTTATCTACATACATTGATGAAGATCATCGTCCACTGTGTTTAATTCCAAATTAAATCAAACTAGTTTAAGTTCCGTGTGGATTGAGGGGTCTACAAATAATTCTGCTGCGGTGATGAAGTTTGTTGGTGTTTTGGTTTTGTATTGTACTAATTCATGGCATTAGATTAGAATTTACCCAACATATTTACCATTTTTGTTCTCTTTTACCTATGGTTTCCACTTGGCATGCATTGCAAATATTTGCAAAGGGAATTTTTTTTTAATTTACTGTGACTGTATTAGTACAGATTATTAGTACAGATAATGACAGATTTTTGACAGATATTGTATTTAAAAGCGATTTAATTGTGTTTTTGTGATTAAGTGAATTTTGTGATAATATATTTATTATAATTATTATTTATAAAAATGGAGGACGATTTATGTTCAAAGTGTGAGCGCTGCTGCATTAGCTATTGTTATTTGTAGCAATGTAGCTAGGCTATTGGAGCCAGAGAAGAAAAAAAGAGTGTACAAGATGTGGGTTCGACCAATATTTCAAGAAAATGAAAGAAAAAAGCATGGCCATCATAATCTGCTGGCAGAAATGCTATTGACCGTTTATGAGTCTTTTTTCAACTTCACAAGAATGACCCCAGATTCTTTTAAAATATTATTGATTATAGTAGGTCCAAGAATTACCAAGGAAGATACAAAATTTAGAATGTCGATAAACCCATCCACTAGATTGGGACTTACTTTAAGGTTATTATAATAATCTATATATAAATCTATATCTTTATATATACATATATACATAATTTACCTCAAACTATAATTCAATTTTAGATACTTGGCTAGTGGTGATAGCCAACGTTCGATGTCGTACAATTTCCCAATAGGCAAAAGTACTGCATGCCATATTATATCGGACACATTGGATGTATATATGGATCTATATATAAATCTATACCTTTATATATACATATATACATAATTTACCTCAAACTATAATTCAATTTAAGATACTAGGCTAGTGGTGATAGCCAACGTTCGATGTCGTACAATTTCCCAATAGGCAAAAGTACTGCATGCCATATTATATCGGACACATTGGATGCAATTTATCTAGAATTAAAAAACAAAGTTCTACCTGTATTTCAAGATGAAGATTGGTTAGCAGTGGCAGCTGGGTTTCAGCAAAGATGGAATTTTCCGAACTGCATAGGTTCTTTAGATGGCAAACACATCAGGCTAATTGTATGTCAATGAAATTAAATAAATAATTGGCATTGCATGTAATATATGAATGAATATTTTTTTATATGCGATGTCAGGTATCGTTTTATAGCCATTGATGTAAGAGCTCAAGGACCTCAGAGTGATGGTGGGGTGTTCCAAAATTCCATAATGGGACAAAAATTTATGAATAAAATCATGAATATACCAAAGGATGCAGAAATTTTTGAAAGTGGTCCAATTCTGCCGTGTTACTTGGTTGGAGATGAGGCATTCGGCTTAAAAACTTGGCTAGTTACACCGTACCTCGGTAAATCCAGTGGCAAATTAACATTTGAACAGACAAGTTTCAATTATCGCCAGTCGCGAGCTAGACTGGTAATTGAAAATACGTTCGGTGTATATACGGCCAGATGGAGGATACTACGGACGTGTTTAGAGACGTCTGTAAATACAGCAGACAAAATTGTACAAGCAACCGCTTGTTTACATAACTTCTGCTTAATTAAAGACGAAAACAATCTTCCACATCAAAGAAAGTATTGTCGTATTGTCCAAGTCGATTTGTAGATCGAGATAGTCCTGATAAAAGCAACATCATTCTTGGAGATTGGAGAAAGAATCCGGAAACGATGCAACAAATTTCAAAGCAAGGTAGGTACTTCTTTGGCTGCAAAGGAAATTCGAGATGTTCTAGCGGGACATTTTCTGACAGACGGGTCAGTACCATGGCAGTGGAATAGCGTTTGACATTTTTAAATAAAAGACTAGAAATTTATTTATCTGTTTTATTTTTCATTATATCATTCATGTATGTTGTAAAATATAATTGGACAGCGTACTTTTCTGATGTGGTCAGTTGCCTTAAAAATACTGTGATTTGTTGACCCATTAATTGCTCCATGTCAATTTGTGGTGGAGGTACCGTATTATTTTTATTTGAAATATTTGCCACTAGTTGTTCAAGTGGCTCTAAAAAGTCCCCCGCAGTTGGAGATGAGGCTGGTGTAATGGATGATTTGCTAGAGCTAATTGTCCACGTTCGTTTTCTTGGTTGAATAATATTATCATCTGAATAATTGAAATATTGTTTAATAATTTGAATTATTTAATAAATTTCATTATTATACCTAAAATGTCTACTTCTTTATTTACTGGAGACTCTCTGTTCGATGAGTGTGGTGATGTCTCTGCGATCCCCCCAAGTCCAAATTGCTTTTTTGTCTAAAAAATCAAAATAATATTAGAATTTTCAATATAAAATAATTAAACTCATTTCTTACCTGCGCTTTTGTAAAACTCCATCAAAGCAACGAAGTTTTTCTATATGTTTCGGCTCTGGTATCAGTTTTTGTGCTGTACCACTGGAAGTAGTTTTGTCCTTGCTAGTTTTATAACGTGTATAGCTATTTCTCATATTTTTACACATAAGTTTTAGCATGTGTACGTTGATTATAACTTCAGGATACTTCAATTCCAGTTGTGTTTTGACATTATTCCACATTGAATTGATTGCGGATGATGAGCGGCTGTTGATTGGAAGAATATAATCATAGAGTGGTGGACAGTCAAAAACTGCATCAAGCAAATCCGCTTCAAACGAGAATCGGCTTGTCCCATTTAACATGTCGTTAACATTTTTGATACTTTTATACACTTTCGAGTTTTCATGTCTTTTTTCATTATTTTTACGTATATTTGTTACGCACGCTTCTCTAGTACCACCAAACTCATCCACTTCTTTAAAGTCATATCGTATATATTTTCTGGTTGTCTCGGAAACACCACTAAACTCATCTTCGAGAACCTCCAAATCTTCGCATTCGTCGTCGTTTTAGAATTTATTCATGATTCCGAATCTTTTATTTTATTTCTGGATTTTTATATAAAATAAATTGTTTTATAAAACATTTTAAAATAAATAAACCAAATATTCAAAAGATACTTACCGCTTTGCCAATTTTTTTTAAATGAAAACCAACAAATTGTATGGCAGTGACAGCTTGTGCTTAATCGAGGGTTGAACAAAATAAGGTAAATTTTTCGATTTTGTTGAATATGAAATATTTGCAAAGCAAAAAGTACTATACGCGACTACTTTTCATTGCAAATCGCTTTGTAAATTTTTGTATGTTGTATACCGATACGAATTTTTTTTGAATGTGTACTATACGTGTGAAAAAATTCAAAACAGAATGCAAATATTTGCAATGCATTGCAAGTGGAAACCCAGGGTTAGTGTTTCACCAAATCGTTCAGCTTACCCATGCCATATACTGTGGTAAGACAACGTTAATATTCGTTCTCCTCGGCAACGATATAAATTACTAAAATATTTACTCTTGAATTGAGTCGTTATACAAGTTTCCAGTTTACCATTATGTGAAGAATTTACTCATCTTCTCGATGTTAGTCGTTGACGTTAGACTTAGAGCAGTAGTGAACGTTGGAAACATTGAAAAGTAATACGACATACCACTTCCATTAGAAGTTCTCGAAAAAGAGCATGCAGCTAGCCAATAATTGTGATGTTATTATCCATTTTTGGTTAGTATGACTCGACGGGCGATTATTTAAGTTTTAAAAATGTGTTTTGTGCAACTGCCATAAAATCAGATTTTGACATCGTGAGGGAATAAAGTTCTTGTCACAAAATATAATACAACCACACAAAATGATCGTTCTTCATCGGTTCTTCGGTAGTTCCAATAATAAACAATTAATATTTTAGTCGCATTTGAGTCGATGAGACATGATACGATATCGACTGTTTTTAATCATTTACTAACTTGTATGATATTGATATATGTCGAGGAAGTCATATGGTTTGAATTTCCGCTGTTCAATTCAATATACAGTGTAATGGAAATTTCGTTTTTTGGCCAAAAATACTGTGTAGGAATTTCTGTTTGATCAGCAATGCTAATGTTCTTGCGTTGATGTCTTTTTATGGGGTTGGTGGTGGGACTTTGATTTTTTTGACTCATGCAAATGATTTTTTGATATATGTTTTGGAATCAAAATAAGTTTTAAAATCAACTGTCTTCTTATTACTTTTTCGGCCAAAAAATCTGTCGGACGTATACATGTGCACATGGCTATAGCTTAAAACATAATTTATTGACAATAGTTGCATCTGTTTAACAATATCACATATAAATAATTCATATTCAACTAAAGTGGAAAGTTTATAATTAGAAAACGTTTGAATGAATTTATGATTTTTTTTATGAATTGAAAATAAATGTATGTAGATTAAACTTTAGGTACCGCTTTATTTTAAAGCGGACAGTCATGCAAGTGTTAAATTGTCGCTAAGAATTATTTTCAGCCCCCCTATCGGTTTGACGTTTAAATGTGAAATGTTGAAGAAAACAATACATAAATGCTTCATATCCAACTGAGGTGAATCGTCCTCATTTTTTTTAACGGTTTTTACAGGTCATTATTGACCCGCACCGTGTCAACAATGTGACTCCATCGGTTTCGATCACGAGCCAGCTCTTCATACTGTTGCAAGCAACCAGAAGATGCCATATCGCTTTCTACGTCGTGGAGCCATCGTCGCCGACAGCGACCTCTTCGCCTACCGAAAGGCGGCTCTCCCTTCAAAGATCGCTGTATCATTCGTTCGGATCCGGCCAGCGTACTCGCTGTCCTTTGATTTCATGCACGATATCAGAAATTTGCATTAAATTCCTGGTCTCGGGGTTGAAACGGTATGTGCCATCAACGTCGCGTTTTAATCATATATCGTCCTCATAGTCATGATAGTTCATTTAATGAAACAAAATCGAAACCATTGAATAATAATCTGTGGACGAAGCTAAAGAGGTACCGTTTTGTTGTTAAGTGCTGTTTGTGTCTAAATAAATGTATTTTCATAAAAAAAATTCAAATACTTAAAATTATTTAAAAATTCACACTGTTAAAAATCGTAACGACTTGTATGATGCCATCTTGTATCGAGTATAACAATTGAATGGAAATAAAAAAATTAATATAATTTTTGAAGTATTCACTTTCATTTACATGTTTTGGGTGTTTTAATTGTGTACTTCGTATTATCGTATTAACAATATACTTTAAAATATCATAAAATACGAATTATTTTATTAAAGTTATTAAGTGCCACCTCTCATCCGATATTTGAAGTATATGTTTCTTTTTCGTAGTTAATACGTCATTGATCTCGTTTTATATATTATATTTTTATACGGCGTTTAGAACCAATTATAACATATCCATGTATAAAAATTGAATAAATTAAACCGGTTTTTATTTTTATCATAACTATTAAAATAATTCGTATTTTCATTTGGTTTCAATTTATGTTATTCCATTTATTTTGATATAAAAATTTTTGTTTTCAGTATTTTTCATTCATTAAAGTTGAGCCAAAAATCTTCAATTAAACATTAGTTCTTATGGAGTGTGTGAAACCCTAGGTTAGGTTAGGTTAGGTTGAGTGGCTGCTACAGCACACTTAGACCGGAAACGGTCCGTTGTGATACCACAGGATCTGACTCCCCTTTTACCTCTATGAGAACCAGTTAGAGCTGCTTACGTAGCGTAATAAGTCTCGCACATTACAGTTTTCGAGATCGGAAAGGCAGTCCATTAAAAACTTACCCAAATATTCATGTCTTTGTGTGCCAAAAGTCATTTACTTCCAGACCCAGCCTTCTCGCATGTTCTCCAAGAAGGCAGTGTCCTATGAGTATCCCCACGATCGTTTTAAGTTCACGTCTTCGCAGGGAGATAAGTGCCTTGAGCGTTTCAAGTTCAGGTTTGGCCAGACTTTCCTTGCTACTCTACATGAGAGGGTGTTCGTCCACCTATTGTTCGCAGAGGCTTCCGCCTCTTTTTTAAGCACAGTCCTGAGTGCGTTAATGGGTCTCCCCAACTTCGCCCTTTTCGGTAGCAGTTGGAGAGTTGTACCGTGCCTCGCTAGTTCGTCCGCCCTTCAGTTTCCCATAACGTCTGAGTGACCGGGGACCCAGACTACCTGGATGTCGAAATGCTCGCTCATCTCATTTAGAGACGAGCGGCAACCCAACGCCACTCTAGACGTTAGAGAAACAGAAACCAGCGACTTGTTTGCCGCCTGACTGTCCACATAAATTGCAATATCAGTCGAGGATACCACATTATGTTTCAACCAGTTCAGGACCTCCTCAATCGCTATCACCTCTGCCTGGTACACACTGCAGTGATCAGGGAGGCGAACTGCTATATCTACCTCTAGTTTATCACAGAAGACTCCAGCTCCTACTTTACCGTCTAGCTTGGAGCCATCCGTAAAGAACTGCAATGCTCCCGTTTCAGCTGCCAACCCGCTCCTCCAAGATTCCCTTGAAGGGCAGGTGGTTCCGAACCTTTTCTCGAAGCACAGAGTCGGTGTGAAACCCTATCTAGACCCCATAAATAAGCTCGATAAATTTAAAGAGTTAAGTGCATCATTGGTGCTTGTATATTTAGGATGCTGTGGTTATATGTAATAGTAATTACACTGTTAAAGTGTATACTAAAGAGAGAAAAACATACAAAAATGAAAAGAGATAGAAACAAAAAATGTAATTTAATTCTAAATGGAAAACCAAATATTTAGGCTAAGAAAACCAATTCAATTACCACATAAAACAAAATTTAAATAAATTATAGTCAAATAATCCTTAAAATTAAGTTATTAATTCTGGTCATTGTATCTTTTTCCTACTTATCGTAGCTAAAGTAACACATATCACTGATTTTTCCACAAAGAGAGGAATACTATATATTTAAAATAATGAATGTATGTGAAATGTACCTCACATTATATCATTCATGTCAAAATAAATGTAAGTGTACCCCTCCGTAAACGATTAATTCAACTTGGCAAATACATATTTCCGGCTTATGCAAGACCTATGATTTGTTCAGTTGTATACTTAGTATCCTCCCCCATTCCCTCCCAGCCTTTCCCTATGATTCTGATTATCCACGAGTGTCTTGACAGAAATGTATCATACGATAGCTCATCCTCATTTATCTCTAAACGAATTGGCATATTTTTAAAAGCATAAATAAAACGGCTAAAATTTACCATTTGTCATTTATATCACCAAATTCAATATATCTATATATAGTCATACAGATTTAAAAAACCAAAATAAAAACAATGATTTAAAACCACTGAAAAATCAGTCAGTTCCTCCCTCAATGACGTTCTCAAACTTAGCTTAATCAAATGCATTCTTCAAATTCGCAACTCGGTCTACCAACTTTTTAATCTCATCGAATTAAACCCTTTATATTCTTCAGTAACAAATACCTTTAAACCACAAGAGGTACACTTTCAAAATCAACAAACTAGGCCAATACTAAATTTAAATTCACGTACTGTCCCTGGAAATACAACAAATAAAATGTTTACTATAACCACTACGCCTCCATATTCAATTAATCATGGACAGTTTATACCATCTCACACTAAATACGTGCCTGAACATCGTGGTCTATCTAGAAGTGGTTTATCTTTTAATGGTTTTCCAACTGGTATTCCTATTTGTAAGACGCTCTGATTCGAACATTGAAAACCAGATTTAAAATCGGAAACAACTTCCAAATGAATCATTTTTGGATTTCTACCAACATATTTGGAGTCGTACGACTCAATTAAGCACACCGTTCTCTGATCAACAACTTATGAAGATTCTAAGAAAAAATATGAGATCCGGCTTACGCTATCGACTAACTGATCGTTAATTTCAAACATTGGCGACTTAATCAGCAGTTGTACTAGATGAGAAAATACCTGGTCCGAATTAAAAATTGATCCAGATACATTTGCCCCACAAAGATCACAAACTAATGATCACGAAAGGTCTACAACACCCAGACACAATGTTAACGCTTTGGAGCCTGAAATGAATAACGATCACATGCCATATTCTGATCCATATTCGACTATGAATCCACAATATTCAGTACCTCACATTGCAGCAATACATTGCAGCAGTACCTTTAAAAATCACCAACGAATCGAGATCACCTAGTTAATCCCAATTCTTACTTCGTTATATGTTACAATTGTGATGATATTGGGCATACTTTTATGGAGTGTCCTGTGCCACCTATACTCATTGGTGTTGCTTCAAATGCGGTAGAAAAGACACTATTACTCCTAGATGTCCCAAGTGTACGGAAAATGGACCAAGGGGTCAGTGGAGAACTGGGAACTACGGTACCCCGAGATTTTTTTATCCCAAACAGATCGAGCAAAATGCTGGTCCAACCACGCCACGCATTTTGCCAAGAAATTCGATCATGAACAATCCGAAATAACTTCCACTTCTTCAGCAGATTCTTTCTTTCGGCAGAATCAATCTCTAACCCTAATCATGTCGAAACCACCAATACCCGGAGTTCATCTCTAGAAGTTCAAATAAATCCTTCCTCCAATCTCACATTACATCCATCCTATTCAGAACAAATCAATAAACACAAACGAACCTATAGTAATAGACAGAAATTGAGAAATCGCACATATTGGACTTTTAGGCGAAGTATGAAAACCAATGTGCTCTCTTCGATTATCCAATATGACGTAACTGACAAGAGACCATATTTGTGAATATTATGGTTAATGGATTAAATATGATGGTCTATTAAATAGCGGTGCTACTGTCAGTGTTCTGGGTGTAGGTTCAGCCAAATATCTGAACGATCCCAAATTTCATAGTTTTCCTACGACCATTAGTACAGCTAGTGGACAGCCTCAACGTGTACTGGATTATATACAGGACACAATCATTATATACAGAACAATCATTGTACTTACACAGAAAAAAATTTGGGGTGTTTTTAAACTAAATCTGAATTCTTAAATTGAGACCACTTGCAAAACACCACCAAGAGAATGCTTAGTTATTTTAACTAAATGTAAATGCTAGATATTTAAAAAAATATTATAAAATCAAACGATACGTGAAGTAGTATCGTTAAACAATACAAGGTTGCATAATAAAATCAATTATCCAACATTACTTCCTATTTGTTTGTGCTAAAACATGTACTAGCCAGTTGCTAACATTAACTAAATACTACTATAAATTATAGTTAAAAATAATTTTTGAAAGGGTTTAGTATCACCACTTTAATATAGTTTTAAAATACCAAAATTAACTATCAAATTTAAATAATAAATATTTTACTCTTTTACAAAATAAGTGTGATAACTTTGATTTTAAACTATTGATGAAAATAAAACGATGACATTGAGGATATAAGCACTATTAAACAGTTTAATATGCATTATTATTTGCGAAGAAAATAAATTAATATACACCGCATTTTTTGCTACAATTGGATGATAAAATGAAATCTTTTGCATAGGCGAAAATGACGAAATTTCGTACTAAATGTTAGCACTGCATAAACGAAAGTAGTATATATATATATATATATATATATATATATATATATATATTATATATATATATATATATATATATATATATATATATATATATATATAAATTTACACAGTAAATAAAACAAATATATTGGTTTTGTTAATTTTTATTTTAATAAATGAACTGAGCCATTAAAGTCATAAATATTAGAAATATATATATAATATTTATTTAGATTTTACATGTATTTTTATTATTTTATTGACATAATTATTTTTTTTTATATAATTTTATGTTTTGGTATAGTAAAATACTGATCACCTACTAAAAGTTTTTCAAATGCAGTTGGATAATATATATTACGAAGATTAATAATTAAATATGCTTTTGAATCAGGTTCTTGTAACTCGTACGCCGAGAGATTTTTATTATAACCAGTATTTATCCATTTTGATACTATCAAGAATGCAATAGTATTATTCCGAATGAAAATTTCTTCAATTTGTTGAAATATCGGATCATCATCTATGATACCTGAACATATAAATAATCCTTTGTGAAATGTTTCATGTAGAAAACAAGATTTAACAAACAAAATTTCCCCTCCAAAGCTAGTTTCTTTTAAAAGAACGTCATAAGTTGAAAATTATTGTAAGCATTTAAAGGAAAGGGCTTTATGTTAGGCGAAAATCATCGTTAGTATTCATATTTATATGATGTACATATTCTTGATGCCTAAAAGAAAATGTTTTACATATATTTACAAAATTTTGAATACACTGTGCCAACTTTTTGAATTGCAAATGTTTTCCTTCAAATCTCATACACCATAACAGGATTAATGGTCCCATTTCTCTGGTAATTCTACCATAGTGTATCATATTGTGAAGCTTTGGCCTTACTCTTAGGTCTGGAAATATTTTTTTGAATAATGTGTGATGAGTTTTCACTAGTTCATCCAGCAAATATGTTTGAGAAAGTAAAACTTTTGGTGCAAAAATAATCGACATACAATCGATAAGAAAACTAAATAATGTACATATTTCTGTACACCTGTGACTGGATTTTAACTCAAAAATATCTTTAAATATTAATGGTAAATGTCTAGTAAGACACCAAGTTTGAGCAGCTTTTTGTCCAACTGTTTCGTGATCGAAAATTATTGAATTTGGAAGATTCGTTGCTTCCAGCTTTCCGAAATTAAATGAAGCGATTCTTTCATTGATTTCATTTTTGCTCAAAAGTTTTTCGCCAACGACAATTTGGAAAAACAAGCCAAGTTCCCATTGTGCAACACCTTCTAAAATATCATGCATTATGTCTGCCGTGGGAGCTTTCATAATATGAAAATATTTCAATTCATTGAGGCAACAATATTTCTTAACACCGAAAACATTGTTTCACCTGTTCGTTGCAATTCTTTTAAATGTGTTTCATATTTTTCTAATGTCCTTAGTTCTACTTCAGCTTCCGAAAAGATATGTTGCATATTTACTTTATTACATAAACAATGCCTACAACTGTAGGAAGCCGAAAATGATTCTACCATACCAATTAGGCTATTAGCTCCTAAGTTATCTGCACTAATTGCTACTAAACTTCCTTTTCTCTTATTTTGATTTTTCAGAAAATTTACTTCGATCCCATTGGTTTCTAAATACTGAATCTCAGAAACTAAATTTGAAAGAATTTGCTCGTATCCATATTTTTTTATATCAGGTGCGTATATTAAGCTTAAAAGATGAATATTTTTTAATTTGCTGTTTAAGTGAGGTGGTAAATTTCTTATTAAAAAATATATGGCTGCTGTTTTGTGAATTCCAGTTTTATGACCCATTCCATTAACTGGCTCAAATTCATCAATATATAATTGTATCTTAAATGTAATTTGACTGTTATGGAATGCACTATATTTCATAAATGAACCATCCGATATATCAGTTAAAGCTTGATTGTTTGTTGAATTTTGTGTTTTTGGAAATGCTATGTGTTCTTGAAAATTTTCTAGAGAACACAAATACTTTAACGTATCAATTAAACTGATATACATATAAGTTTTTGCTTTTGGCATTTCCATAAACATTTGTAATTTTGAGTCCCACTTTCTGTCATATCTATGACCTAGAGTTAATTCCCGTGGTTTTGGTATATTCTCAAAGACAAATTTTGTTCGTTTGTAGTTTGAAGTATAATTGTTTAGAGTATCAATGATATTGTTTTGAAAGTCTATAAATTCCGTGTACCTTTCCGTAAAGTTAACAGAAAAATTTAAAAAATTTGCCCGTTTAAATAGAAAAATTGTGTCTAATAGACTTTTGATAGTTTTAATAATTAAATTATTAGTGGAATGAGGAATATTTCTTCCACATAAGTCTGTAATAAGCTTTTTTATTTCATGTTTTATGAAATTAATTATCTGAATTTTGTGTTCGTTGTCCATATCATCGTTTTGGTCATGATTTAAAACTGGAATGCTTGGAATATCAGCAGGATTTGAATTTAAAGTGTGTAGCATGTTTTCATTATGAGTTGGTTCATTAGAAATGCAATTTAGCATATGCCTTCGAATCCCACTTTTAGTTTTGCAGAAATGTCCGCAGTTTAAAGTCCCACAATAGAAATTAGAATTTACATTATGACGTTCCTTAAGATGAGAAAAGAAAAAAGTTTGATCAGGAAGCAATGTTTCACATTTAAAACATTTTAAAAGAGACATTTTTGTTAAATTATTTTTTACATTTATATTGAATACGATATTTATTATTCATCTATTCACGACATTATTAAGAACCAAATAAAAAAATTACAATCCAATGTTTGTGGTTCGAAATTTGCAACTGACGCATATAGTAAATTTATGAAAAAAGAGCTGTATTAATCAGTCTCATTTGGCTAGATATGGAATCTACCTCGATAGTGTATATGTATTTTATAATAAATTTAAGTAGTTGTCTTAAATTTGACTCAAAATGTACGTTCAGAACATAGTGAGTTTTTAAAAATTTATCTATACAGCCGATTGCTGTGTTATCGGTATTAATAAGTTTTCCGTCAATGAGAACGTAAAACTTGCTTATGGCTTGTCTCGATGATCCTGATGCAATGATGATTGGTGTGTTTTCTGGATTATTGATTGGTAAGGATGTAGGCTCCAATGGTTCATTAACCTATATAAATAAAATTCAAAAAACATAAATCATATAGTTGAACACGAAAAATAGGATACTATATGTATTACATCAAATAATGGGACAAATTTAAATAGACTGTAAGTTAGATAAAAATGAATAATTGTGATACGATATAGATATACAATTTCAGATAAAATTAATTTTTTTGAATTATTAAATACAAGAGTTGAATGTAGTCAGTTAAAATGCCACCCATGTACTATAATACATATCAATTTGTTTATCAATGGTAAATAATTGTGTATCCTATAACCAAAAAAATCTCATTTAAAATTAAATTATTGCTTTTGAAATAGTTTAATTAAGTCGACTTGAACCGAATTTTGACAAGTTTTTAATTATTTTTTATTCATTATTGCGTTTGGGAAAACGATTATTGATATAATTTAAAAGACAAAGAACGTTAACTTTAAAAATAAATAAGATACATAACCTTTAAAATAGTAATTTTTCGTTTTAGTGTCTTAAGGCGGTTTTACACGACGTGTGATTTGTATAAATACTGACGATTGATAACACTTATCTCATCGTGTAGGGTTTACTAATTTGTATTGGCCGGAGTTTGCCAAATATAGGGTATACAAAATATACATTCTAGTAAATTATCAATATTCTACACGTATAGTGTGGGTAGAATATAGAAATGTGGATAGAATATAAGTCAAATTATACAACAAAAAATTTTGTTTGAAAATATAATACCAAGTCATACCTTATGAAAATATATCAGTCTTTCAAAACACTGCTCAAGTTTGCATCGGTTTGTGTGTCCTTTTCCTAACGACACTGGTGGTAAAAGTATAAGGAGGCAAAACAATGCATAAAACGTTTGCCCAAATTCTAAAATTATTTAAAAATCATTCAATACTAATTTAATCAAAATGTTCAAAATATTGTATTTATAACCTTTATATATATCTGCCAATTTTACGTATTTCCTATCTTTCCGGGCAAACGAAATTATTCGTGTTTGTAAATCTTCATTAAATATCAGTTTAAATAAATCAGTTTTAGCTGGATACTTTATTTTAAAGTCAATCTCAATCTAATAAAAACAAATTAATTAAAATTATGGTTAGCGAAATAGAATTAATATACATACCAAGCAATCAACATCCAAGTATTTTGGGAAATCTAATAAAATAGTTTTTGAATTTTTTCCAGATATTTTGTTATCTAGTAAAAGCTCGCGAACAGTATATGTTAATTTATGTAATTCAATTATTTTTTCCAAATCGATTGAAGAATCGGCTTTTTTCATATATTCTATATAGTTTATTGCATTTGCGTACAGTTATCGTTGGAAATATGAATATTATCAGAATTAGGCTCCTTTATTTCGCAAGGTATAAGTTGTTTGCTCTCAATCGCTTTCTTAAGTTTTAAAGAATTACGTTGTATAGTTTTAATTCGGGTGCCTAGGAATCCGTCGTTGTTTTCTGGATTGTAGATTAATCGCTGCAATAGAAAGATTATATTATATATTAGAGTAATAGTAATAATATCATAGTAATAATTTTCGTTAATATAAATAATAATTGGGTTAGTTTAAAAATCTTAAATATGTTAAACAAGAAAGTATAATATTATTCAAAAACTTTCAATACTAACATAATTTATTCCGCCTGTTTCTTCCACATCCCGTAATTTTGGAAAAATATCCGCTATGCACTGAGCCCAAAGTATCTTGTCTTCAGAACAGGGGTTGTTGCTTTTTCATAGCATTAAGTGGTCCACTGCCAATTTTATGATGTCTTGCTGTTCCTTTTTAGGTAAATCGGTATTTGAATTCGAATATGTTCGAATTAGTTTTCCACCGTCTATCAAGGCAAATGTATCTTGGTTTTCAAAATATTGAACCAAGTCCTACGCGCATAAAAACATAATTATTATTATAAAGCAGAGCAATTAGTTTGAAAAATACTACTATATATTGAACTGTAATTTTGTGATACATATTTGATATCAAATTTATGATTTTATTTAAGATACAAACGTATTTTTTTCTTAGCACTATAGTTATCGATGAATGAATTAAAAAAATAAAGAGCACGATACTTTCTCTGCGATGAGAGCGACAAGCTGAATGAATTACTTTGATTAGATAAACAATTTAAAAAAAACAAGTTCATTACTATCCACATTTTACTTAAAACTGGTTAAAAAATGATTGTGATTTAAATTTATAAAATATTAAGCTAAACTTAGTCCTAATTATTTGGTTTTAATATGGAGTATTTAAATAAAAACATTTGGCATACTTACTTTTTTCGTAAAATATTTGTAGAATTTTTTTGGATCTTTATATATGAGCGGTATTTCATTACTGGTTCCTTCAAAACTGTTTGTTGCAGCAAGTTTTTCAGTTACATCGTGCTCCACAGTTAACACAATATTATTATGATAAAAAATTTTCATAAATGATTCGAATGATGCGTCATTTATGTACGTATCAGAATTATCCTTGAATTTTATTGCTCCGCCTTTAATGTTCAATTCAGCTCTAGCTAAATTTTTTATTATGAAAATAAATTAGAATAGTCAGTACTATAATTTTATCAAAATTACTATTTATTCAAATTTGTTAGTAATTAAATTTACCTGCACTCTCTAAATCATAAAAAAATAGTTCTGAGTTATAATTGACGGTCAAGTATTGCAAGACTCCTAAATATTTTATTTTAAAACAAAACGATTTCAATAAATTATTGATAAACGGATCTTCTTCTGATACAGTGTAATCAGTATTTTCTGATAGCGGGGTAGCTACATTAAATAAGATATTGGCTCTGTTTTCCATTGTTGAAAATATTTTTTTAATTATTTTTAATAATATTT
Organism: Tipula lateralis; assembly: GCA_963932295.1. Taxonomy (NCBI): domain Eukaryota; kingdom Metazoa; phylum Arthropoda; class Insecta; order Diptera; family Tipulidae; genus Tipula; species Tipula lateralis. The sequence goes on along the minus strand of OZ010739.1, from coordinate 892,198 downwards.
TTTGATTAATTTAATATTATACACTTTCAACAAAATTTTGGAATGTGCGAAATTTTAACTTCTAGATATGATAATCTATCGTAATTTGTAGTCTATATATAAAAACTATGATGTATTTAAACGCAATATCTGATTGATAATAAAACCCATACAATGAAAATCAAAAATAATATTGTTTTTCAAAAGTTTATCTAATAATAATAAAAATTAATGCAAATTATTTTTCACATTATTTGAAACCAGTTCAACTAATTTTAGTTATTTCTAACCGTTAGAAAATACACACGAAACGAATGCATTTATAAAAATGGCGATACTTACATTTTACGATATTAAAGATAATATAAAAGTAAAGATAATATAAAGATAATATTATAGTTTTATTAGTTTAATAATTAGTTTAATAATTCACTAAAACATTTATATCTATTTCCGTATTGCGATGCACTTCTTCGGTATGTTACTTCACTTTACACTTATTTTACGTATTTTCTGTAATTTATTTATACTTATTATCACCGTACTATTAACTTAATAATTTACAATATAGAATCGACTATTCTATTCAAATGCACAAAATGGTATAGCTTCCAACATAGTACCTCAATCCAATAACGGTCATAAATATAGCCTACGTGCTCTTTGTTACATACATATTATAGTATGGTCCTCTTTTTGAAAATTATCACGCTCATTTAATTCTTTAGTATACCAAAATTTAACACTTTCTGAATGATGATCTAAAAATGAATCGTTTGTAGTGTACTTTTTTGCAACCTTATATTGTTAAATTTATTGTTTTTGTAAAACGAATAAGCAATATCACGCATAATATTCTTCTTTTCAAAAGCATATATGGTAAGAAGTTTAGTTCAATTTGCCTATTTACTGGTGTTAATTTCAAGTTTAGTTCGATTTGCCTATTTACTGGTGTTAATTTCAAAATTGACACCTTTAAATGGGTAAATTTAATATATACCTATATATACATACATAAATATATATATTTATATATATGTATATATATATATATATATATATATATATATATATATATATATATATATATATATATATAAATATATATATATATATATATATATATATATATATATATATATATATATATATATATATATGTAAATATATATATATATATATATATATATATATATATATATATATATATATATATATATATATATATATATATATATATATATATATATATATATATATATATATTGTCACGAATCACAGATGTCACCTGTGATAATTAAAAAGAAAATTATAACAGTAGGGATTACCCTGTAACCAAACGTTTACTCATACGAACAAAGTAAAAAGAAATAATGAAATAGGCGGAGCGAACCAAATACGACGCAACGAAAATTCGAGAAGTGTAGAGAAGCAAATGATGGAATGTTCTAAAAGCCTTTGCGTCGTATAAATACGTGTAGACATTTGAGTTACGAATCAGTTCAATTTTGAATTTCGAAGTGTTAATATCGGGAAGTGATAAAAAGTGAAGTGTTAAAATAATAGTGATAAATAATTGTGGAAAATAATAGTGAAAATAAATATTAGTGAATTATTTGAGAAATATTTGTGTAATTTTTGTGAGAAATAAATTTAATTGAAATTTAATCTTTGCGAGTTTAATATTCACAATCCAGTGATCGAACCGGATAAAATAATTAGAATAACCACTCGGCGAAATCGTAACAATATATATATATATATATATATATATATATATATATATATATATATATATATATATATATATAATATATGTATATATATATATATATATATATATATAATATATGTATATATATATATATATATATATATATATATATATATATATATATATATATATATATATATATATATATATATATATATATATATATATATATATTCATATATATATATATATATATATATATATATATATATATATATATATATATATATATATATATATACATAATAAAATGTGATTTAGTATTAGAGCTTATTGTATTGGTTTATTATTCATTCTACTTACAACGTTTATACAATACATACCTAAACTACAGTACAAGAATAAATTAATATTTTATATGTGTTAAATACCTTTTTCTAGAATATTTTTGAAGCGTATAATGTTACATTCAAAAATTAACTTTGTGCCATGGATTAACATATAAATAATTTATCATTTTATACATTTATTGTTCGTAAAAGCTTTAGAAAATGTAATCTAAGGATCAGTTTTAAAACATACAATCTTCAACGATTAATAATTAGTCTATATTTTGATTTTTAATAAACGCTGAAAATTTTTATGGGAATTTATCATTATGATATGTGTTAATACGCTTTGATAGACCTTAATAACGATAGTACCTTAACTTTAATTTAATTTAGTATTCACATCGATTACAGATGACATGACTAAATGAGACACAGGTATACATCAACGCTTCTTCATTATGTAAAAACTCGAACCTATTTTGTAAATCCTATGAAGCAATAGTGTTTTATTAAGACCAATAAGAGTATACGTTCTCTAGTTAAGATGTTAACAAAACCATACATATGAATGGATAAGTTTTGCTAATAATCCTCAAAATTTTTAGAAATTCCATAAAGAATAACTACATCATATTTTTACATATTTATTAAATAATATTTTGTTATAATATAACTAGAACTTTGATTCATAATACATCATTTTACTAAAATATAAAACATTTCAAGGGTAAATTTAAATATAATAGTATTAATGTTTTCTTGATTCACTACCAGTGGTAAGGCTTGACAATTTCCGGAACGAATAAACAAAATTTAAATTTTTTTTAAATTTTCTGCTTATTCTTCGAGTACCAATTGAGCACTTATGGAATGTTAAAATAAAAGTAAACAACAAATTTTATATTTTTAATGAAAAATTGTGTTGCTTACCTAATATCGCTAAATTTAACAAGAAATAGCCCTAAACTGAAACAATAATTTTAATGAATTGAAGATTTCGTTTTGTTGGTGCTTTAGACTATTTTTCTAGAATAAATATAACAATCATGAGTTGTTTGAAGAATTTTAACAACTTATTTCAGATTTTCGAATAAAATATTCGGTAACAACAAGAAATTGGTGAATCAAGCGTTATTTGAAATAAAAATAAATTATATTTAGCACCAGGAGGGGATACATCCCGAAATTTTCTCTGTGTAGGAATCGGCTTCTGGAATTTGTTCGGAATCAGTCCAAAAATAGCTGAATTGAATATCGTTCCACACTCGGCAGCAAAGAACCTCGATTCAAATTATCATAGTCTATCACCGGTAGAACAAACTAAACTTAACAATATAACGAAGAATTTCCCTTCATGTTTCGAACGAGAACTCGGAAAAACCAATCTTGTAACCCACACCATAAATGTTGATTTTCCTCTATTCCTCCTAAGGATATCATTCAGTCACAGAGTTGGACTGAATGATTTCCTTAGGAGTAATAAAGGAAAGTCAGAGCTCTTGGTGTTCTCCGGTTACACTGGTACAAAAGACAAATGGTAAAGTCCGTTAGTTGAATGCCCGTGAACTGAATAAAGTAACTGTTAATGATGTGTATCCGTTGCTTCTTATCGATGGATTACTGGGTAGGTTGGATCAGACACGTCTTATATCAACCAGTGACCTTAAAGATGCTTTTTGGCAGACCCCTCTCGACCCGCAATCCAGAGATAAGACGGCGTTTACAATTCCTGGGCGGCCTTTATATCAGTTCACGGTCATGCCTTTTGGATTATGTAACGCTCCACAAACGATGTGCCGTCTTATGCACCGAGTGATTCCACACCAATTGCATGACAGAATTTTCGTGTAATTGGATGACCTACACATAACTTCTTCCACCCTGGATGAGTATTTTATCCTTCTCCATGAGGTCGCTGGATTATTAAGAAAAGCTGGACTAACAATCAACGTCGAGAAAAGACGCTTCGTCTTAAAGGAAGTTAGGTGTTTGGGCTATTCGATTGGTGAAGGTGGAATGCGAACAGACCAAGATGAAATTAAAGCTATCGTTGAATATTCCATACCAAAAACCATAAGGCAGATGAGAATGTGCGGCTGGTATAGGCGTTTTATAAGTAAATTTGCTACCATCGCAGCTCCTTTAACCGACCTTACTAAACAAGGCAATAAACTGAAGTAGTCAGATACTGCCCATACTTCATTTAATGCTTTAAAAGAAGCATTGACAACAGCACAGACTTTGAGAAACCATTTTATATAAAATGTGACACCAGCACCACCGGCTTAGGGAGTGTCCTATTTCAGCTAGAATCTAACGGAGAGGAACGCCCTATAGCGTTTATCTCCCAAAAATTAAATGCAGCGCAAAAAAAACTACTCCATTTCTTAGTTAGAAAGCTACGCGGCGATCTTGAGCGTCAAAAAGTTTCGACCATACGTAGAAGAATATAACTTTACCATATATACGGACCATGCAAGTCTACGTTGGCTCATGACACAGAAGCATTTGTCAGGACGGCTTGCTAAATGGAGCTTAAAGTTACAAGCATTCGACTTCCAAATAGAGTACCGAAAGGGTTCCGTTAATGTTGTCCCGGATGCATTATCGCGAGTCTTTTCTGACGAACCAGTACAATTGTTGTATCCAAAAAGCGATATAAATTTTTCAGCTCCTTGAATTTGAATAATACGGATCCTCTTCACATAAATTTAGATTCACCTGCTTTTAATGATCCAGATTTCAAAGTAAAAATTAGTTGTACCCAATAATCTCACACATTATTTAATCGAACAAGCGCATTTACCGCACATTTGGGGACGGCGAAGACACTAGAAAAACTTCGTAGGCAATTCTTTTGGAAGCGAATGGCACAAGATGTAAGGGAGTTTGTGGATAATTGTGTCAGCTGCAAGATGAACAAACTTGTCAACTATAGCACAAAACCAGTGATGGGTCACCAGGTTTTATCAGAACAGCCCTTTTAAAGATTGTATATCGATCTACTGGGCCATATCCCCGGTCAAAACACGATAACTCCTATATTTTAATTAATTTGGATTATGATTCAAGGTTTGTGATTCTCAAACCATTGCCGGAGACAACAGCTTCGCTGGTTTGTAAGTCACTCGAGAATAATGTATTCCTAGTATTATTTTCAGTTCCTGAAACTACTACCAGCATTAATGGAAAGCAATTTACGTCCAATTTGTTCAAAAGCTTATTACAAAAGTATGGGGTATATCACAACAGTATGGGTTACATCTTCTACAAACTTTTCACCGCACTATGTAGTATTTGGTCAGCATATGACTCTACTTGGTACTGATTTTAAATTACGTAGGTTATTGTTCGGTTCGGATGATAATGAAGTATGTGTTATGAGTAAACCAGATCGCTTTAATTTAATGAAAACTAAAATTCGACACTATCTTAAAATCGCTCACAAACGATCTGCCCAAAGGTATAATCTGCGTAGCCGAAACCGCGAATTTGTGTTAGGGCAATCCGTGTTTGTTCGCTCCAAAGCGATGCAACTAATAAATTTTGCATTAAACGATCTGCAAAGTTCATCTCAGCGATCATTGATTCCAAAGTAGGAAACGTCGCTTACAACATACGAGACTTAGAAGGCAAATCATTAGGAGTATTTCACATAAAAGATATTCGTTCTTAGCTTTTTTCTTTCACAAAAAAAAATCCATTTCTTTCGTAGTTGGTTATAAATATATGATTTGGGATCAGCGTGGCGTTCGATAGAATGAAGCCCGGCATGAGTATTCTTCAGGGTGTGGGACGTTCCCACGATTTGTATCGATGCTCTCATAGGTACGTTACAATGCACCAATTATACTAAAATAAAAGAAGAGTTCTATATTATCGATGATGCGGTGATAAAAAACAGGTGGTAATTAAGTACTCTTCGCTATCGCCTCGATCGTTGATGGTACTATTATATTTTTTAGCGCCCGAAAATTTCTGATGGGTTGGCAAGAAATGCATTACGTAACAAAATTATCTATAATACGTCACCAATCAACACCAACAACAAAAATTCAATATAAAATAATAATTGTTATTATTTTATATTGAATTTAAACATAATTTTTCATAAACTTCAATATGAGATAAATAAAGAACATTACTTGAGGATGACCAGGTGTAAGTATAGGTCTGTTTGAGTATTAACGTGGATAATCAGCAATTCTCCTTTCTCGCGGTTATACCTGACATTTACATATTCTAAATTCCCCACGCATCCCCTGAAGCTTAGCCGGCAACGACCGCTAGAATTCCTGTATATGTCAAATTCTGATAACCGCAAGTGAATGTAGGATCTATATGTATGGCCTTTACCGACAAACAAGTGAATAGAGCTGTATATGCTTTAGTTATGGTGTGGTTTCCTCGTCCCTTCCGCTCTTTTAGGTACAAAGGACCAACATTATCAACACCAGTGTTTGGGAATGGTCTACCAGTACTCACTCGCTCTCTCGGTAAATAAAGCCATACGGTGATGGTTATATTTTTCTTCCTCATAAAGCAGGTGCCGCATTTTTGTACGTGCCATCTTGTCACTTTACGATATCCAATTATCCATAATCTATGTCTCATGATGCTTGTTAATGGTGTTGACCCTGGATGTATATCTTGATGTTGTTGCTTATAAGTGCCATTAAATCGGGTTATTTGGATGTTTTCTAGATTATGCAATGATGATCTCAATTTTCTCACTTTTATTTGTATGTCTTCTCAGGTCACTCATTGTCCCACGACAGTTTACGAAGCCAAAGCTGTTGGAACCAAAATTTTAATTAATTTTGTAGTAGGTGACAATCAACCCTGAGGATGAAAAATACGGGATGCTTCTGATAGCAATGTCCGTTTTGTTACCCTATCGACATCTTCTAAGTTAACTCTGAATGTGAAATGATCATCCCTCGGATCTCATAACAACCCGAGTGTTTTTACTATTGCCATATCTTCGAACTCCAGAAAGTTTATATTCTTATCTGTAGACGGTATGCGTGTGGTTAGTCTCTTATAATTAGACATCCTTTTTCGAAATGTAAATCTCGCTTCTCTTACAAGAGATGTCATATCCTCATGTATTTTAGGTGCTGTTTCTAATTTGTCACAGCAAGTCAACATATCGTCGATGTAAAAATCAGATTAAGCACGTTTATTATTTCTCGCGATAGTCGTTAGCCAGTTGATGTTACCGTATAATGTGATGGAGTTTTTAAGGTTCTTCATTAGATCAGCAGGATGAAGGTACGTCTGGCGGTACGTCTTCTCGATATTCGCTGCTAAGGCAATTTTATGTCTATGGAATCGGAGAAGTATCGTCATGAGGTCCTTCAGAAATTCCATATAGTCATGCTTGATGTTTGGTTTTGCGTTGAATTGCTTCTCTAATGTATGGAATCTTCTATTCGCTTGATTGAATGTCGAGCCAAACTCCTCCGGAGCTACCTTGAAGGGAAGTCTGTTTACGTATCTTCCATTGGCAGCTTTTGGTGTTTTGGACATAATGCGCTTCACATTCATTTTCATTCAAATCGAGCTGGTTTGGTAAAACTGGAAACTTCTCCATTTCCCAAAAAACGCTGAATTAATGGTGTTTCGGTTTGGTTGCTCAATATTGTGGTGTGAGAGGTTACTGTATCTGTGCTCAACTCATTTATTTTACCACCAATTACCCAACCAAAAATAGTTGATTGAGCAAACAAATCGTTATCTAAATTTTCTGCGGAAGTAACAATTTGTAGAATAAATCATTGCCTAGTATAACATCAATGATGTACGGATTTTTAAATGAAGGATCATCCAAATTTAAATTTTTAACAATCGGTCATAATCGGTTAGCGATTATACGGTTATTTTTCTGACCTACTTAATGTTCCACATGTATCACAATGTGGAACATTAAGTAGGTCCCATAATCCTTAAATACAGACCGCAGAGATGTTCATTGAGGTTCCATCCTATGAGGAATTCACCATGACCATGCAGAAGCTAAAGAAAAATCGTTCACCAGGAGTTGATTGCATTAATTCAGAGCTCTTGATATTCGGAGTGAAAACTTTGTGGAACTATCTTTTCGACCTTGTTTGATTGCCATGGCGAAATGAAATTATGTCTGAAGAATGCAAAGTAGCCGCGTTATCCCTATAATTCAAGAAGGATGATCGAATGAAGTGCGAGAACCATCGCGGTATAGCTCTTGCACAGCATACAAGTTATTGCCATACATTATATTAAGAAGTATTGATCCTATAGATGACGAAATCGGATGATTTTTTCCAAGTTCTATTATACGAAACATCTCGCGATGCACACTAGATTTCACTAGATTGCTTTATAGATTTCAAGCAAGCCTATGACTCGATCAATCGAGAAAGGCTAAGGTTTGCGCTTGAATATTTAGGAATATCCAAAATATATGTACATCTGTGTAAAATAACAGCAACGCAGTCACATTGCTGTGTTAAAGTTGAGAACAAGAGTCCCCGATACTTTTTAAACTCGTGCTGGAATACATCCTTTGTAAAATAAAAAACACCTCAAAACAATATCTTAAAATCTTCCAATCAAATTTTTGCATATGCAGATGATGTCTGTGTGATGGGATCAATTGACAACGGAGTAAAGAGATACTTGATCCACTGGAACAGTGTTCAGTTTCCGTTGGTCTCAAAATCAATGAGTCCAAAATGAGAGATGGCTTCTAAAATTCGAGAGAAGAATCATGCGTGTGATATATGGCCCAAAACGTGACGTTGATGGCACATACAGAGTTTGTTACAACCACGAGATCATGAATTTAATGCAAATTCCTGATAGTGTGCATGCAATCAAAGGACAGCGAGTACGCTCGCGTTCTGCGTGCGAATGATACAGAGTGATCTTTGAAGGGAGAGCCGCCAAAGCGGAAGTGTAGAAAACCAAATAAATTAAATTGAACAAAAGAAACACAACGAATAAAATAATTTCTTTTTTATTAAAAAATACCCGAAAACATTAAAAATCAAAACGATAGCAAAATAAAATAAAATGGAGAATTGAAAATATTAAAACACGAGAGAAATAAAATAAAAAATTTAAAAACACGATAAATCACAAAAAATAAATATTTGGTTTTAAAAGAACTGAGCGCAAATTGAAATGAGCATGAAAAAATTGGCAAGTTACTTGTTAAATATAATAGATCAAAATATAAGTTTTTTTTCCGATATATGACGAAAAAGTCGAATTTTGTTATACTTGGGCTTGGGTATTAATTAAGCTACTGAAGTCAATTGATCGTTCGTTTGCTACAATTCAGATAAATGTCAAATTATTAAATTCGAAAGCAAACAATTTCAATTAAATCACCCTCATCCATTTTAATAAATATAAAATAATCATGTCAGTCGACTTTAAAATATATAGCTTCTTCGATGCGTAAAACAAAAACTACAAGAATAATAAACCAAATGTCATATTTATAATAAAACAAGTGTATGATTTATCTACACAAGCCAAAATATTATTCAGATAAATCAGTAGCTCAATATTTTTAGCTGAAGTGAAGCGTACCAAACGAACGCGCAAATTAGAATTCAGATTCAGAATTCAGATAAATCAGATAATTCAGTTAATTCACCACAAACGAACGCACAATATATTTGACACGTAACTTGCCACTTTTTCATTTTAATTTCAATTTGCTTTAAACTAAAACCAAATATTTATTTTTTGTGATTTATCGTGTTTTTATATTTTTTATTTTATTCCTCTCGTGTTTTTATATTTTATATTCTCCATTTCATTTTGTTTTCGTTTTTATTTGTAATGTTTTCGGGTATTTTTATAAAACGAAATTATTTTAGTCGTTGTTTCTTTTGTTTAATTTAATTTTTTAGTCGTGTGTTTAGAGATGCAAAAAACTTTTATTTTACAATCACTGTTCCTACCTGTTCCTGTTATTTTTCAGTAACAGTGAAAAATACCTGTTACTAAAATAACCGTTGTGATTTTAATAATTTAGTTATTCTGTCTTGAACTGTGATTTGAAATCACAGTTGATTTGTTTTGGAGAACAATAACATAATTATTTTATCAATAAAAAATACGAAACAGGAATAAAAGCTGAATTAACATTATTTATATTGTTTTATTCAACCTAATTCATTTTTAATTAGTTTATTTTAAAAAATATCAAGAGTTCAGTCAAAAAATTTTATATTGTTTGATTTTGATTTAAAAATAAAATTTGCTCAACTGTTTTTGATTTTAAACGAGTGTGACGGTCTGTTAAAATATTTCTTGGTTAAGAAAATAAGCGTTCACAAGACACTGAAGTGGCTGTAGCGCATAGTGTTTCTTTAGCTTAAAGTCTTAACTTTGGATAATTGTGTGTGTTTTATTGCCACCATAAAAGGGGATCCTGACTTCTTTCTAAAAGATCTTCTTCTAAATACCGAGGCGGTTTCATTGTAAAAGCTTCATACAGATGTTTCATCTATAATTTTCAATGGAATTTCCATTTCAAGGTTTTCATTTAAATTTTGCCTTGAAGTTCGGCATCGATTACTAATTTCTTAATGTTTTCTGGTGCTGCCTCATTTAAAAATCCCATTGTTTTGAAACGAGGATCTAGGAACATAGCCACACAAAGAATATTTTGATCCTCAATAAATTCAAATTTTTTATTTATTCCTTCTCTAAGAGTAGAAATTAAATTTGCAATTTCATCAAATATTTCATCTATTTGGAATCTTATTTAGGCCATATTATTTTTTAGTCCATTTACTAAATCTATTACCATAGAAGCAGATAAATAATTTTCTCCGTTGGCTATTTTGGTAATGCACTCAAATGGTTTTAGAACCTTTGTTACATTATTAATTATTTTCCATTCCTCTTGCGTTAGTATTGATAGGTTTTTATCAAGAATCGCTATTGTTGCTTTTACCACTTACACTTTGAATATATATACTGTACGGGAATGCGCGTTTGATTTATGCGAAAAATCACAGTTGAATTTAAAGATCTTAAAGCTGGTTTTAAACGTTTTAATTATCTTTTAATTTTAACAAGTTTATAATAATTTCACGATAGCTGATGTTTTCTGCCTTGCGGGCGAAATGAAAGTGAACGAGAAAAATATTTATTTTTATTTAGATGACGGGTCTTCTGCACAGATCTGAAAAATCTCGCGGCCAAATGTGCTGGATCATTTGCTATTAATGGCCTTGAACTAGTTGTCTTGTGTTAATGATAAAAACAATTTCATTTACCACAACACTGACACGTCACTCAAAATAATTTTACTGTCGAATGTTTTAAAGCAGTATAACCTGATATAATTTTAGATCACTAAACATTCGATGTCACTTCACAATTGTTTTTGCACTTCGATTTTAAAATGAAATAGAAACCTCAACAATAAAATATATCGACACGGAAAGTTTTATTTTATTTAATTTATAAAATTGTATTTATTAAACAATTGAAATTATTCATTAATTTATTAATTTTAATATAGTTTAACAATGATATATTTAGCTTGTATAATTTTTGGTTGAACTTACTCATTCTATGAACGCCAATCGCAAAAAGAGACAAATTCTCAAATTTCATCTTCCAGTACAGTGTACTAATCAATTATACCATAAAGTCATGTAATCTTCGTACTATAAAAAATAGAACAGCCAACTGAACAACAATATCTCTGCAAGCATTATGTTGCGCTTACATGTAGTACATAATGATTAGTACATAATGAACTTAATAATGTAAACTTAAGAAAATATGAATTTTTGGCATTCGTAATTACATTAACAAATGACTTAGAGTTGTTCAATTTTCGGTTTACTTTCAGGCATAAACATTCTGGGCCACAAAATTGAGAAACTCTAAGTCACTTGATTCATTGTATAGTTAACGAATAGATGCAATATTTGACTTCAATTTCACCAAATTCAATACTTATATAATTCAAATAGTTTAATGCAATAAACATGATATTTAAGAAAATGTATGGCAGAAGGCCTGAATCTTTAATGTACAAATGTCTATAAAATAAAGTTGTATTCTTGTAGTTTATTCCACTGGTAGTGGGATTAGTTTGACGATCGGCCGTTTAATTACTCCTTTGGGGGTCTTAATAGTAGCTACACGAACACATCCATCATCTCCAGCATGTACTTGGATAATGCGCCCCAATAACCAGGTAGCCTTTGGAATACCATCGCTTTTTATGAGTACCAATTGATCGATGGATAAATTATTTGTTTTGGTCTGCCATTTTGATCTTTGATTCAAGCTAGTCAGGTAATCTCTTGACCAAACTTTCCAGAAACCTTGGACTCGGTTTTGAATATTTTGCCATTTCGACAGCCTTGACGTACTGAGATGCATTAGATTTGGTTCTGGAATGGCTGTAAGTGGCTCGCCAATCAAAAAATGACCGGGTGTTAATACATCAAAGGAAGAAGCATCGTCTACTATACTGCATAAAGGTCGCGAATTAAGAACAGCCTCAATTTGCGTCATTAGTGTATTAAGCTCTTCAAATGTAAGCGGTGTTGTACCCGAAACTCTTCTTAAATGTTGCTTAACTGATTTGACATTCGCTTCCCACAATCCCCCGAAATGCGGTGCACTGGCAGGATTGAAATTAAATTTGATTCTCTGAGAAGATAAAAATATTGATATTAGCTCAAAGTGGTTTTCAGATTTAAACAGATTATATAATCCGTCAAGTTCGCGTTTACTGCCAACAAAATTGCTGCCATTATCACAATAAATTTCAACAGGCAACCCTCTACGTGAAATAAATCTTTGAAGAGCCGCTATGAAAGTTTCGCTAGTCATATCACTGGCAATCTCAATATGTACAGCCTTAACTGACATGCACACAAATAAGACAATATATCCCTTTTTAATTTTGCATGGACCTCTGCCAGTTCTTCCTTTAATATATATTGGCCCTGCATAATCAACGCCGGTGCTTAAAAATGGTCGACATGATGAAACGCGAGATTTTGGTAGATTTCCCATTAGTTGTTCATTATTGTGCTGTTTGCATTTAAAGCATGCGATGCATTTGGCCACAGCAAATCTAGTCATGTTTCGACATCCGATTATCCAAAACCTTTGTCTGATTAGTGTAGTCAATAATGTGGCACCAGGATGCAAATATTTGGTGTGATAATCCCTTATTATGTGATGGCTTAATAAATGGTTTTTAGGTAATATAATCGGATGTTTTGTGTCAAAACTGCATGTTGCTTCCTGAATTCTACCACCAACTCTTAATACATCATTTTCATCCAGAAATGGCGTTAAATTTAGGAGGATACTTCGGGCTGGTAACTTTTCACCTTTCTTTAAACTTAGGATCTCGTTAGAAAATAGTTGTTCTTGTGCCCATTTAATACATAAAGTTTCTGCAAATGATAATTCATCATGTGTTAGGAGTATGCCTGGTTGTGGTGGTTTTTGGGTGTGGTTTTTGACTAAGGATATTCTATGTTTTATAAGATATGCGAATTTATAAACATACCCCAGTAAACGGTAGATTTTTTTTAAAGATGAAATTTTATCGAATAAAGAGGAACAAATATCGATTTTAACAACTACATGGAAACAATCAAAATTCTTCCTCCGCTCATCAATATGAGTTTCTTCCATTTTTCCATGATCCTTTGGCCATTGTTCATAATTTTTTCGTAGCCAGTTTGGACCATTCCACCACAACTCGTTTTGAATCAAATTAGAAGGATATATTCCACGGGATCCTAGGTCAGCTGGATTATCTTTCGATGGTACATGCATCCAGTGTTTTCTTGGAATGGTTTCAATAATTTCGGCAGTTCGGTTGGCCACAAAGCATTTCCACTTCCTAGGATGCTGTGCTAACCACGCAAGAACAATGCGTGAGTCAGTCCATGCGAACACTTCACAGGTATTGATAGCTAGTGATTTTTTAATGTAGTTGACTAACCGACAAGACAAGACTGCACCACATAATTCAAGTCTTGGCAATGATACCTGCTTAATTGGAGCAACTCTGGTTTTTGATGCAATTAGTCTAGTCATTATAATTTGTTCATTTTCCGTTCGTAGATAGGCAACAGTGCAATAAGCTAATTCGGATGCGTCTGAAAATATGTGAATTTGAGATTTCATGTTATTTGATGGCTGCAATGGTCTAGGAATTTGAATTTGTTCAAGCTTTGGAAGGGCAGATCGAAATTTGACCCACTTTTGCTGCATATCATTCGTAAGCTCATCATCCCAATCGAGTTTCTGAAGCCACAACTGTTGCAAAAGCAATTTAATCACGACGGTTGTTGGAGAGATCCATCCAAGTGGATCAAATATTCGTGAAGCCTCCGATAACAGTGATCGTTTTGTGTGTTTTATGTCTGGCTTAAATGACACTTTGAAGGTAAAAATGTCCCGAACTGGATTCCAATGAAGTCCTAAAGTCTTTATACTGGCAGAGTCCTCCAGTTCTATATTAGTGGTCTCTTGTAATTCACTGGGAATGGATTTTAAAAGCTCTTTACTATTTGAATGCCATTTACAAAGTTTGAATCCTCCTTCAGCTAGTAAATCCGACATGTTTTTAAATATTTGTATTGCTTGATGAACGTCATCGCACCCAGTAAGCAGATCGTCAACGTAAAAATCTCGTTTCAGTATTGTAGCTGCTTCAGGGTATTTCTCTATATAATCATCAGCTAATTGGTGCAGTGTTCTAATTGCCAAAAATGGGGCACTTGACGTCCCATAAGTGACAGTATTTAAGCGGTAATGACCTACAGTATCAGTTAAATTATTTCTCCATACTATCCTCTGATAGTCACAATCAATAGGATGCAGCTTTATCTGACGGTACATTTTTTCTATGTCAGCTGATAATACTATATGGTACCTTCTAAAACGGAGTAAAATAGACAGTAATTCTTCTTGAATTGTTGGACCCACTAATAACGCCTCGTTGAGAGAAACACCTGACGTTGTTTTACAGGACCCGTCGAATACTACACGAAGCTTCGTCGTTGTGCTTGTTTCCTTACACACAGCATGATGAGGTAGATATAGGTGACTGCTAGATAGTTCTTTAATTGGAATGATTTTCATATGACCAAGATCAGAATATTCTTTCATAAACTTTTGATATTGCTCTCCAAAGGTTTTGTCTTTTGAACATTTCTTTTCCATTGCTAATAAACGTTTAGAAGCGCAGTATAATGACTCACCAAGGATATCTGTAGTTTCTTTAAATGGTAAGCGAACTACGTAGCGCCCATCATTATCTCGTGTTGTCGTCTTTACATAGTGATCCTCGCATTGTTGTTCAGAAGTGGTTAGTTGAACGTTTGGGTGCATTTCTTCGATCTCCCAAAACCTTTGTAGCAGTTGCAACTCCACGTCATTGTTAACAAAAGATGTATGAAAACTTGTAATCATTTCTGAGTTATTCTCATCCAGCTTTCCTCCTACTATCCAACCGAATATGGTGTTCTGTGCGAACAAGTGGGCTTCAATGTTAATTTTTTCTTGCCTCATGATTTCCAAAAATACGTCATTGCCAAAAATTACATCGATGTCTCCCGGAATATGAAATGATGGATCTGCCAATTTTAACGTGTCTAATATTGGCCAGTGGTCCTTGTTAATACCAAATGATGGAAGGCTTGTTGTGAGTTTTGGAAGAATAAGTGCGTTCACATTCATACTTATATGTTTTTCATGTCTGGAAGATATGTTTAGCTCCACTGCCCCCTTCGTATATCCCGCTCGCTTTGACCCAAGACCATTAACAATTAGGGATGCTCGAATTCTTTTAAGGCCAATTCTTTGAACACAGCTTTCACTTATTAAAGATGATTGTGATCCACAATCCAGTAATGCTCTAACGGCATACAATGACCCATTAGCATCTGATATGTTAATTAGAACCGTGGATAATAATGCTCGAGTAGGACTGAATGTGGTACAAGCGTTGGAACATGATAAGCGATTTGTGGGGTTCAAATTAAATTGCGAATTCAGATTTTCTGAGGAATGATATTTTTCAGTCAGCTTATTTTCACTGTTGATTGTAGAACTGTTATTGTTGTTGATTGTTGAGTCTGATGCCATGTTGATCGACGATTGTTGAGTGATTAAAGTATGTATTGACATGGGCTGTGTTGCTGTTGTCACGCTTTCTGCTTGATTCTCGTTTATATGAATAAGCGTGTTGTGAGCGCCTCCACACTGGTAACACTTTATTTTATGTTCACAGATCTCACTTTTGTGCCTGGCGCTCATACACCGACGACATAATTGTTTTTGGTTCACAAAATTATGTCTTGCTATAGGTTTTAATCTCTTAAACTGAAAACAACGAAATAATGGATGCCGCTTCTTGCACATTGGACAACCAGGTATATTTTCTGTAGTTGTTGACGTGAGGACCTTGGCATTGGGTGTAGAACGTATCTGATTGGAACGTTTTGTGGGAACACAGGATTCAAGAGCATCACAGCGATTGGTAAGAAACTCTAACAATTCATTTACACTTGGACAATCAATATTATTGGAATGTTGTGCCCATAATTGTTGAGTCTCGATGTCTACCTTTTTAATAATTAAGTGGATTAACCATGGGTCGCGTGATTCCCAGTGACTACCAAGTGCTTTGAGCCCTCTTAGTACTTCATCTGATATGTCACAGATTGATCTTAATATTTTGACTGACCCAGACGTATCAGATGTTTGATTTAAAAATAAATCAATCAGCTCTTTTACGGTGTTCTTCTTCTTGTCATATCGTTTCTCCAGTTTATTCCACGCTTCCGTGTAATTTGCTTCAGTGAGGGGTAAATGACGTATCAAGTTGGCGGCATCCCCCTTAAGGAAACCTTTCAAGTATTGGAACTTGTGCACATTTGACAATGCTTCGTTTTCAGCAATTGACGTGGTGAATTGGTCTTGAAACGACTGCCATTTTGAGTAATCTCCATAAAAAGGTTCAATTGCGACACGTGGGAGTCGTAAATCTGTGCCTGGGTAGGCTGATCGATCACCATCATATCCTCCTCTACTCACAGATACATTATTTGAAGCAGCTGCGATAGGTACTATGCTCGGTGTTCGGATATTTAGCATATGCCGCAATGCGGCCATTGTGTCATAGTATTTATCTTCGAAATCTTCTGACTCCATTATTTGACCAGGGTGGATTGAAAGTTGAGTTTCGACATCATGAAATTCATGCCATGCGTCTCTCAACTTTTCTATGCGTGTTTTAATTTGTTCTTTATTTATCGCTTGACCAGCTTCATGATCAACGGCCACCCTGTCCGTAAATTTTTTTATATTTGTTACTGTAGCCTTAATAAACCCACGCTTCTTTACTAAAGTAGCTGTATCAGCCATTTTGAATAATTATTTTAATTTATTCCCAACAATCAAACAGAGTATACAACAAATGCGTTTTTAAATATACAAAACCACTTGGCACACAATGTTGATTTTTGAAGGTTGATATATAGATAGCAGTAAAGATGCGTGAAAATAATCGACTTTTTATACAACAGCAACGTTTGAATAAGGAATTAAAAATTCCCGGGTTTCGGCACCAAAATGTTTTGTGTTAATGATAAAAACAATTTCATTTACCACAACACTGACACGTCACTCAAAATAATTTTACTGTCGAATGTTTTAAAGCAGTATAACCTGATATAATTTTAGATCACTAAACATTCGATGTCACTTCACAATTGTTTTTGCATCATTCTATGAACGCCAATCGCAAAGAGAGACAAATTCTCAAATTTCATCTTCCAGTACAGTGTACTAATCAATTATACCATAAAGTCATGTAATCTTCGTACTATAAAAAATAGAACAGCCAACTGAACAACAATATCTCTGCAAGCATTATGTTGCGCTTACATGTAGTACATAATGATTAGTACATAATGAACTTAATAATGTAAACTTAAGAAAATATGAATTTTTGGCATTCGTAATTACATTAACAAATGACTTAGAGTTGTTCAATTTTCGGTTTACTTTCAGGCATAAACACTAGTCAAGTATAGTTGACAATAATTTACATTATTGATAATTAATTTATGTCGATACTGCACCATCCGCTGTATATGCTGCCACTGCGACAACCGGTTTTCCTCGATGCTTAATAGATTTGGTTCAGGCATCAATGTAATTGCATGGCTAATCAGGAAATGACCCGGTGTTAACGAATCCATGTCCTCTGAGGAGATTTCACTCAATGGTCGAGAATTAAGTAAGGATTCAATCTGGGTAAGTAAGGTGGTCAGCTCTTCAAACGTAAGCAACGATTCTCCCAGTACGCGCTTAAGATGGTATTTGGTTGACTTAATACCCGCCTCCCATAAACTTCCAAAATTGGGAGCACCTGGTGGTATGGAATGCCATTCGATATTGTAAGAGGTTATTTACCTCTTTAGAGCTGAGTCCTTTTGCAACATCACCATGCATCTTTGCAATTTTCGTTTTGCACCGACAAAATTGGATCCATTGTCGTTATAAATGTGGCCGCAAATGCCATGCCGAGCATGGAACCGTCGTAACGCCGCCAAAAACGCCTTGGTTGTCATATCGCTCACCAACTCTAAATGGACTGCTTTTGTAAACATACAAACGAACAAGGCGAGGTATGCCTTAACAGTTTTTGCGCCACGCAAACGTGAAGTTTTGATCAATAATGGCCCAGCATAATCCACCCCTGTGGTGAAGAATGGTCGATGATAAGATACCCTAGGTTGTGGTAATTGGCCCATGAGTTGCTGCTGTTGCTGCGCCTTTAACCGTACGCACTTGATACACTGCCCACGTACCCTACGTACTTCATTCTTACATCTTAATATATGGTAAGTTTGGTTAAGTATTGATATCAGCAACGTGGGACCTGCATGTAGTTGTTTAAGATGTTCATCTCTTATCATCATGGTTGTCACTCGATGTAGTGCTGTTAATATGACTGGATGCCTAACATTATATAGAAAATCTCAATTAAACAACCTTCCACCAACTCGTAAAAAACCAACCTTGTCTAAGAACGGAAAAAAGATGTTATTTTTGAATTGCGATTTATTGGTTTATTATTCGTGAGAGCATTTATTTCTAATGCAAAGATTGCTTTAGAAATAAATGCTCTACGACTTACTCTACGAATTACTATATTGAACGCATCTCTTTTGGCATCGTTATATATTCGTGTGGATATTAATCCTTTTGTTACGGTTCTCCCCCAGTGACGATCACGTCTGAGTATGGTAGCTGTAGTGGAAATTGGAGGGTTCATTTGTCACTAGGTCTTAAGGAATACAACAAAAGAAATACGTGAAAATAAGAATAATCTTTCATTTAAGTTCCATGATCACCAACATCATCCACAATAGTAAAAACTTAAACTTTCATCTTTAATTCATAAAATTAATATATGTATTTAATTTATATATATGTTAATCAAAATAAAACTACTAAGATATGAATAATGTGAGAAAATATGAATCAGTAGAACACAAAAACAAAGATATACATTATTTAATAAAAAAACTCACAGAGCTCTCTGGTTGCATGGCGTTAAACCTGAAAACAATTTGTACCCTGTCTTGTTTTTATATACACTGATTCACAATGAAATTAATTTATGTAATATGAAATAGAAGATTAATATATTATTAAACAAAATCAATTTAAAAAAAATCATAAATTAGATATGTATATATACTATGTATGTAAATCTACATATGTATGATTGTGTAAACTATTTCACTCCTTCACTCAACTCCCATTAAAATGGTAGCTAAACTTCCACTGTTATAGAAAAAAAACTTAGCTTCCATCCTGTAGACTTTCTCTCAGCCCAAACGCGCCATATATGCACCAAGTGCACAATATGGCGTCTTAATATCCACAAAATTCAGTTGAGCTTTTCCAAAGCTCACAAAATTGAGACTTATATATGCTCATATGTATATATAATATATTTGTATATTGAAGTCTAAGTTGAACCAACTTAGAATCACTTAGAATCACTAATAGGTTTTTAATTAATTTTAATAATACAAATTATGTATCTATGATTTGTGTGAACGGTGGCTTGATGTCAACCAAGACTGATTTGGAATGATTTTTTTTATTTTTCGCAAATTTAGCGTCACAGATACATTCACACAAAAATGCGTAAGCCAATCACTTTAGTCCACCCAATTACACAATACTCTTAATTAATATGTACATTGTATGCAACCAAAAATGTATAAAAGCTATATTCACAACGTAATGGGTGACCAACATTTTTTTTTAAAAAGTAATGCGGATGGAATTATCATCGACATAGTAATACTTTAAGTTTACTAAAAGACGTTCGTTGCACTTTGATTAGTCCACTTGATGACTTTCTGCGAAATAGCAGCAGAATTCTAGCAATCACAAAAACGGTCTTTGAAAATTTTGAACACCGTTCTATGAGTCCAGACAAACACTCATTGACGTCTTCTACGTTCAACAACACCACTGAAGTACCCTTTTCTTCTCTCAAGGCTGCTTCTCGAAGTTTCAAACTGAGTTCTTGGAGTTTTATATGATTTGGCCAGTTAGTTTCTGCGTCCTTTAACCATTTTGGCCGACCCCACCATAATGGGTGGCTAACTAATTCCTCAGGCAGTAAACCACGCGATGCGCAATCAGCTGGATTTTCGGACGATGGTATGTGCTTCTATCGACTGCGATTGGTAGATTGCAAAATAAATGACACCCGATTCGCTACATAGGTCTGTCATCTTCTGGGGCATGACGATATCCAATCAAGCACGATCATTGAATCGGTCCATAGTTGATAATTGATAGTTAATTTTCCTTTTAATGTTTCCAAAACCGATGTCATTAACTTAGTAAGCAATACTGCAGCACATAATTCCAAACGTGGAATGGTGATTATTTTAATCGGTGCCACCTTCGTCTTTGCCGTAACCAGATTTATTTTATACCCATTGCCTGTTCGTACTCTACTATAATATAAATCACAGCTGCATAATCTAGTTCGGAGGCATCTGCAAATCCATGCAGTTCTAATACGGCAATGTAAAGCCATCTGTTTATTCGAATGTCTTCCAGCTTACTCAGAGTGGCTCTTATTGTTATGTACTGTTGGTTAATTGAAATTGGTAACTTTTCATCCCACTCAACCCCTAGTAACCATAACTGTTGGAACAAAATTTTTATTTTTAGTGACAATCATAGTTGGTGACAACCATCCCATTGGATCAAATAATTTAGCTGCTTCTGATAATATGCTGCGTTTGGTAAAATTCTGATTAATCAAATTCACCTTGAATTGAAAAGTGTCACCTAAAGGTGAATACCTAACTCCAAGTACCGAAACAGCTTGAAGATCATCTTCGAAGTTTAGAAGTGAAGTTTCTTTACTGATTTCAGGGATGGTGCTCATAAGCTCAGGACTATTGGACGCCCACTTCTGTAAATTGAAACCTCCTTTTCCTAATAGACATATAAGATTCTGGACAATCCGTTGCGCGTCCTTGACATTAGTGGTTCCTGACATTAAATCATCTACGTAGAAGTCTCGTTTGAATACTTCTGACGCTTCGGGAAATTCACTTTTGTAGTCTGATCCCAGTTGATTCAGAATTTGGGTGGCTAGAAATGGGGCAAATGTTGTTCCATATGTGACAATTAATAATTAATAGATCCACAAATCTTCTTGGGGTTCGTTCCTCCATACTATTTTTTGATAATCAGTGTCCTTTTGACTAACCCAAATTTGCCGGAACATTTTTTCAATATCAGCCGTGAAAATGATTTTATGAGTTCTGAATCTGATAAGTAATTGAACCGAAGTGGATTGTACAACTGGTTCCACTCGATGATTCAAAGAGTTGCCGTGCGTTGTCTTGGCGGAGCCATCAAATACCACCCTGAGCTTGATGGTTGTACTGCTCTCCTTTAAAACACCATGGTGGGGCAAGTAGTACCGTTCAAAAGCATTATCATTGGCTAGTGTCATGTGACCTAGCTCTTCATATTCGTTGAGAAACTCAGTATATCTTTCTTTAAATACAGCATCACGACGGAATCGCTTTTCCAAATTGGTTATCCTTTTTATAGCTACTGTTTTGGAATTACCTAATTTCTGTAGACCATTTTTGAATGGTCAACGAACTATATATTTGCCATCTTCTGCTCTGCAAACCGTATTTTCGAAGTGTTCCAGACAAAATTTCTCTTCTTCACTGTATTGGACAACATCCTTGATTTCCTCAATCTCCCAAAAATTTCCTGAGAGTTAAATTAAGATCAAGATGTAGATTAATTGGAACTTGTTCTTTGCCACCTTCATCATGAATTGGCGTTCCTGCAATCATCCATCCTAACTTAGTGTTATGAGCTACAAGCTTTATCCTTGGAATGTAGGTTTTTCCATGGCTTATTATATCGAAGAACAGGTCACTTCCAAGCAGCACATGAATTTTTTCTTCCACGTGGTAATGGGGATCTGCTAACCGAATCTTGTTTATACCTCGTAACCGATTTAGTCCCTTGAATACAGGCTTATACGATGATATTTTTGGAACAATCAGCACCTTCGTAGTCACCTCGTAAGCTTCTTCGTTGAATCGAGATTTGATACGAATAGTTGTGGCTCCTTTTGATACTCCTGAATTAGTATCGTTTAGGCCTTGAATCAATATATGACCGTTTGTCTTCTTAATACCTAGCTGTTCAAAACATTCCTCCGTAATAAAAGATGTTTGGGAACCAGTATCAAATAAGGCTCTACAATATTGCCAGTCACCGTTTTGATGTTCAACTCTTATCTGTGCAGTTGGAAGAATTGAATTTTCTACCGAACAGGCATGATCACAAGTCGACAATGTATGTTTATGGCCACAAACAGTTTTTTGCTCGAGTGCCTGATTAGATCCTTCAGAATTACTTGCAGGTGTATCTAAATGGAGAACCGCATTATGTTTTTTCTGACACATAGCACATTTATGTTTTGATTTGCACTGATAAACCTGATGTGTATCACTTAAACAATTGAAACATCTAGAATGCTTCCTAGCATACTCTCTGCGCTGGTGAATTTCTAAGGCAAGAAATTTTGCGCATTCGTATAATTTTCCAGTTTAATGCCTTGCAAGTCATCCATTTGCTTTTTTAAAACGGCTAGTAATTTTTCGAACGTTGGAAATTCCACATCACAAGTTTCGAATTTCCACAATTGTCTTGTTTCTGCATCCATTTTTTGTGTGGCGATGTAAATAACCCAAGGATCTCGATTCTTCGCTTGTTCTCCGAGCGCCTTAAGTCCGCGCACTACTTCGTCACACGTGTCGTGTAAACATGCGATGGCTTGTGATAATGGGTGGGTTATTGTTGGTTGGTCGAAAAATGTTTGCACAAATGAGTCCACAATATAACACTTTTTGTCGTACCTCTTGCATGGTTTCTATGAAGTTCGCGTCATTTGTCTGGAAATGCCGAACAAGAGACAATGCTTCGCCTCTTAATAGTCCTTTTAGGTATTGGAACTTTTGCGCTGGTGAGAGCGTTGCGTTTTAATGAACTGTGGATCCAAATAGGTCAAAGAATGATTGCCATTCCTTAAAGTTCCCATCGAAGGGAGGAATGGTAATACGTGATAAACGAAAATCACTGGAAGCAGTTTGAGACGTATTCATCGTGTAATCTTAATTCACCGTAGCTTGTGTGTGATTTGTATTAGATATTTTCCGTATAGCACCTTGCAGTTTAGGAACGATTGAATAATATTGAGAATCAATCGCCCCAATATCTGTTGTTGAATCTTCCGGTACTCAACTTCCACGAAATCCTTGTATAGTTGATGGATTCACTCCAATTTCGTGGTTAAATCACCAAAGGTAGTTTCATCTTTAATGACTTTAACAAAATTTTCTACTCTTGTGATTTGGCCTTTGATATATGCTCTTTTTGCCTTAAGACCATCCATTTTAACCAGAGGAGCAAAATAAACACAATTTGGAGATTGAAAATAAGAAGCAACGTGTTAAACCCGTTTAGGAACAAATAAATGAAGCACTTTTAAAATAGTCTATATCAATGTCTTTACACTTTGATTTATGAATTCACTGTTCTCAACTTGAACAACACTAAAGCTAAGTATTGTATATACTTCTTCTAGCCGCGTTAATAACACCAACACAAATATGAGCATACATTTTATGCGTTATTGATTAACGTTATTTTATTAATAATTAGAATTAAATAAAAAGTCTATTTTATTTTAATTTAGATGTTTAATAATCTTCAAGTAAAATGAAAAAAAAAATAAATTTATACTTAAAGTGTTACGGCTTTTCTTTGTTCCAGCTGTTTTCTCGATCTATGCGTCTTATTCCTCATAAAAGTACCAAATCTATTCGATAACTAATAGATCCGGCTCGAAGGAACAAAAAATGTACGGGAATGCGCGTTTGATTTATGCGGAAAATCACAGTTGAATTTAAAGAACTTAAAGCTGGTTTTAAACGTTATAATTATCTTTTATTTTTAACAAGTTTATAATAATTTCACGATAGCTGATGTTTTCTTCCTTGCTTTGTTGATATTTATTTTTATTTAGATGACGAGTCGTCTGCATAGATCTGAAAAATCTCACGGGCAAATGTGCTGGATCATTTGCTATTAATGGCCTTGAACTAGTCAAGTATAGATGGCAGTAATTTACATTATTGATAATTAATTTAAGTCGATATTGCACTGTTTTCTTATCCTGAACATATACATAACTCTCTTTATATGAGAATATGAGATTACATTGGTATAATAAAGCAATACATGAAAAATGATTGATGTTATTTTATATTTACACTGTTCCTATTCTTTTGATTGCGAGACGATATCAAAATAAATAAGCAACAACAGATCTTTATAATAGTAGAATAGCTATAGCATATGTGAAGTAGCTGGAGCTGTTCTTAAATTTTTTAAGTAACGGGTTGTTCCTGTTATTTCATAAAAACATTGAATAAATCGCTGTTCAGTTACATATTTTCCAACCATCTCTAGTTGTGTTTCTTTTGTTTAATTTAAATTATTTGGTTTTCTACACTTAAAAATGTCTTTTCAAGAAATACATTAATTAATATTTTGAATAATGACATTTTTTTGTTAAATTCATTGTATCAAATTTTGAGTTTCGTTCAAAATGTCTATAGTGAGCTCATTATTTGTGATTTTTTTTTATTTTATGTTTGTGATCCTGTATTTTGCTTAAAGCTCGGTGCATAACATCGGGAACAATACTATAGTATTTGGTATCGCACTCTAAACCAATAAGATTATTCAAATTGTAATAAACTCTTCCCATTTCTTTCAGATTCGAGTTGAGAAAAATCTTACTTTGAGTAAAAAGTAAAACGTATCGCAGAATCACAAACTTAAAAATAAAAAAAAACACAAATAATAATGCTAGCGCACTATAGACATTTTAAACGAAATTCAAAATTTGAAACAATGAATTTAACAAAAATGTCATTATTTAAAATATTAATTGTATTTCTTAAAAAAGACATTTTCAAGTGTAGAAAACCAAATAAAACTAAAAAATATAAAATAAACAAGAGAAACATAACGAATAAATTAATTTCGTTTTATAAAATAAATACCCGACAACATTAAAAATAAAAACGATAGCAAAATAAAATAAACACGAGAGAAATAAAATAAAAAATTTAAAAACTCGATAAATCACAAAAAATAAATATTTGGTTTTTAAAGAACTGAGCGCAAATTGAAATAAGAATGAAAAAATTGGCAAGTTACTTGTCAAATATAATAGATTAATTTTTCGAGCAAAAACCACCAGTGGCTAACTTCAACTTGACACTATGGTATTGTTCCCGAGAAGTAAACCAATATTTTGTAATTTTTGTCTTTTAAGTATATCCTTAAGTATGCAGTTGCTCAGTAGTGGGGATTTGTTTTTTGTTTGGTTGTAGATTGGGCAACTGTTGATTTTGTGTGGTTGTTTTCGACAGTATTGCATGTATTGCAGTTTGGTGTTTCTTCCAGTCCTATAATGTATTTATATTTTTTTATTATATGTATATCCTGTTCTTAGTCTTGTTATTTGTTTCATCTCTTTTGAGTTTAATTTTGAGTTTTTAAACCATGTACAAGTACCTGGGCTTGATTGGATGTTTTGGTAATCCTGTCCTATGTTTGTAGTCATGTTGTTTAATTTTTTTGTCCACTTGTTTGATATTGCGTTTTTGATTGTGACTATAGTCTCTGTCATAGTTGGTTCGTTATCCATTGAGTTTGTACGTTGTGTTAACGCTGTTTTTGCTAGTTTGTCTGCTATCATGTTTCCTTTAAGTCCTATGTGGCCTCGTAGCTATTAAATTACTTTATTTTTTTTGGTTGTGTCCTGCTATGTCAATGATTTAGTTTTTGAAGTGTTTGTCTATGTTATTCGTTACTGTGTTTTTTATTGTTTTGCAAGCACTTTGTGCATCGGTAAAGATAACTATTTTCTCTTTTTTAGATAGCTGCGTGCTAAATAGCAAACCTGCCTTTATTTTCTTCTATGTATATTCCAAGGCCTGATTCATCTCATATTACCGATCCGTCTGTATATATGTGACTGTGATCATTGTATGATGCTATTGTGTGGTATTTTTTTATGTTTTGAGGTGACATATTTTTCGTGTGTATTGGTTTTATTCAGGTTAGTATTGTGTATTTGTTATATAGTCGCTTCGATTTATCCAGTGAATTTAGTCCTTTGATGTCATTGGCAACTTTAGTATTCCTGTATACGTGTTTTATGATGTACTTTGTTGTTATTAAGTCCATATCTGGATCTGTAGACATTTCTGCCGCCTCCGCTAGTAATACTGGGTCTGATGTTGTTTTAGTTAGATCTTAATATGTCCTTATTCCGGTGTTTTTTATGTATTGAGTTATTTTGTGTGGTGTCTTGTTTTTGTTGTCTGTGATTGAGGAGGCGTAGCTGATCTTCGATTTTATTATTATGTTGTAAATGTTGAGCATTGTTGTTGGATGTGCACCTCTGGTGTGTGTGAATGTCTTACGTATGTTCATTGTTTTTTGCATGTTTGTTTTATTGTCTTTTTTAAAATGTTTGAATAGTGAAAATCTATTGGTTAGTGTTATTCCCAGTAGTTGCGAGTATTGTTTTTCATCGATTTGGATGTTGTTTATTTGTAGTGTCATAGTTTTATTATTGTTTTTGTTGGTAAACATTCTGAGGAAGTGAGATTTTTGTGGGTTTATTTGTTGGTCTAGTGCGTTTTCCATTTAGGTCGTCGAGTAGTTTGTTTAAAGTTCGTTCCATGTCGTGGTTGTTTTCGACGATTATTATACAAATATTGTCTGCGAATTGAAATACTTTTATGATATTGTTGCTGAGGTGGTGAATTGTTGTGGTGTAAATGTTTAATAACGGTTTATTACTACAAGCGGTACTATATATAACCATTTTGCTCAATTTAGTAAAATAAATATATTTTTACTTAATTAAGCAAAATATATGTGTATACACGTAAAAATACACGTGAAAATGTAAATAAACTGCAATGTTAATTGTAACGTGAAAAGTCCGTCTATACCTTCTACAATCACAATATTCATGTGTACATTAATGGGTGCAATGAGGTTAAATCTCTTAAACACCTGAGTGAGTTTAATAGGAGGAGACGATGAGAATAATAAATAATCCTTCCTACAGATAGCAGACTCTTTCCCACAGAGGTTGCTAGGCGGTATATTAAGTAAACAGGTTAAGCTCAAACTGTGGCATGGGGATTTGCATAAACTTGTTGAATATATCGCCGAATGTCCCTACTATAACAATAAAATCCTCATGCCTCACTCACCATCACCTTTATCTTAGCACATAATAGGTTTATACATCATATGACCTAAATTATATCCTAACGTTAATTAAAAGAAAACAAAAGAAAGAGAAACCTAATAAGTTCGATTTCAATGAAAAACTGTGACAAAGAAAAATCATCATCAGATCATCACAAAAGAAAATTTATGTAGTTATATGGATTATCAACCACTTACCCCACGACAGAAAGCCTTTTCTGCATGCTTGGTGTGAGAACAAAAAACAAAAATAACGACTTTAAAGGAAATCTAATACGTTCTTAAGAGACAATGACTATCCGTTTGTTGTAACATCAATTGCGATTTCGGTTATTAACGACAAAAAACATAATTAACAAAATGAATATGTATACAAAATTTGTTAAATTAACAAAAACTATACATGTAGTAGAAAATCAATCCGTAAAAGCAATTTATGAAATAAAATATAAACTAAATGAACTCGACGTTCCCAGCTCACAGAGATCTAACCGAGGTTTTCTTTATGTGTGAAGTATATTATGAAATGAAAACGTAGTCAATTTTGCTTCGACAAGTACCACGTCTCTAAACGGATGTTCTTGTGAGGGAAACATGGGACTGCCATTTAGCGATCGTGTGCAATGGCGCAGTACATCATTCGCCCAATGTCATCGGTTGCAGCTTCGTATTGTAGTAAAAAGATGGTGGTATGATACTTAGATTGTAGTTAATATTTATTGAAACATCTTTACTTTTCTTTTATAATTATTATTTAACAAATTTATTAATAAAGACTTTAATTCACGTTTTATTATAAATACATTTTATTTTATTTAAATTAATCTAATTTTGTATAGTTCAATTTGTTTGTCTAATTGTACTTAATTAGCTTCAACAACACAAGTGCAAGACTATCCATATTCTGTTTTCTTCTTTCCTTTAAATCACCTCAGTAGTCACCGTTTTCGTGTTATGTTATAAGGTAGGAGGAAGAAACCAGGAATGGCAACGATAGCGTTTTTAAATTCATATCTCAGGGGAAATCGATACAGTATGTAGTATCGATATACACAACACCTTTCCCCTGAGAAGATAAACCATAAAATATAAATGGTTTATAAATATATATAAATTTATTTTTTTTTACATATTTTTTCTTAACTTATTAATCTTAGTTGATCTTAATTACAATAAGTTTATATTAAAGTTTCATGAATTCAAATTGGATTGTATTATTAATTTTATTCAATAAGTTAAATAAAACAAAAGTACAATAAAATTAAACTAAATATGTAATAAATATAATTATTTAATAAGAAAACCTAATGGTATACAATATCAATCAATAAATTTCTTTAAACGATTATTGTGTACTCTAACATTCTTTCTGTTGACCCTTATTGTGGAATTCTCTGGTGAGTCAATACTAATTATTCTATAAGGACCCAACCAAAGGGGTTCGAGTTTACTTCGGGTTTCATTATTTAGCAAAACTTGATCATCTATTTGAAAATTAGGGACATTCAAAGATGTGTCGTAAGAAAATTTAGATTGTTCCTTAGATTTTAAAAAGTTTTCCTTGGCTTCTTTCCAAGAATGACGCAGCCGATACTTCAATTCATCACAGTAATCATCATGATTATAAATAGGTTGTTGATGAGGGCGTTTGATAGAAATTGGTATATTTGGCTTGAATCCGTATACTAACTCAAACGGCATTAGACCGGTGGAAGAGTGAGGTGTAGAATTGTATGCAAATGTAGCAAAATTTACCCAATTATCCCAATTTAAAGGATCATTTTGCGAATAATTTCTAAAATATTCTCCAAGGGTCCTATGTGAACGTTCTAAAGAGCCATTTGATTCCGGATGGTAAGCTGTGGTGTTATATTTTCTGATATCTAGAATCTTACCCATATTTTTGAACATCTCGCTCATAAAATTACTCCCTTGATCTGTGAGAATACTGTCAGGTGATCCGACTTTGCATATAAAATTTTCAACAAAAGCCCGAGCAACTGTAGTTGTATCTTGAGATTCAATTGGTACAGCCACAGAAAACTTTGACAGATCATCCATCATAGTTAAAATGTATCGATTTCCAGAATGTGTTAAAGGTATAGGCCCGACAATATCAAGAAAAATCTTTGAAAATGCTGAACTTGAGGTGGAAGTTATTTTTAATAGACATTTGGTAAGTCGCGAATATTTATTTTTTTGGCAAGATTCACATTTTCGGATAAATTTGTTAATCCTACTCATCATGTTAGGAAAATGATAGTATTGTTTTATTCTTTTATAAGTTCGCATGATTCCCTGATGGCCGCCAAGAGGACTCGTGTGGAACTCCGTAAGCACACGGGTAATTTCATTTTCATCAGTTACCATTTGAACATTATCTTTATTTGGATTACTCATAATAGGTAAGGATGAAGTTGTTGCGTTTTGCCTATTTTTACTATCACTACTGTGAGATGGCGAAGAAGAATCAAATTTATCCTGGGTTTTAGTTTTCGAGCGAGTAACAATTGCTATATCTTTGTTTAGTGGTTCTTCGACATTACAAGATACGGATCGACTAAGTGCATCTGCTACTAAATTAGTATTGCCAGATTTGTACACAATTTTATAGTCATACTCATCCATTATTACTCTCCAGTGAATTAATCGTGATGCAGGATTAGAGCTCTTATGTAACCATATAAGCGGTTTGTGATCCGTTTGTATAACAAATTGTCTACCATACAAGTATGGTCGAAACCGTTGTACGGCCCAAACAATGGCTAACAGCTCTTTTTCCACCGTTGAATAGTTTCGTTCTGCTCCGTTTAAGATTCGACTAGCAAAGGAAATTGGGTACTCGATTGAATTAAATTCCTGCGATAAAACGGCCCCTATAGCATTGTTACTTGCATCTGTTGTAACGGTGAGTTGAAAAATCTGGATATCGAAGTATAGGAGGTTTTATTAAGAGTGATTTTAGTGTGTTAAAGGATTCTTCAGTAAATGCGTCCCACTTAAATCTGATGTTCTTTCTTAATAGCGCATTTAAAGGTTCTGAAATTTTTGAAAAATTCTTTATGAATCGGCGGTAATAGCCACAAAGACCGAGAAAAGCTTTTATCTCTTTAGTGTTACTAGGTCTCGCGTAGTTTTCAATGGACATTATTTTTGATGGGTCTGGTTTTATACCATCACTAGTAATGACGTGACCTAGGTATGAAATTCTTTTCTGAGAAACTGACACTTTGTAGGTTGGAGTTTCAAATTATTTTTTTTGAAAACGAGTTAGAACGTCAACCAGTTTTTTGTTGTGGTCACTCAAATTGACACCATAAATAACTATATCGTCTAGGTAAACGAAACATCGTATTCCATTTAAGCCAGAAAGAACAGTGTCCATAAGTCTCTGAAATGTTGCTGGCGCACCTTTTAACCCAAAGAATGCCCTTTGGGAGAAGTGAAAATGACCACGCTCTGTACTTAACGCAGTTTTCGTAATATCGTTTGGAGCCAGAGGAATTTGGTGGTAACCATTAGCCAAATATAATGTAGAAAAATAGTTTGATTGGCCTAATTGGTCGAGAATGTCAGTTATATTAGGTAATGGGTATACATCGTTTACTGTCATATCATTTAAACGTCGAAAATCAATGGCAATCCTCCACTTTTTTTCTTGTGTTGAGAATTTTTTTGGAACTATTAATAATGGTGAATACAACACGTCATTGAAATTTCTACATATTTCTTGAATTGAATTTAATTCTTCGTTATTAAGATTTTCGGTGTAAAGTAACGAGTTTAATATTTTGAAACGATCTTCAAGTAAGTCTTCGTTTGCCAATTGGTTGATACAATAAATTTCATAATTATGACTAGACTTTGGGTTGACTGTAAACGCTTTAAGTGTGATATCCGCGTCATTTGTATTCAATATACACACCAAACCAAAACGGTTTGTTACATTGACCAGAGATCCACCCAAAAAAACACCCTTTTGAATTTCCTGAGATTCACAAATGTACTCACCATCGTGGTTAACATTGAATGGTACTTTTAAAATTTTCTCTACACAAGCTGGTATAGTTATATCCGGGAAAATATTACCCAAAAATTTTACAATTATTTGATTTTGTGGATTTGGATAAATTTCAATGTGTCTTTTGCAATAATCTATTTTACAATTATTTATTTCGAAAAAATCTTTTCCTATTGTGCCTGTACACTCTAAGGAAAACGAGTCAGGTACAATATGAAACATATGAGAAAAACCAAGAGAATTTGGAAATATGAAATTAGCTTTGCACACCGCCAGAGTCTGAATTAATACCTTTAATATTACATTTGATATCTGGAAAACATTCCGTGTTACCTATAATATATTTTTTTTGATAATGCTTATATCAGCACCTGTATCGAATAAGAACTTCGATGGTGTTGATTTGAGAATGTCTTAATTAATTGAAACATATTTTGAATTCGAAGCATTTGTAAAAATACTTTGATTGTTCGTTTCGAAACTATAAGAATTAACAAAAGGATCAGTGATAAATTCAGAAGATTCACAAGAACTGTAATTGATAAGAGGACCTTGTGAATTTAAGGAATCTGAAAAGGAATTATCAATGTCGACTGACTGCTTCATTTGTTCTGCATTAAAATTAAAAAATGAGCACGAATTTAAATTTCGTCTACTCGACCAGTCGTGCTTGCTTGCTGATTGAGTAGGTGTAAGTTTTCCGAATTAATGTTAACATTATGATCTGGAATAGACGTCTTGACATCAGATTGTACTGGTTCAGAACTACTTCGATTTCGTTTTAAACAATTACTTAACTGGTGACCTTTCCTACGACAATACCTACAGTATAATGATACTTGTCGAATGGCTTGATTAGGTGTAGGGTTGTTCACATTTGATTTGTTTAAAGGAGTTCTAAAATTACCTGCATTTTGCGACCAAGTAAGTTGTGGCTTTTGATTTTGATTACTATTAGAAGCTTGTACACTTGTTGAATTATTAGGCCGCGCAAAAGAGTAACAGGTGTTAGCTTTGTGACCTTGCTTGTTACATAACTGACATATAATTTCAGATGTATTTTGCTGAAATGGATTTAAAGTTTCAAGAGCGTATAACGTTTCTTCTTCTACTGCTTTTTTTACTGCTTCAGCAACTGTGGTAAGCTTTCCTGCTTTTAAAATTGTTTTAATAGGATTTTTTAATCCTTTAATAAAAGAATTTAAGGCAGTTTGACTGTTCAAGTTTTGAATATAAGGAATAGCAGCTTCACCTTCCTGCGATATGCATGCATCATTAAGGTCAGAAAGTATATGTTCAACTCTACTACCAAAAGTTCGAACATCTTCATTTAAATTTTGACGAACTCTAAAAAGCTCTAACTGTAATAGCTCAATAGATTGTTTCTTTGAAAATTCATTTTCAAGTACTACTTTTAATTCGTGCCATGATTTAAATTTACGGTATTTGACAATATCATAAGCAGCACCGATCAATCTATTTTGAACTAAATTTAGAAACAATAATTTATCATCGTCATTAATTAGTGGCTTGTACATCAAATCACAACTAGAAAAAAATTTGTGAATTTGGTGATGATTGCCGTCAAATTCTGGGACAATTTTAAAGAATAGAGTTGGATTTAAAACGGACAAGTTAGCGTTTGCATTGTTTGATTTGGAATCACTATTCATTATAGGATTATTTTGCGAATTAGAACTTTCTGAATTTTTAGACATAGTAAAATATTTTGATTGATCTGTTTCGTTAAAAGAGTTTTCGTAACAATTATTATATTTATCACTTACTGTGTACTGTTGAATATCAGAAACTGATTTGGATTTTCTTTTGATTTTTCTGTTGCGCAATTGAATAAAATTTTTAACAATATTATCATCCGTCATGTGAGTTCATGAATCAATAACTATATGATATGTACTAAAATAAATTGTATATATAAAAAAAAATTAATTAGAATTGTTTCCAAAATAATATAAAAATTGAGAAAACTGAATTATACATTCCTCATTAAAACAATCCGTTTATGTTTGATGATAGCAATGAATAAGATGAACAGCTAAATTTGATACCTGTAGAAACCCGTTAAGATGTACAGTGGAATTTAGGTTGAAGAATCAATGTTGAAAATCCATATGTTGATACGGTGAAAATAATACTTCAAAATTTGGTCCTTGTGGATGTTGAATTTACTTTTAATATGTACAGAAATAAGTAGTAAACTTGTAATTTGCAGTGTGTTATTCAAAATATAATATAACTGTTGTGTTGTGATATACTGCGATATTTTCAATATTATATATTTGTACCGTCCATTTGCAGATTATGATTCACAATTTCATAGATATAAGATGACAATTTTTGATTATTTTAAGTCTATGATAAATTCATGATTTTATTCACAACACTTAATATTATATTTAATATGATATGTATAGTTTGTAATATCGATTATAGTAAATATTTTAATATCAAATTTAATTATATTATTTTTATTTATTAAATATTTTCGATATTATTTTAATTTGATTTAGATTTAGATTAAATTTATATTGTGTATAATCATTATTTAGAAAGTTTTAGATTATATTGTTTTCAATTATGATTATGATTCACTTAAGTATTCATACAACCATTTACCGATAAAATAACGCTGCCACCAAGATGTAGTAAAAAGATGGTGGTATGATACTTAGATTGTAGTTAATATTTATTAAAACATCTTAACTTTTGTTTTATAATTATTATTTAACAAATTTATTAATAAAGACTTTAATTCACGTTTTATTATAAATACATTTTATTCTAATTAATCTAATTTTGTATAGTTCAATTTGTTTGTCTAATTGTACTTAATAAGCTTCAACAACACAAGTGCGAGACTATCCATATTCTGTTTTCTTCTTTCCTTTAAATCACCTCAGTAGTCACCGTTTTCGTGTTATGTTATAAGGTATGAGGAAGAAACCAGTAATGACAACGATAGCGTTTTTAAATTCATATCTCAGGGGAAATCGATAAAGTATGTAGTATCGATATACACAACAGTATCGACAATACGGACCTATGTTTTCACTTAAGTTAGTTTGATTTCTGCCAGCTCTAGCATTAAAGACACCAATCATCAAACGAACGTCATGTTCTACTGTAGATCTCAGCGTATTATCCAAATTTTTGTAAAATGAGTTTTTATCTTGGAGTTGGCTAGCATCAGTGCGTGCGTGTACCCATACAATCTACAGGTTGGCCAATCTCATGCACAAGCCTACCACCTTACACATACGATTGTTATCCGTTTTGAAATCCAAAGCAGTCTATTTGACTTATGGCCTAGTGAGAAATCCAACACCAAGATTGCCGATGTCATCTCTACTGTCAAGCAACGGATATCCCTGGAACACATGGTTCCTCGAGTTTCGTAGACAGCAACGAGTTTTAGTCGATACTCTTTCATACTTGTAATAAGGAAGTCAAACGCGCCTGATTTTCTTATAGTGACTGCACCTTCCACATGGCAATCCTAAATCTCGTGTACGGGTACATAAGTGGCGGATCGGTATTGTTTTGGCGGTATCCAGTAATTATTGTGTTGAGATTTTTGGGAATTTCCGGATGCGGGTTGTTAGCCCAGCGATTCAAACCGTTTTAGTCGCCTTCTACTTCAAGCTACTGGTTGCTGTGGTGTAATTCTTTGGATTACATGTTCGTGTGATTGTGTTTACAATGCAAGTGGGCCTTCTCCCCAACCACAAGGGTTAAATAGGATTTAGGTCTAACGTATTTATTTTAATTTTTAAATTATTATTATTATGTTGTTTTTTTAATATAGGTGTAAAAAACCTTCAAAAGGCAATTAGCGAACATGTATTCTTCTCGACAGTGTGAGATTTTTACTAACTAAGAAATCACCTACTGATTTGAACTGCTGTTATCTTTTAGGATTTGTATGATATAATGTATCTTTCGTTAACTTGCATCTTTCGTTAACTATCTTGCAATTGACTTGTTGAATAACAGTATTTATCTGTAATTATTATTTATATTCTACAGTAAAATAAAATAACTGGGTTAACAGACAACTGATCTGTTGCTAACATAGGGAATGTTTTAAATAATGGGGAATCTTTTTAAATTTTGACATCGATAAGAAATTTTCATAGTTCATCATATTCGAATGGGACTGGCTTTGTTTGAAAGGGCATTTAATAATATAGTTACTTCTCACATAAGGGAAACATTGGTCAAAACTATATGAGCTGGAAAATTCGCAGTATAGTAAATTTTTCACAACAAATTTTGTGTTTTTTGTTCTTAACAAATTTTTAACCTACTGTAGAAAATTGCACCAATAAATATATATTTTTGTTTTTTGTCGAAAACTTCACATCTGTCGTTATGTTACTGGTTTAAATTAAAGGTGGACTGCTATGCTCCAGTTAAACACTGCAATATGCTACTTTTACACTCATTTTGCAGACTGGCTTAAATTTGTATGATTTCACCGTCTTCAGTCCGAAATAGACAAATCGTTGATAAGAGGTTTATCGTATGCGTTCAACAGCTCACGAACTCCGTCTATTCTGTCACAAACCGCTTTTGGACAGGATTGATACTTGCGCGGTTATGAATTAGCTTTGCTCAATGTGATGGTGCGATGCAAATATTTAATTCTGTATCACCAATGAAAGGTGTTATACAGACACAATAAAAGATAGAGAGTAGTGTCACAGAAAAATGGAAACACATTATTTATTCAGAAAGGGAAGATTTAGCATGTCTGTATTGGTTCGTTTCAACTAACTATGTCATGCATCGTATCATGTAGCCAATATGCTATTAAAATTAGTTACTTCTGAGATGAGTCTCATTTCAGCCAGACAAAATCATATTCGTATATTTTTGATTGATTTGTCGGTTTATTAATTTTTTTTTTTTGCGGTTTTTACGGACATTATTGGCCCGTACCGTGTCAAGAATCTAACTCCATCGGTTTCGATCACGAGCCAGCTCTTCAAACCGTTGTAGACAGTTTGAAGATGCCAGATCGCTCTCTACGCCGTGGGGCCATCGTCGCCGACAGCGACCTCTTCGCCTATCGAAAGGCGGTTCTCCCTTCAAAGATCGCTGTATCATTCGGTTCGGATCAGCACGCAGAAAGTGACCGAGCCAGCGTACTCGCTGCCCTTTGATTTCATGCACGATATCAGGAATTTGCATTAAATTCCTGATTTCGTGTTTGCCATCGACGTCGCGTTTTGGGCCATATATCACACTCATGATCCTTCTCTCGAATGTTAGAAGTCATCTTTCGTACTCATCCGTCAAGGTCCAACTCTCACATCCATAAATGACAACGGGTCTGATCAACACTCTGTACAGTTTCAGCTTATCCGCATTTGAAAGATATTTTGATTTCAGCAGTGGACGTAGAGGATACAAAGCCCGATTGCCAGCGGCAACGCGGATCTTGATATCCTCGCCCACACTATTATCGTGAGTGATGAGAGATCCAAGATACTTGAATCTCATCACTCCTTCAAACGTGTGGTTACCACTACTGAAATCAATTGCGTCTTGGTCTCGAAAACCAGAGATTAGATATTTGGTTTTTGACTCGTTGATTTTGAGACCAACGGAAGCTGAAAACTGTTCCAGTGGATCAAGTATCTCTTTCACTCCGTTGCCATTTAATCCAATCACACAGATATCATCTGCATAAGCAAGAAGTTGATTGGATTGTCGGAATAAGATGTTGTCCTGAGGTGTTTCACTTTTACGAAGGATGTATTCCAACATGAGATTAAAAAGTATCGGGGACAGCGCATCTCCTTGTCGAACACCGGAATTGATTGCAAAAGTTCTCGATAGCCTGTTCTCAACTTTAACACAGCATTGTGACTGCGTTACTGTCATTTTACAGAGATGTGCATATTTTTTCGGTATTCCTAAATATTCAAGCGCATACCATAATCTCTCTCGATTGATCGAGTCATAGGCTTGCTTGAAATCTAGGAATACCTGATGTACATCGCGAGATGTTTCGTAGTACTTGGAAAAAATCATCCGCACCGAAAAAACTTGATCAGTGACTGACCGATTTGGTCGGAATCTTCTTTGGTAGTCACCGACAATTTCCTTCGCCAGATAAGTAATTCTTCCCAAGATAATGTATGACAGTAACTTGTATGCTGTGCAAAGGAGAGCTATACTGCGTTCTCGCATTTCCAGCGATCTCGCATTTCAAGCGATCACCCTTCTTGAAAATTGGGCATAACGCGGCCACTTTCCATTCTTCGGGCATAACTTCATTTCGCCATACCAATTGAATAAGGTCGAAAAGACAGTTCCACAAAGTTAGCCCTCCGAATATCAAGAGCTCTGAATTAATGCAATCAACTCCTGGTGAACGATTTTTCTTTAATTTCTGCATGGCCATTGTGAATTCCTCATAGGATGGATCCTCAATGAACATCTCCGCGGTCTGTATTTGAGGGTATAAAAACACAGCTTGTGATACATGTGGAACGTTAAGTAGGTCAGAAAAATGTTCACGCCATGTATTAAGTACCGCATCAACGTTAACACAGAGGTTTTCATCCTGGTCCCGAATGGCAGTTGACCGAGATCTTAAGGTATGGTGCAATTCGGTGATTCATTTAAAGAAACCACGCGAATTGTGCTCATTGCTGAGTTGTTGTACTCTTAAGTTCTTAGCCTTCCACCATTCTCGCTTCTTCAGTCTACAAATTCTTTTAGCTGTCCTCCTAGCAAGAACTGCTTTGTTTTTCCTTGCGATTGTAATCCGAGTCTGCACTTCATTATAGGCTATATTTCGTTGCTCAACAGCAAGACGACACTCCTCATCAAACCAATCATTTTTGGGCTTAGTTTTCACTATACCGAGAGTGTGCTGGGCAGCATCGACAACTGAAGTTTTCAATACTTCCCAGACACTGTTCACATCATCAGATTGGTAATTGGATTGCATAATACTATTGCTGCCAAGATCTTGATATTTTCGTTGCGTTTCTTCATTTATCAGACCTTCACAGGAGAATCGCGTTTTATATTCTCCTGTCCTCCCTGACTTGTACGGAAATGTTCATCGTTGCTTTGCAGCAACCATAAAATGGTCACTACCTACGAATTTTGTTGACGACCGATACGATCTCACGTCTTGGACAACCCGAGCCCGCCCTTTTAAAATCAACACATGATCAATTTGGCTTCGGGATGTTTTACGAGGATGTGTCCATTATTCTAAATGAATGTTTTTATGAGGAAAGAATGTACTTGCTACTGAGATCATGAGCGATCGCAAAGTACATCATTCTTTCCCCATTTTCGGTCGCAGTTTCGTGTCGGGAGTACGGATCTATATTGTTACATAAGTCGGTCTGATTTCTACCAGCTCTAGCATTAAGGTCACCAATCACCAATGTGATATCGTGCTCCGGTTTAGAGCCTATCAGATTATCCAGATTAATGTAGAATGAGTCTTTATCCTGGGATTTGCTTACATCAGTCGTCGCATTCATACAGACAATTGACAGGTTGGCTAATCTCATGTGCAAGCGAAGATTACACATGCGATTATCGACCGCTTGGAAGTCCAAGACAGCCTTTTTTACTTGTGGCCCAATGAGGAATCCAACCCCAAGATTTCCGAGGTCATCTCCACTGTGTAGCAACGTATAGCCTTGGGACACATGGTCTCCACTTTTAGGCCATCGAGATTGTTGGAGAGCTACGAGTTCCAGCCGATACTCTTTCATGCAGGTGATAAGACGTCCAACGCGACAGGTTTTCTTAATGACTGCACGTTTCACGTGCCGATTCTTAATCTCGTGTCCAGGTACTTAAGCGGGGGTTCCTTTTTTTGTTGTTTTGGCAGTATCCGTTTTTTTTATTGATGTGGGTCGTCAGCCCAGCGATCCAACCAGATTAAGTCGCCTCCTACGACAAGCTCTGGATACTGTGGTGGTATTGTATGGGTTTCATGTTTCGTTCGTAATATTTACGAAACACGAATGCCCCCAACCACAGGGTTAAAATTAATTACTACCCTCATTTATTTTTAATTACTACCCTAATTATAATTAATACTTATTGCTACTACAGCTTCGAATGCAACGTAGGTAGGCAAATATATAATGAACTCTCAAGAACGAAAATCATTCTTGAGTGTAATACGAATTTACCCCATACAATATAAAAATTTACATTCACATGACTCCATCGGTTTCGATTCCGAGCCAGCTATATACTACCAGTGTAACCATTTTACTACAATTGTAGTAGATTTACTTCATTTATTTGTTAATAAAATTTGAGCACATACGTTTTATTTCTACTACATTAACATATTATATAACATATATATAAATATGTTGCTTTCTGGGTTTTTGTTGTGTGTCATATGGATAACGGTTTCTCTATACTGTCAAACTATTTTACCATTTGTCAAGTTCTGTTTCTCGTACCGGTTTTATGTTTAATTGGGTTTCTTCCCGTGATTCAAAAGTTTTTTACTTCAACATAATCTTTGGTACATATTTTAACGGTATGTTTGTGTGATTTAGTAAAAATTATAAAAATGTTAAGAAATTATATATTGTTAAGAAATTGTTTAAAAATAAATGGATACTATAAAAATTGTGTTTTGTTTCTTAGGTATATTTTTAAACAAATGTGAATTGAATATTTTTTTTTATTCGTATAATCGTTTTTAAAAAAATCTAAATTTTGAGTGGTGTAAATCGAAATTAAAATTCAAATCATCTAGTTTGTGATAAAATAAGTTTTTAAATTAATATAAAAATTCATCTGGTTGCAAACAATATAGTTTAAATCCTACTCGAACAAATCGGTGAGCACTTTGTTTTATAATGTTTTTTTTTAAATTGAATATTTTCTTAT
Source organism: Tipula lateralis (assembly GCA_963932295.1). Classification (NCBI taxonomy): domain Eukaryota; kingdom Metazoa; phylum Arthropoda; class Insecta; order Diptera; family Tipulidae; genus Tipula; species Tipula lateralis. Next base: position 851,286 of record OZ010739.1, on the reverse strand, counting down.
TAGTATTTTAGAATTATCAAAGTTATGCTTGTGATAGACTAAAATTCCAGTCATCAAGATTGAAACAGAAAATCAGTTAACGCCGAATAAATCTTTTAAATATAATTTTTCACTAGACAGACACAGTGCTTTCGTAGAAAAGCGAATTCGCGAATTCATTTTTCTGAAATTGATTGTATAATTTCAATTGGGTTTCCGCTTCCAATTCCAATTGAATTGCCGGAATAAGTAAGTTTCTGAATAACACGCTTCCAATTCCAATCGAATTGCCGGAATAAGTTAGTTTCTGAATAACACAAAGCAACAATACTTTGTTGATAAACTGGTTCAAAATTATTATAGTCGAAATAATATTGTTATAATTATCAATAATATTAAGAATTACAACTTGTTTTGCCGCTAAAATGAAGAGATTTTTTAAGCCAATTGAAAAACTTAAGTAGGTATTTTACTGTTTTATTGGAAAACAATGCGTTTAATTTGTTTCCATTTTTATTTAAGAAACCCTGAACCATCGCCTCAAATGCAACAAAAAAAACAGAAAATTTGAAACAAACTATAATCGACAAATCCATTCTATGTGATATTGATTCAGATTCAAATAGTTCAGGTTGATCTCGCACTCAAAGAAAAAAAAATTATCATCAAAATTACAAAACGGAATGGGACAATAAATATCCATGGTTGAAAAGTGTTAGAGGCGAGGCATTTTGTAAACTATGCAGCAAATCAATGGTAAAAAATTTATAACATATCAATAGACATGACAAATCTTCTAAAAGTCATTTAGAAAAGGTTAAATTAGCTAAGGAATTTCATCAAAGTCAAAAAGTTATTACAAAAAATCAAACAGAAATAATCTGCGTAATGTATTGCATACAACATGGGTTACCTTTTCTAAATAATGGATTCGTTGCAAAAATTAATATTAGAAATTTCACCAAACTCGATTCCTGCTTAACAAATAAAATGCGGCCGCACCAAAGCCACAGAGTTTATCAATATTATAATCGGATCATTTGCTGCCGAAAAAATTAGTAAGATTTTACGTCAACAGTTTTTTTCTATTATAATAGATGAAACCACCGATCTCACATCATTGAAATGTTTAGTTATTATAGTCCGGTATTTTGACACTTTGAGAGAAAAGGTTATGGATGTTTTTTTTGGCATTCATAAACTAGGAGATTCTACAGCATTGGAGATTTTTAACGCTATAAAAATCATTTTCTAAAATTCAATATCAGTTTATCCAACATCATAGGGCAACCTACTGACAACGCTTCAGTCATGGCTGGGAATTCTCAAGGTTTGAAATCTAGATTTCTAATATTAAATAAAGATATATTTTTTAGGATGCATGTGTCATTCGATTGCATAATGGATAAATATCTATAACCACCTTTCCCACAGCCCTAAAAGACTACACGATTTTTCCAATATTCAAAGAGATTTTAATTTACAAAATCATAAAATATTGCAAAACTCGATGACTGTCTCTCGAAGCAGTAGTACAACGAATACCAGAACAATGGGAGGATTTGAAGCACTATTTTGTTCTGTATTGTTTTGAGGTAAAGCAAGTTAAAGATCCCCATGTTCAGGAAATACTTGAATTTTTTTAAGATGAACAATTCAAATTATACTTATTTTTATCATTAATACTAAAAAAGTTAAATGATGTCAATAAGATTTTCCAATTTGAAAAATCAGAAATACACAATGTGTATTTAAGAATGAAAAATATTCACCAAGTAATTTTAAATTTTTTTATTATTTTGAATAAAATTAATCTATAAGTTGATGTAACTGACACAGTTAACCATCTTCCCATAATCACGATTTCATTTAGAAAATGATAAAATAGAAATGCTTAAAAACTATAATCTGGCTGAAATTGTTTCAGGCTCTATGCCATCTATTCGTCCCTTGTTAATAAGCTTTCCTTTTAATAAAACCAATATTGAAATAGAAACATTGAACGATCAATGGCGCAATATGATTGGTAACAAAGATTTGCTGGATAAATTCAATTTAGAAGTTACAGTCAAATGTCTGGCGAATATACAAAATATCAAAAACCCTTTAGGAGATACTATGTATGCAGAATTGGCCGAATTCATTCTAGTTTTACTAGCTTTGCCTCATAGCAGTGCTGCGGCAGAAAGAGCTTTTACAACACTTTACACAATTAAAAACAAAAAAATCAATCGACTGGAAAACAGAACAGTTGAAAATATAATGTTTTCTCGAACACTACTTAAAGAAAACTGTGACAATGATATTTATTTTCCTGAGGAATATTTATGCAAGTTTGCTGCTAGGCATAAATTTAAAGACGGCGTTTTTGAGTTAATATGAGATGCACGGTCGAATTAAACCGCCCAGGTGGCGCAGTGGTTAAAGCTGCGGCAGTTGGAGCGGGAGGTACCGGGTTCGAATCCGATTCGAGGCAGGATGCAAAATGGGTTTTTCACCTTCGATCGTTTGGGCAGTGCGATCGGTGGTGAAAAATAAACATAATCTGGATCCTCTGTCGTGTTAAGAATCCTTGGGCCGACCCATCTTCCATGTCAGTACTATAGGACGAACCTGGAGCTATGCAATGCGCAGATGGCTCTACGGTAAAACTCGGACCTATAGCCGTATAGAGTGGTATCACAACGGATCAAATTTGGTCTAAGTGTGCGATAGCAGCCACATCAACTTAACTTTTTTTTTAACGGTCGAATTAAATATTAATTTATAATCATTAATTTATTTTAATATTTTTAATAATATGAATTTTAATTATGTTTTCTTAATTTATTTAACATTAAATGAAATATTGGATTTGTTATTTACTATAATATTAATTGTAGTATTATTGTAACAATTTGTTACAATAATATATTATATATCTTTTGTTTATTTAATTTTAAAAATTCTAATACATTTTGTTGAAAATGATGTAGTACATTTGCTACATATTTTTTTGTCTAAGTGGTAGCACTGTATACTACTGTAAATAATTAGAAGATGACAGTTCACTCTCTACGCCGTAAAGCTATCGTTATCAAGAGTGATTGTAACGATATGACGGTTCCTCTCGTTACTTAATATAAGAAATATCATTACGGGCCTTGTTGTATGTCACATCGTTATAACATCGATACAACAAGAAAATAAAGTTACATTGTAAGGTTATCGAATTTGTGTTATCGTGATAACGAGTTAAATGAAAAAAATATTATTTTTTTCAGTTCGATTGTTCTTCGCACTAATATACTAAAACATTGTACTTTTGCATTACATATTCTAATCTTAATGCAATTACTTTATATGTACTTTATCTCTATACGGTGTACATCATTTTTACGTTCAATTACTCTCCAAAATGTTTGGGAGGGTATGGGTGTGTTGTGATGACCAGTATCGATATGTGGATTTATGGAAAAAAAAACAAAACTTTTGTATTGTAATAGCGAGTTCATATTTGGCGTCAATTGAAGATATTAGACACGCACATTAAGATCCAACAATTATCGTAAAGCATATTCTCATCTACACATTCAGGTTTTGATGAGAATTTTACTTCAAGATATGATCGGAATATTGTTTTTTAAATCAGTTGATGGCTAGATTTTGAATTGTACTAAGTTGAAAAAAAAATATAAAATAAAACAACAATTAAGTGCAGTATTGTTTCATTACAACGCTTATGGCCGTTGGTGATCGAATCGTATATTTGTTAAATATACAATTGATTGTTCGGTCAAACATAAATTTTTTCTTCATCAACCATTTTGAAGCTATTTAAATGATTTTTATTTTATCCAAAATTTATATTTCTTTCTATCAAATTGTGTTGTAATTGCCTACCGATTTTTTTTCCTTCCATTTTCTGTTATCTCGTGAATTTTCATTTTTGAAGAAGATACAGAAAGAATTAAAAAAACAGTTACACTGAGGATGGTACAACGTGTATAGATATGGACGGCCATAATTGAATATTAACCACTTATACCATAATTAAATATTAATCAGATGTGATCAAATATATACAATTCAGCTTAATGTGATTCAGCTAAATCGGATATAGTAGCTATCACATTAGAAATGTTGGTACCTTAGTGGCACAGAAGATCAATTTCCAGCATCACGTGTTTTATCTATGAAATTCAAAGAGAAACATTGTGCTTACGACATAGGTTCTCTGACAATTTTTTTTTGTGTACTTTAAGTATAGTTCTGTTAAATTTTATGTTACAAAAAAAAAAGTTATAAATTAATTAAATATTAATAATTATAATTAGTGCATGTTACATTATATTTCTCTATTATAGTGTTTATTAAATATTTTGGTTATTAGATAATCCTAATTTCTTATCAAATTAATGAAATATGTGATATCGTTTTGGTTTTGTGCGGAAAAGTTGGACTCGCCAGAACAACAAAAAAATAAATTACCCAAGTTTGTTTGGGATTTCTTTTATATACAGGTATTAAGTCGGAGAAAGCTTTCTTCATGGCCTTGGTCACTGTGGTGAGTTAAATTTTTTTTTGTTTAATTTTTTTTTATTGCCAATATTATTTTATGTCACCGTATATGTCGGTGGTCATTATATTCCAATTAATTTTTGTTCAGGAAATTGAAAAATTTTAGTTGTTGTTAATTATTCAACTAAATTAAAATTAAATTACGTTTAAGTATTAATTTAAAAATTTACCTTATTAATTATTAATAAATAGTACTACTATGTTATTTTCAAATTCTTATGCTTATATTTTTCTTATTATATTATTATTTTTGATTTTTTAATAAAAGTGTTAAGTTATAATTTAACAATCTAAATATTTTTCTTATAATAATTTTGATTCTTCTGGTTTATTATTATTATTTTTTCTTGTGTTGTAATTAATTTACGATCGGTCATCATGTTAATTCTAATTAACTAGATTATTTGTTTTGGAGGTTTCACCATGAAGACATTCGTTAATAACCTAACATAAATTAACGGGTGTTAATAAATTAAGGCTTTTATTTTTTCTCTATTTTTCTTTTTTTGTTGTTGATTGACGGTAGTTCTAGATTCAAATCAGTCAGTACATAACCCCACGACACCCTGAGCTTAGCCGCGCTAAAGTACCGTCGTACTGAAACTGATTGAATAAAATAAATATCTATTGTAGCGGTATGTTTGCAAATACAATTGGTTACCCAATTATATTTAATTGATATGATTCTTGGTCGTGATCGGATCTTTAATTACTTAATTAAAAACAGTTTTTTAATTTAGTTTAATTTAAAACATTTTTATATTTCGCGCCAATTGTGTGACGCATCTTCAGAAAAACAATTACTATTTATATACAATTAATATTAAGAATATAACATATTATAAATTTTTTTAAATAAATAGAATAAATTATTTTGAAATAAATAGAATAAATTAATAAATATAACATTGTTACAAACAGATTAAAAATTAAATGATGTTTATGTCCGAAAGTTAAAAATTGAAATAGAAATTTTTGATTTCATGTACATTTTAGAAAAATTTTTTTGAAACAGTATTTATATAATATTATGTAAAAGAGAGAATCTATATATCTAAAGATAATTATATACAATGTAATTAATTATTTGTGTAGTGGTGAGATCTGTTTATATATGCTCAGTGGACTTAAATATGATTCATTTATATGTTTGACGTCATGCTTTATGTTCACTGAGTTTGGTGAGTTGAGTAATATGTGTGATGCTTCCAATAGGGTTCTTTTTGTTCTTATGTTTTCACGGTCAATTATTTCTGCATCATCATATTTAAAAACATGTCCAGTTTGTTTTGTATGTGAGATAAGTGATGTTTTGGGATAATCGCTATGTATTGTTTTGAGATCGTATTTATGCCTATGTATTCTTGTAGTTAATTTTTTAGAAGTTTCACCAATATATACAGCATCACAACTAGAGCAATTTATTCTGTATACAACAGCTGATTGATCTTGCCTGTTTATTTTTTGTTTGTTGTTGGTAAAAATGGTGTTTTTAAGTTTATTTTGTGGTTTATATCCCATAGATATGTTATGATTATTTTGTGAAATAGTTTTATTAATTGATTCTGATAATCCTTTAATATATGTTAAGCTGGTGAACTTTTTGGGTTCTGTGTTGTGATTTTCCATTTGTGGAGAATTTGAAAGTTGTGCCAAATTATTGATTTTGAAACTTCTAAAAAATTAACTACAAGAATACATAGGCATAAATACGATCTCAAAACAATACATAGCGATTATCCCAAAACATCACTTATCTCACATACAAAACAAACTGGACATGTTTTTAAATATGATGATGCAGAAATAATTGACCGTGAAAACATAAGAACAAAAAGAACCCTATTGGAAGCATCACACATATTACTCAACTCACCAAACTCAGTGCACATAAAGCATGACGTCAAACATATAAATGAATCATATTTAAGTCCACTGAGCATATATAAACAGATCTCACCACTACACAAATAATTAATTACATTGTATATAATTATCTTTAGATATATAGATTCTCTCTTTTACATAATATTATATAAATACTGTTTCAAAAAAATTTTTCTAAAATGTACATGAAATCAAAAATTTCTATTTCAATTTTTAATTTTCGGACATAAACATCATTTAATTTTTAATCTGTTTGTAACAATGTTATATTTATTAATTTATTCTATTTATTTCAAAATAATTTATTCTATTTATTTAAAAAAATTTATAATATGTTATATTCTTAATATTAATTGTATATAAATAGTAATTGTTTTTCTGAAGATGCGTCATACAATTGGCGCGAAATATAAAAATGTTTTAAATTAAACTAAATTAAAAATTGTTTTTAATTAAGTAATTAAAGATCCGATCACGACCAAGAATCATATCAATAATTTATCACGGATCAACAATCAACACATTTAAATAATTATATTTAAAAAAAATATTCACCGTCTTACATGATCGCTGTATCATTTGTTTTGAATTATAAGGCAGAACGTGATCGATCCAGCGTGCTCGCTGTCTTATTTATATAAGATATCGAGCATTTGCATTAAATTATTGACCTAGTGATTAAAAATAACTCGGCAATTGACATCAACACGTTTAAGGGCATGTATCACATGCATATTTTTTTTAATGTTAGAAGATATCTGAAACGTACGCATTTCAAATCACTGGCTACCCTCTTCGTAGAAATTCCGATTGCCAGTAACAAGGTGGATCCTCTCCCACATCATTATTGTGTAATTTTTTTAATTTGATTATTGTTGAACCGTGATCGTAATTTTTGTATAATTTTTGGTCGTGATCGGATCTTTTAATTAAAAATATATTTTTTTAATAAAAACAAATTATTTAATATTATATTTCGCGCCATTGTGCGACGCGTCTTCAGAAACCGTAATTTAACAATTTTTAAATTTTCTTTGAAAAATTGATTAATTAATACATACATCACATTTTTACAATAATTAAATTCATAAATATAACATTTTTACGAAACAAATTAAAAATGTTGATGTCCGAAAATTAAAAATAAAACAAAAATCTAACATATTTCTTGCACATCAGAGAATTAAAAACAGTTATTTAAAAAACAAAAAAATATATAAAACAAATTTTTATATTTAATGCTGGAAAGAGACGTGCGATATTTCCGCACGCAGATACGCAAGTTTAACTGATGTGCGTTTTATTTCAAAATTGCGTGTTTAAGAGACAAACTCTTTTCGTTGGTAATACAAGTTTTTTATGACCTGTCATTTTCATATAAATTTTTGTCTGTACATATCATATTGATTTCCATTTTATAACAAAAATAGATTAATTCAATATACTAATTTGGGACGAATTTAACAGCATCTACCGACTGACGTCATGTACAAAAGAATTGGAAAGCACAAACGTATAAAATGTCCACCTCATTCCGGTTCTCAGTAGTTCAACTAAACAAAGTATCACAGTTTTGTTTTGCTAGCTGCATATGATAGCAATTATGTATTTTCGGCCATGGATGTTGGATCATTTGAGAGCCAGTGACGGTGGCATTTTAAAACAGAGTGGCTTCGGAAATCAAAAATTGCAAGGCAATATTCCCGAAGCCACTATTCGGCAAAGGTTAAAATCGAAAACGCTTTTGGTATCTTCACCGCAAAATTTCGTGTACTCGTAAACTCTTTAAATATGATCCCAGAGAATGCCGAGAAATTGGTACGAGCGACATTGGTTATACACAATTTTATTAAGCTGAACGATTCTTCCAACTACTTCTCAAGCAGTTTTGTGGATCATATTAATGAGAACAGTGAAACGGTATCAGGTGATTGGCGCAACAAAGTCGATCCCTTACCTCAATGTAGGATGTAAAAATAAATGAGTATTTTTTATGATCGCCATTTTATCGAAAAATAATGTGACCGGGGTCTTCGCAATTTTTTCTGGGCGAGCAAACGATTGCTTAGCAATTTGTATTGATTCCTGCATTTTTTGCTGAATCAACTATTGTATCCGATTTGGATTTTCTTTTTTTAGGTGTACTCGGCATTGGCGATAGAGTAGTAGTATCTGAAGTTGGGTCTCAACATTTCAAACGAATAGTTGTGGTGTCAATTTAGGCAATGGCATACTTAAATCGTGGTCGAGTCCAACTTCGTAACTGCTGTTACTCCATTCTACTTCGAACACAGTATTTGACGCATTGCTCGAATCTCCCAATGTTATTTCCGGGTATTCGTCAATTTTATGTTTGATATACATAGTTGCCAGTTGTTCTTAAAATAAAAACTATTGGCGAACAGGTTATTTCGTTTGAGAAATTCTTACGTTTACCTTTTATCTGTCGAATTTACATCAATCAAAAATAGCAGACTATCATACCACTTCCATTTCTTCTTGGGGCTGGATGCGCTATCTCCCGAAGCATTTTTATTTAATTTAGTTTGTTCTTTTTGGAATTTATCCCTCAAATTCTTCCATTTGGATTTTAGTTTTTCCACTACAAAACAAAACAATTGACAATAAATATTTTAAGATTATATATTTGATATAAATAAGATAAATTGTAGTACTTACTAGGTATAATTAGTTTTTTGGATAACTCATTAATTTTTTTATTGCGTAAAACGACATTTTTATAATTTCTATCCCTATTAATTGTAATAGGAGTCTTGTAGTAATACAATCCATACTGTTTCTGTTAAAATGTCGAAGTAATACAGTTTTTCTAAATTTTATTAATAATAAGTTGTTCAAACCATTAACTGACCAAAAACATCCTAATCATAGTGAAGAGCAAAAAGGTTAAATTCATTTACTTCGAAATCTTTTAAATTTAGAAATTAAAATATGTGCATATCAAATAAGAAAATGTAAAATTAGACAAAAAAAAATAAACCTGCATTCAAAATTTCAATATATGTATTATAAATAAACAATTAATTGCTATATACATTTTCTTTGACGAAAATAACATACATAAGTTAACAAAACTTGATATTCCGGTATTAGTTAAAGTGTTATCAAAATTTGGAAAAAAATTGCCTATCCCATCATCATCAAAACAAATTCCAATACCGAAATTAATTAGTGAGATTGAATATATTTTACAACATTTCTGTGACATTGAAAGCGCCAATCAATTAAGACCTAAAATAATTTATTTTGGAGAAAAATATCTTAATTATATTACACATAATAAAATAGACAAAAATATTATCAAAGCATATCATGAAACCAAAAAATTCATTAAAACAAATCCAGATATATGCATTACAGACAGTGAGAAAGGAAATAAATCAGTGATAATAGATAAAACAACAATTCGCTGTTGAATCAGGACCAAGATGTAATCAAGCTTCTACAACATAAACATAATCGCTTGATACGCAGCTTGCTGAAAAAGAACGTAATTGAAAAGAAGATACAAGATGGGTTAATAACTGAAATAGCTGTTTTACCCAGAGTCTCGGTCTACCAGGGTACAAAATTTCAAAATATTTAGCAAACATCTTAAACATAATTTCAACAGTCGGAAAATATAATATAAAAAATTCCTTTGCGCTTAAATCAATAATCAATGACGTAACTTTAAAAGATAATGAAATATTAGCATCATTCGATACTGTTTCATTATACACAAACATTCCGGTAAATGAGCAATAGATATTATTGAAAGCAAATGGAACATTTTGGAACATCACACCAGAATCGCCAAAGCAGAATTTTTCAACATGTTGGAATTTTGTCTAAATGAATGTGCTGTAATCGTATACATTAATCAAATAACAACAAGGTTTACAAATGGATTCACTATTGGCACCAATAATAGCAGAAATAGTGTTGGAATACTTATTTGATGTTTGTTTAACAAAATGTCCATCAGTTCCGTCTTAAATTACAAAATATGTGGATGGTATATTTATTTCAATTCCACTAAATGAGATAGACAAAGCACTACAAATCATAAATAATTTCCATGAAAATTTAAAATTCACCTATGAAATAGAAAATAATCATTCATTACCATATTTGGATATACGATTACACAGACAACGCATAACAAAATTATAACTGATTGGTACACAAAATTGACCTCATCAAACCTCATTTTAAATTATCATTCATCTCATTTAATGCCACAAAAGATCAATGTAGCCACGAATTAAATTTCGAAAATACTTAATCTAAGTGACAATCGGTCTGACTACGATCGGCCGTGTTAATGAACACATCTATGACCCCCTGTTGGAGTGCAGAACTCATGGGCCGACCCATCTTCCATGTCAGTACTATAGGCTGGCATGGAGCTATGCAATGCGCAGATGGTTCTACGTAAATCGGTCCTATAGCCGTACGTCCTCAATTTGGCTGCAATGGCGTAAGCTAGGACGTAAATAAGCAAACCGCGAAAGAGCTGGGAGAGCTTTGAGTCCCAAAAAAGATTGCATAGTATAAAATATAAAAAAAAATCTTAGTGACAACAAATTTGAAAGGAGAAACATTGAAATAACTAATAACATTCTAACAAAAAACAATTATCCCAAAACACTTATAACAAAACCAATTCAGAAAACAAAACATAATATCGATAATTTGGCACAACATTCAAATCCTCCACAAACGGAAAACCAAAACACAGAACTCAAAAAATTCACCAGCTTAACATATATTAAAGGATTATCAAAATCGACTTATAAAACAATTTCGCAAAAACCCAAAACATCAATAGCATATAAACCATAAAATAAAACCATAAACACCATTGTTTACCATCAACAAACAAAAAATAAACAGACAAGATCAATCAGCTGTTGTATACAGAATCAATTGCTCTAGTTGTGATGCTGTATATATTGGGGTGAAACTTCCAAAAAATTAAATACAAAAATAAATAGTAGGCAAAAATAAGATCTCAAAACATTACATAGTGAATATCCCAAAACATCACTGATCTCACAGACACAATAAACTGGACATGTTTTTAACAATGATAATGCAGAAATTTTCGTTCGTGAAAACATAAGAACCTTGTTCGAAGCCTCACATATATTACTCAACTCACCAAACTCAGTGAACATAAAGAATGACGTCAAAAATATAACTGAAAAATATTTAAGTCCACTGAGCATCAGCGCTGTCATTTTACACATTTTGTGAGTAGTACAAATACCAAAACATAGTAATTTTTTCATGCCAAGAGTAGTACACATTACAAAACGTTATTTAATATTTTTTTAAGTTTTTATTAATAAAAATAATACAAAAATAATAACAAATAATAGTTAAAAAAACAAATAAAAAATAAACATAAAAAAATTAACTAAATTTACAACTTTTTGTACTTCGATATTAAACTTTTTGAAGGAATCCATTTTTCCGTTAAGTAATTCCTTTGCCATTAAAATGAAGTGCAATGAAATAAGCAGTGAATTTCCTTTTTAATATTTAATAACGGTTATTTCAGATAATTTTCTTTCCGCAGTTGCACTGCTGTGATGAAATGAAATTATCGTGCCAACAAATTTTCGAATTTTGGGAAACATGTATTCATTCAACGAATGTTTTAACGAAAATATGTTATTTCAAAATTCTTCTAAATTCAACTTTTACTCAAAGAAGGTTTTATTGATTATACATCTCGATTCCTCATTTAATTATTCGATACTCCCTTCTTCTACCACATTTGGGAATAAAGTCATTAGAGGAACTAAACTCTTCGACAAATTTTCAGGATTAATTCCACGTATTTTCTATAAACCCGCATCATCAAATTTTATTCGATTTAAAATTTGTTTGCAAACTTCCACATAATACGATTTACAATATTTTCTAATTTTATTTTTTTCTTGATCCTCCAGTGTATTTAGTAAAATTTCAGCTTTTGTCCTAATGTTTATATCCTGTAGATCAAAATATACATCATAATTTTCGAAATAAATTTTATTTTTCAATGCATTTTCATGGTAGTCTACTTTTATGAAATTCTGTCGGATGCTTTTAAAATATGTCGTTACTGTAGGTAGCAAAATGTGAATCCGTGGAGCTGATTTTTCAAAGGTTTAACAAACTTTTGGTGTTGGCTCGAGTTTTCGTGTCTTACAAAAAGTGTAATGCTGTTTGCCAGAAAAACATACCAAAACCTACAGTAAGCTTGTGAAATATTTTTCGATCGAACCTTTTCTACAAACCAATTAAACTTGGACAGCCAAACCATACGAAATTTATGCGTTCTTATAGAACCGTAAATTTTATTTGTAGATTCCTCATCGCTGTCTTCATGAGAATCAACTTCAACAGCTACACTAACAGGAAGTTGTATGTTTGTAACCGTTTTTGATGAGGATGCTGTTATTTCCAATTCATGTGTTATATATTTTTATTCGGGAATATCTAATTTTCGTTTAATGAGAAACCTGAAATATACATTATAATAAGTAATAACCGAAATTTAGTTAGATTCAATAACTTATTTGTCCATTTTAAATCGAAAATATCGTATTGGTAATCCCGTACAACTTAAACCATCCGATACACAAAAACTAATCAACAGTAGTTTAACCTTTACGAGTAACACACAAAATAAAAGAAAGGTCTTGCCCACGCGAACAAAATTTCCTTAATAAAAAGTCTGTCAAAAAAGGCTTGCCATGTAAACGAAATTATATTTGAAACTAAGCTATTTCGTTTTGACGCAGTTTTGAATATTCGGTTTACTTTATTTTTTGAAATTATTTTTTAATAAATCGATCACGATCAAACCGGAGTAAATAGTAAAACAATTTAAATAAGCGAAGTACAGAATTACGCCCTATAAAATAGTCGTACAACACTACTATTGTAGCACATTCGACAGCGCTGGCCAGAGCATATATAAACAGATCTCACCACTACATAAATAATTAAATGCATTGTGTATATAATATAAATCTTTCGATATATAGATTTTTTTTATATTTTTTTGATTTTTAAATAACTGTTTTTAATTCTCTCCTTTACATAATGTAAAAACAGTTATATATACAGTTTTTTCCAAATGTTTTAATATGTACAAGAAATATTTTAGATTTTTATTTTCGGACATCAACATCTTTTAATTTATAATTTGTTTCGTATAATTTGTTAATTAATTTCACTATTGTAAAAATGTTATATGTATGTATTAATAAATTAATTTTTCAAAATAATTTAAAAATTGTTAAATTACGTTTTCTGAAGATGCGTCGCACAATGGCGCGAAATATAATACTAAATAAATTACTTTTAAATTCACGACCATCGATCACGACCAAAAGTTATACAAAAATCATTATTGTGAGTATTTAACCTCGATTCCACACTCACTCAGTTCAGACTTTACTCACCACAAATTATTATAACCAACGAATCACAGCACTTTAGACGATTGCTCTAATAGCTGAATAGCTGACGTAAAATTCCCAATATACACAACCAAAATTAATTGTACAGCTACAAACGTAACATGGTGATAACCAAGGTTATAATCGTATTTGCCTTTTTTTATTATTGTCAATCGAAGTACTGTTCCCGCACTACTCGTCAAGAATGGTTCTGTTCTGTGCACATCATCATTTTTGAGAGACAGATCAATTTAAATAAAATATAGTTAAATAATAGAAAGTTAAATTTGTTGTTTTATTGTACTAAAGTCGTACAGTGAGTAATGAGAGATCCAAGATACTTGATCTCATCACGTCTTTAAAAATGTGGTACCTTTACTGAAATCGATTCCGTTTTGGTTTCGAAAGCAAGAGAACAGTTAATTGTTTTTGTCTCGTTGATTTTATGGCTATAGGAAGCTAAAGACGGAACTAGCAGATCAAGTTTCTCTTTCACTCCGTTGCTATTTAATCCAATTACACAGCTACTATCTGTGTGTACTCGTCCTATTGGTACTCACCGATAGAATCCTCCACTTGAGGAAATTCTTCCCAAGATAATGTACGACGGTAACTTTTACACTGTGCAAAGAATAGGATACCGCTATTGTTCTCTCATTAAGGGATCATTCTATTTGAATATTGGAATATCGCGGAAACTTTCCATTCTTCAGGCAGAGCTTAATTTCGCTATACCAATCGAATAAGATCGAGACAGTTCGAACAAGTTACACCTCCGAATATCTAAAACTCCGAATTTATGCAATTACGACCTAAGAGAATTAATCGTAGAATCGATCCTGAATGAACATCTATTCGATCTGTTTTTGAGGGTATTTAATTACAGCCTGTGAAACATGTGAAAAATTAATGTTCAAACCATATATAGAGTACCGCTTTGATGTTAAAACAGAGGTTTTCATCTTGACCCGGAATGATCCACGACTGTGATCTTACTCTTTACTAAGAAACCAAGTGAATTGTCCATATAATGGTCACTACCATCGATTTTTTTTAAGACCAATGCCTTCATCTGAGGAGATCCGAGCCCGCCCTCTTCTTTCGACAGAATGGTTGGAATGTACATATATGACATTTCTGATATGATCTTAAAACTTTTTATTTTATTTTATTTTTTTTCTTTATAATTTTTATTCGTTATTTTCGTTCAATTTATTATTTCACTCGCGATAATTTATTTTAATTATGTAGTTTTGCTTTAATTATTTCAATATTTATTTTTTGTTGAGACGGTTTTTTCGCATTTTTGAGTACAAAAATGTTTTTTAACCACGAGTAGTAAAGTTAAAAAATCCCCGAAAAATGCCTCTTTGGAACGCGGGGCTAGGCATAATCATCGTAAAGATACAATTGATAGTTTACCATCCATTTTGCCAATGTCCGTGAACTCGTGACTAATAAAAATTGCACACATCAACATCTCCAATCACGCGCTACCAGTTCGAACAAGCATTCGAGTTGCAACGTGGAATGTTCATATTCATTAAAGACCACATACCGTACGCTAGACATCATAAGTACGAAATTTTCTCAAAGACCGCTCAAACTATTGTACTTAAAATATCCCTCTCTAATTAAATCCTTTTTTTAATTAGTTTATATAAATCCCTCAATCAAACGGATTCAGAAACTATGAATTTCTTCAATGTTTTGTCAGACAAAAGGGATGACACTCGTAATCAACATCCCTACTTCGAATTAATTATGGTTGGTGACTTTAATGCCCACCATAAGGAATGGTTGAATCACCAAAATACGAACTGTGCTGGGCGTCAGACGGAGTGGCTAGCTGTTTCGCATGACATTACGCAGATTGTTAGTGATTCCACATTTGAATGTCAAAATTCTTTAAGCAGTCATATTCTGGATCTTTGTCTTACATCAGTTCCGCATTCCATGGAAGCGCGTGTCGAGGCTGGAATTGGAAATTCTGACCACAACCTGATAACAGTAAAACTATCTGTCGCAACACCAACAGCATTAAGACAGCAGCCAAGGCGTCTATGGCATTTTAACGAGGCTGACAATGATGGGTTATGGTCATTTTTTCAACATTTCCCGTGGGAGAGCCATTGTTTTTATAACAATCAAATAGACGACGCCGTTTCCAATTTCACCGAAAACGTTCTACATGGAATAAATAAATTTATCCCATCATCCTTTTCCAATACCAATCCTAATTTTAAAGTTTTTTTCAAAAGAAGCCACCAAAGCAGCCAGACAAAATAAATCTGCTCACAAGAAATATAAACGCAACGAAATTTCGTTTGAAGAATACAAGGCCACACGTAACAACTGTAAAAAAATCTGTGCTTAGGAAGCGAAAAGAGCTGACAACAAGAAAGCCGCTAGGGCTTCTGAGTTGAAAATCTCCGATCACAACTTTTACCAGATGGTCGCATCGGTTGCCAATATTTCTAAAACATCTATTTCAGCATTGAAATATGCAAACATTTTCACTTCGAACTTGACCTTAGTTGTCCCTGATGGAGTTATGCCTCCGTCAATTCCGTATTGTGGTTCCAAAATGGATCCTGTCAACATCTCGGAGGAAATTGTCTTCATGAACCTGAAGGCAATGGACATAAATAAGGCCACTGGACCTGACGGAATTCCTGTTCGAATATTGGAGGAGTTTTCCAGTGACTTGGCTCCAATAATCACTATAATTTGTCTTTTTTCTTATAAGCGGACGAGGCTGTATGTTATCCTACGGGAGCTAAATTTAATTTTTGGAAAAAACAAACAGACAAACCACCGTTCTCCAAAGGCGCACATTGGATAACTGTTTCAGCCACATTAAAAGGTGAATTTAATGACTTTTGTTCAGCAGATGGATGTGCAAAACGATTGGAAGTGATGGATTATATCTGAAAAGGAGACATTTCGTACTAATCCGAGAAGCATAAATGCCTTATGCACAAAGGTACCAACATAAACTATATTAAAAATAGATAAACTTGATATATGGACATTAATTTGCTTTAAATTAGGTAGCATGAGATTAGTGTTGAGGGAATGTTGGCAGGCTGAAATATAGCTACCAATGCTGCGTTGAAATCAACGAGTTCAGCATCCTCTGATTTGCATCCAATGAATCCACCAATAGATAATATTTACGAACGAGAAGACCAAGTAGAATATACTCTAGCATCTGAATATACAAATGAAATGCAAGTTCAAAATATCATTTCCGAAGCATTGGCTGGTGTGTTTAGTTATATTACCAATTTGTGGATAAATTAATTTGTTAAGTGGTTCATTAAAAGCTAAGAAATATTTTAATATTTATTTACAGATCAAATAGCAGCTACTGTAACTAAAGTATTCATGGTTGAATATGCAAAAATTCATCCAAGGTTGGACAAAATAACAGAGGCTATTTCAGTTTTGGGGATCTCGCAAGATACCGGTTGCAGGTCCAAACCATTGTGATCGAAATCCATCCTATGTGCTGCCAATCGTCGATGAAAGTCAAATAAAACAGTTGGATAATCTACTAAGAAACAGCGAACAATATGGAGCCTTTGTTGGAGATATTGTAGCGAAATTATTAATTATCGATTCATAAATACATATATATATATATATATATATATATATATATATATATATATATATATATATATATATATATATATATATATATATACATATATATATATATATATATATATATATATATATATATATATATATATATATATATATATATATATATATATATAAATATATATATATATATATATATATATATATATATATATATTTATATATATATATATATATATATATATATATATATAAATATATATATATATATATATATATATATATATATATATATATATATATATATATATATATATATATGTATATATATATATATATATATATATATATATATATATATATATATATAAATATATATATATATATATATATATATATATATATATATATTTATATATATATATATA
The DNA here is from genome assembly GCA_963932295.1 of Tipula lateralis. Taxonomy (NCBI): domain Eukaryota; kingdom Metazoa; phylum Arthropoda; class Insecta; order Diptera; family Tipulidae; genus Tipula; species Tipula lateralis. The sequence continues at coordinate 833,357 of OZ010739.1, read as the reverse complement.
TATATATATATATATATATATATATATATATATATATATATATATATATATATATATATATATATATATATATATATATATATATATATATATATATATATATATAGAGGCAAGCGTTTCAAAACTAGAGTAAAGTTTACAAAGAAAACGAGATTAAAATTTACAAAGTGAAAATTTCACACAATATACTTGTAATTATAGTATCCCAATATTTGTTTTGTACCAATATTTCTGTTGGTATGTAAACATTAAAATTGTCATTGGACTTTGGATAAACAAAATGAGGAGGGAGGGTTGGTCCATTTTTGATGCTGACCGGATAAGAGAGGAAAGAAAAAGAAATAATTATAAAAATAATAAGATAAAACCATGAGGCATAAAAAAAACATCACATATTAATAATATAAAGTTTTAATAACTAAAATTTAAAATGAACTAAATGGTATATTAGCTATAAGAATAATGAATTGAACAAAAATAATAACGTAGAACACTATAGTGAATTAATCTAATAAATTATAATCATAAAATATAAATTAAAGAATAAATCAAAATGTTATTAGTTATATATTCAGCAAATAATAAAATACAATAATTACAAATTAATAAATAATAAAAAAAACGTCGAAACGGCCAAGGATAGCAACTCCATAAGCGCCACCAAACGGATACGCAACGCCACGTAATTTTTACTTTTTTAATATAATTAGTTAAGTTATCTAGTAATATTAAGTTTCCATTTTTTTATTTAAATTTTGGGTTAAGGGTAGTATTAAGCTTTAGTAGAATACACTTTCATTTGATGTAAGTTTTGATTTCACTTTTTTTTCTAATACATAATTTAAATTAAGACTAGTGCTTTTTGTTTCTCATTTATTGCGGGATGTATTTGCTTTTTAAATATGTAATGAAATCGATGATTTAAACAAGGGTGTTATAAGGGGATGATGTCGAGGTAAGTCATGTGAAGTGAATATAGTAAGTGCCACTGGTCTTCTTTCCCTCCTTTAAGCGGTCTATCAAGATCTGATTCCGATTCTCATAAATCCCACCCCAAACCCTGAGCTTGAGCCGGCCATAGGTTAGGTAAGGTTGAGTGGCTTCTACAGCACACTTAGACCGGCGACGGTCCTTTGTGATACAATAGGATTTTACTACCCTTTTACCCCTATGAGAACTCAACCTTACCTTCTCGCATGTTCTCCAAGAAGGCAGTGTCCTGTGAGTATCCCCACGATCGTTTTAATTTCACGTCTTCGTAGGGAAATAAGTGGCTTTGAGCGTTTCAAGTTCAGCTTTGGCCAGACTTGTCTTGCAACTCTACATGAGAGGGTGTTTGTCCACCTATTGTTCGCAGAGGCTTGCGCCTCTTTTTTAAGCACAGTCTTGAGTTTCCGGTAGCAGTTGGAGAGTTGTACCGTGCCTCGCTAGTTCGTCCGCCCTGCAGTTTCCCATGATGTCTGAGTGGCCCGGGACCCAGACTACCTGGGTGTTAAAATGCTCACTCTTCTCATTTAGAGACGAGCGGCAACCCAACGCCACTCTAGACATTAGAGAAACAGAAACCAGCAACTTGATTTTCGCCTGACTGTCCACATAAATTGCGATATCAGACGAGGATACCACATTATGTCTCAACCAGTTCAAAACCTCCTCAATCGCTATCACCTCTGCCTGGTACACACTTCAGTGATCAGGGAGGCGAACTGCTATATATACCTCTAATTTATCACAGAAGACTCCAGCTCCTACTTTACCGTGAAGCTTGGAGCCATCCGTAAGAACTGCAATGCTCCCGTTTCAGCTGCCAACCCGCTCGCCCAAGATTCCCTTGAGGGGCAGGTAGTTCTGAACCTTTTCTCGAAGCAAAGATTCGGTGTAACATAGTCTAGATTCGCCAGTCTTTTCCTCAGTGATCTGACTATCGTCGAGTGTCCTGTCTGAAGACATTTCCACTGAGAAATGGCTGATATTCGAGTGGCCCTAATCGCCACCATGTGCTTACCATAAATGTCCATGGGGAGAAGGTGAAACAAGACCTCTAAGGCACTTGTAGGTGTTGTCCTCAGTGCCCCGCTTACACGCATTCAGGCCGTTCTTTGCACCTTCTCAATCATTTTCCTGTATGTTACTTTATCAAGAGCTGGCCACCACACGCTCACTCGATACATAAGTACAGGTCTTACTACGGAAGTGAATAGCCAATGTATCATCTCCGGCGTCAGGCCCCATCTCTTTCCGATGGCGTTCCTACTCGAGTACAATGCTGTATTGGCCTTGTTTACTCTTTCCAGAATTTTGGGCTCCCAGCTTAGCTTACTGTCCAAGATTAAGCCTAGTAATCTTGCCTTGTCCGTAAAAGCTAGTCTGTTGCCATTAAGTAGAGGTGGATCTACTACAGGGATTTTATATTTCCTAGTAAAAAAGTAATAAAATAATCTATGGCTTAGAGGCCGAAAACGGCCCTTACCGCGTCTCAACTGAGACCTTACGAACCAGTGTTAACGAATGGTACACATTGTAGTGACCACCTACGAATGTTTTTACACACAAACGCGTTTTTAAGTCATCCGGTTGCATGTTAATTTGGTCAACGACGGGAATCGAACTCGAGACCGTGGCGTGATGAGAAACTCTCTTAACCATTAAGCTACATCCGGCGACAATCCACATTTGATTACCCACCTCGTAATGATTAGGAGGGCATTTTGGATTACCTCCGCCACCGTGTTTATGTATTTCACAGAAACAGCTATCGCTACATCATCTGCATAAGTAATCAATCCGATCCCTTCTCTCTCCAGCTTTAATAGCAGATCAGTGATTGCTTTGTTCCAGAAGAGAGGAAACTGGACACCTCCCTGCGGCGTTCCCCTAGTCACCCTTCTCCTGATGGTGGATTCCCCCAGCTCTGAGTTAATCATCCTGCACCCAAGCATATGATTGATTAACCCACTTATAGGGTAATGCACACCTAGTAGCGAAAGTCCCTCCAGAATTGCCTCCTTCTTTACATGGTTAAAGGCGCCCTCATTGTCAAGAAACGCAACCATACAAAACTCTTGCGAGAATAATGTTTTCTCAATTGTACTTATCAGGGCATGCAGAACTGTGTCCACAAACTTCCCTTAACAGTAAGCGTGCTGAGTCTGAGCTCAGTCACTAGGCCTTATTTTTGAGCGTATGTAGATATCCATCAGTCTTTCCAAGGTTTTCAATAGAAAGGATGATAGAGTTATTGGTCTCAAGTCTTTTGGGTAGCCCTGCGAGCCTTTACCCGCTTTCGGAATAAAAATCACTCTGACCTCCATCCACTCCCGCGGAGTACGGACTTGTTTTAAACACCCTTTGAAGATTACCTCCAACCAGGGAAGCATAATCATCGAGTTGTTCTGAAGCTCCGCGGGAATAATTCGGTCAGGACCAGCCGATTTATAGGGTTTGAACCCTTCAATTGCCCTTAGGATTCGTTCTTTGGTTACGATATCTTCTATGCGCAGTGAGTGTGCTTCTTGATGAGTAATAGTCCAAGGATTCCTTACTAGAAGCAGTCCAGGATCCATCCGGTTTTGTTAAAAACTGGAACTGGTAGGATTGGAAGGCAAGTTCTTCCCAAGACGAGAGGTCTCGAAGACTATTTATATTTTGTCGCAGAAGAGTCTCCATGATTTCCTCTGTGCCTTCCTTAATTATTTTTTGTATACTTTGAGGTCCTCCTTGTAGGAGTCCCAGTCCTGAGCCTCTCTCGTACTTTTGGCTCTATTAAATGCTTTCTTACACGCCTTCCGGTAGGTCCCCAGTTCCTTGGACCACCATGCCGGTTTTTGCTTATCCCTGAGCTTAACTACTGGGCAAGCAGCGTTGAAGGACCGATTGAAGGCATTTGTGAAAGTGTCCACTATGCCGTTCAGTTCCTTCACTGTCGCTGGTGGCTCAGGGGTCTCTGGTAATAGTAGTCTTATAAGCGTTTCCCCATACTCGATCCAGTTTTTCTTTCTGGGATTCCTGAAAGGTTTCCGGGTTGCAGGGGAAACGTTGAGACTAAATAGTATGTAACGATGGTCAGAGAAGGAGTATTCCTTCGCCATTCTCCATTTCCTGACCATAGGGTACAGTTTTTCTGGGGCAAAGGTAACGTCTAGAACCTCCTGCCTATTTTTAGTAATAAAAGTATGTTCTTGCCCAATATTACACACCATGAGGTTGATATTTAATATGTAATCAAAAAGTAACTCACCTCTCTCATTGATATCAGGGCTTCCCCAGATTGCGTGGTGTGCATTTGCATCACATCCAAGGAGCACCTCAATCTTCTTCCTGTACGCTTCGAGGACCAGGTCCCCCAGGTTATCCGGCGGAACCTGTTTGTCCCGGTCAAAATAGGCTGAGACCAGCGAAGTTATACTGCCACCAACCTCTAGGCTGACCACAGTTACGTCACCATTGCTGTATTGAGGAAGAATTTATCTTCCAGTTTCATACGATCTTCCAGTTTCCTGTCGGAAGTTAGGGTTGCTTACTCTAATTATTTCTACAATCTCTTCTGGGCTAGCCGTTTCGGTTGGTAGCCAGACACGTGCTATTGGCCTGCAATGAATCTCTTCCCTGCTTACAGCCACCAGCTTCGCGTCTTGCCTCACCTCCCCTACAGCCTTTTTATAGAGATTCACTGATCTGGCATCAGAGCACGCTATAAGTTTAACGCGCCCTTGATGCCAGCCCGCATCTCTGCAGGATGGAGGGGACCCTAGATTTTCTCTCAGGACCCTTATGGTAAAGGAATTTTTCACGATACGATTACGATCGGTGGTGTAAATGATCACATCTATGACCCCCTGTTGGAGTGCAGAAATCATGGTCCAACCCATCTCCCATGCCAGTACTATAGGCTGGCATGGAGCTATGCAATTTACAGATGGTTCTATGTAAATCGGACCTATAGCCGTACGTCCTCGATTGTAATGGTATAAGGTAAGACTGTAATGGTGTAAGGTAAAAACGTGAATAAGCGAACCGCGAAAGAGTTGGAAGTGCCTCGAGCCCCAAAACAGATTGTAGAGATAAAAACAAACAATTTATCTTACGCGTAACGAAGAAGTAGCTGTCAATACTAAGAAGAGGTTTTGTTATTTGGAAGTTGTCTGGTACACACTCAATATGAGCTAGATTTTAGGCTAGAGTGATTTTCGATACCGTACATTTTCAGGCGTTAATAAACAATTTTCATAAATTGTTGACATTAAGATGACTAACCGCCTGGTGTTCGGCAATATATGCTCTAAGCTTACAATCTCCAAGTCGCACGATAAAATATTTATACAGTTTTGTTTTGAAAAAGAAAGTTTAGATATTACTTTTGGATATAACAAAAAAAGAATTGAAAGTCATTTAAATTATCCACAGCCAAACTCAACACTTTGTTTGTTTAAATGGTTAAAAATGACATATGAATCTTCAAGTTAAATAGCTTAATATTTAGAGCAATATCTTTTATTACTATTTTCATATTGTGATCAATAATTTTTGATCGCATACGTGAACCCGCCATTAATCTTAAATAAACGGATATGAAATGTTTCCACTATATTTTTTTATAAATCTGAATCAGTAAAATCTAACAAATTAAATAATAAATGGTATGCATCAATTATTAAATGGTATGCATCAATGGAATGATAGCTTTGTTTAAGGTTCACTTCACTTCCTACTCATTCGGTTCACAACTGCAAATTCCGTTCACAACTGCATATTTTAAAATGACATTGTACGTTATATTCCAAAACGACATAAGGTTCAAAATGACATTTTTTAAAACGGCATTTTCCAAAACGGCATAAAGTTCAAAGTCATCTTTCATACAGGATTAGGTAGAAAATGAAATTCTTAATCGATTACAATGAAATAGACTATGGTATTATACATATTTTATATACATTAAACTTATACAATTGATTATAGCTTATTTATATGAAAGAAGAAAGTATTCCTTCACTATATAAATTTAACTTGACTTTTGATTCGGTACAATTATAGGTGCGTTCGTTTGTGGTGAATTAACAAAATTATCTGAATTACTGAAGTGATTTGCACGTTCGTTTGGTACGCTTCACTTCAGTGAAAAATATTGAGCAACTGATTTATCTGAATAATATTTTTGCTTGTGTAGATAAATCATATCATTGTTTTTTGACATTTTGTAAACAAATATGATATAATTATTATTATTTTAGGCACCAAATCGAAGAAAGAGAAAAATTAATTCAAAATATTAATTGAATTGAAAAAAATGTAGATATTTTTGTTATTAATATGAAAAAAATTAAATGAAATCTGATATTTTGTGATATTGAATTAAAAATATATATTTATAAGTATTAAGATGATTTATTTAATATTATTTAATATAAATTTTCACATTAATTTGAAGTTGGAAATAGCTGTAAAAATGCCTGTTGTCGACTTCTGGTCCGAGTATTTCGAGAAATCTCCTCTGGCTCAAAATATTGTGGTTGGTTCCGCGTTTCAGTTATTAACTCCTCTTCTTCATCTACCCTGTTACATAAATTATGAAGCACAATAGCAGCTACAAGTTGCCCTTATAATAAACTCTATTCAGATTTTCGAAATTTTTTTATTAATTTTAATATTAATTTCTTAATATTATTAATGATTTAAATTTCAATAATTTTATAACACAAGCAAAGCTACACGAATTTAAAAATTTGACATTTATCTGAATTGTAGCAAACGAACGATCCAATTCACTTCAGTAGCTTAATTATCTGAATAGTAACTCAATTAACGGAATTGTAACTGAATATATATTCAGTGAATTCACTACAAACGAACGCACCTTATATTCCTTATAATATGTATTATAATATATTGAAAGATATATTATACTCCTTCACTTAAATGTTTAAACAAGTCTCGGATATATTACTTGAATATATTGAATTTCTAGTTAAGGCGTAATAAAATAAGTAGTATTTTTATTATCTCTTTAGTAGGTTTTGTCATATTCATAATTATTGGCAATAATGCATCAAAATGTTTTTTATGAATGTATTTTTATTGTATTATGAGGTTATAAAAATGTCATTTTGTGGCTAATGCCGTTTTGTACCTTATATCGTTTTGAAAAATGTCGTTTTGAAATATGCTATTTTGAAAAATGACATTTTAAAATATGTCAGTGTAACCCGAACCCGTTTACAGTGCATAAATATTCATGACACGATCCGAAACAAATATACCAGTTTTGAAGAATGCATCGGCTCTGTGTGTTAGTTACCTAAAACAATGAATAGTTAATTTTCTTATGTCTCATTAATCTAATACATAATTGACTTATCTTATTCAAATACATAAATTATTTCACTCCAATTAAATCATTTTCCGAAACTATTGTACATCTCAAATTAAATTAATAGAATTATGTCTGTATAAACATTGTATTTTTCCACTTATAGTATTGCTTGTTTACCTTAGCTTGACAGTCAAAGATGAATTCTTGTGTTTAATTATAATTAGTATTAGTGTTTATTGTATGTAAAATTAATTGCGGCGAAAATACGAAGACTCCTACGACATCTAGATGTTACCATAAAACATTATGGCGTACCTTGGAAAACAACAAAAACAAAAAAGAATCGCGACAGTCATTCTACTTATAACCATCACTCGGAAAGTATATCAATTGAATAAAATTGTATTTTTAAAACCAATACAGTGAGTATTAATTACAACGTACACATATACACCCAAACATATACAGTCCACAAAGAGTAATCTCTCGGGAAATACGCACATTCATCAACCGCACAATATCTCAAAGTTGAAGTGTGCCCCGAAACATTGGTCCTTCGAGCCGGATATTAGCATCAGCATCATCATCAAAACCTCAACAAAGCTCGCCTTTTGAGCAATTCATTCAGTTCATTCATTTGCAAATCACGTTGGTATCCGGAAAATAAATTCATCTCTAAACAGCAATCCACCATTTTGGATCAACGCTCGTCAACAAACAGAACCACCACATCACAATTTTGAAGACCTCGTGTTCTCAAAGGTTAAGTAACTTATTACTTATTTAATATAAACCAAATAATTTCCAGTTAATTGAGTGATAGTGAAAGGGATTATAGTGAATATCTTAAAGAAGACTTAAGTTTATCAGTGTTAACATGAATCAAGAATTAGCATCTCTTAAAAAGCAACGTGCTGCAAACAAGGGAAGACTTACCCAGATAGTGAATTTTGTGAGTAGTGCTGATGAATCGACACCACTGGAAGATTTTAGAACCCGCCTTATGCGAGTAGACAAACTAATGTCCGAATTTACTTCAATTGAGTCAAAAATCTTTTCTATTGACGACAAAGAGGAGTCTGATTTCCAATATGAAGAGAGCTACTACAAGGCAGTTACTGGTCTTAACACATGGATTCGTTCCATATCGTCAGTTTCAAGTACATATCCTAACGTAGACACATCACTAAATATGACACATACAGGTGGTGGACACGCTGAGGTAAACCTACCAAAAATTAGCATTCCCACGTTTTCTGGAGAATACACAGAATGGCCTTCATTCTACGATCTGTACTGCTCAACAATACATGAGGCGCCATTTGAAGGGTTTGTTACGTGGAGAACCTGCTGTTTTACTATGCCATATCACTGTAACGGAAGCAAATTACTTGGGAGCACTAAATAAACTTAAAGAACGCTACAATCGAAAACGACCGATTATCTACGCATTCATTCGAACATTCATCGAGCAACCAATCATCCACAATGCAAGCGCAAACAACATCAAAAAATTAATGGACACATCTGATGAAGTAGTAAGGGGTCTTAAGGCACTTGGTGAAAATGCCGAAACACGTGACCCTTGGCTTATATTTCTACTCCTAAACAAACTGGACGATAAATCTAAGGCGCAATGGGCGGAAACAACTGCAGACGATGATAATCCTCCATTTTCTGATTTTCTGAAATTCCTGGCCAGAAGAATTGATACTTTAGAATCCTACACCAGTTCGACAAGGCGGCCTAATCCACGATCTACTCTGTCCAGCCACGTAGCCACAAACAATATACCTTTCGATTGTGCTTGTTGCAAGGGACAACACTCTGTAACGAATTTCCTAAATTTATCGATTTTGTTTGATACCGTTTGGTCGAATACCTGCATTGTTAAAATTATCTTAATATACATTTACCTGCAATTCCATACTTACCCTATTTTTCCATACTTACCGACATTTTCAAATTCAACCATGGTTTGATATCTACCTACACTGTTTCTACTTTACCATTCCGAAACTGATCAGCTGGTAGCAATTGTACTAATTTAGTACAAGTTTTGATATTTGTTAGGGGAAACGAAAGCGAACACGCACACAAGGTGATAACCGAAGCAAAAAGAAAAATCGTTTTTGGATGACAAGGGGAGTCTAATTGGAATGATGAAACAAGAAAGGTCATTGAACCAAACAAATTAAATTAAAATTATAAATAAACTAAAATCATAAAATTATAAATTAAATAAAATATACTTTGTGTTGTGAAATTTATACATGGTGTATAAAATAATATTTATAAAAACTAAATACATGTTGATTTTTATAAATACTAATAAAATTATTCATTAATAAAATTATTCTTCGGGAATCCAATTTCAATTGTGTTTGTGTGTTATTATTGGCAGCCATTACGCTGACCATCAGTGTTGAATTAGTTATCACTTGAACTTAAGGTGGAAAGTGAATAGAAACAAAATCGTGCACCGCTTATGTAATAAACTTTAATTTTTTGGCTCAGGTGTGGTTGTGGGCCGATAAAATACGTGTTGTGTGCTAATACGTAAGAATATTGACTACGGTGAATCGGAGAAAAATAAGTTGTTCGCGCAATATCAATGTCACCGTAAAGCTACGCTGGGGGCTAACGTTACAAAAACAAATCACAACCACGTGCCCAATTGTATAAGCAACCTTATAATACAATAAATCGTTATCTATCCATTCAACCGATTTCGAGAGTGTGGTACCATAATAAAAGATACGAGTGCTGATCAATACTATACGTACAACGTATCGCATGGCACTATAATAAATGCAGAGGTGTAACCCAGCCTTGCAACGGCGCAGAAGTTCGAGGAGCTGTTCACCAGTTATTACCATTACGAACGATATTACTACGGCAGCTTACCAAACCGCTACGTGGATAGAACGAGAACGCGGACACCATCTCAACGTTCCAACATCACGTCATCACAAGGTCAACCCTCGACAAACTTAAACTGTAAAGTATAGCACGTTACTTATTATTAGATAAACAACATTTTTTTTTATTTCTTATTAATTGTTTTTAGAAGTTTGGGTTAATAAGCTTTCGTTGATACGTTAATTTTAATATTGGGCTTCCCTGATATGAATGATCCGTATGACAATTTTTCTGGTCAATTAAATTTGGTGGTTAACATGTGGTAAAGTGTTGTGCGCTTGGGGACGGTAATGTGTTGAGGTGATATGTCGAGATTGCGTGAGTTCCATATGCATATTTTTGATATTCTTGATATTCTTAAATTTTTTTTTTTTGATTTTTATTAGTGCATTCGAGCACACTTAAAAGTTTTTTATTTGTAACATGGCGGTTGGTTAACGGTGCTAAAACTGGACTCTCCCGTCCGACTAAGAGCTCCCGATAAAATAGTGTGCGACCACCGTAACAGCCTTGAAAATAAGCCATGAGGTTACAAATGGCGCCGAAACAGGGACCTCAAAGGTCATTAGTGAACGGTATTGATTTAACAATTTAATTTAGCTGTTAAGTTAAGCTGGTGGCCCTCAATAGGCATCCACGTAGCTTCACTACCCAACTGTAAGAGATAGATCATATAAAAACGCTTAGTCACGGGCGGTTGACTTATCTTATTGTTATTTGCCCTTCAGGTTTTCTGCAAGTACATTTTAGTAACTTGTCAAGTTAACTCAATTTTTTTTGTCTACTTAATCTATTCTTGATTTTAACTGTGATTAAAATTAAAAAAAAAAAGAAACCTTACAAATTTTAGCTATTGTTAAGTGACGTGATTGATGGTTCTCATAATTGGCTTATAATTGATTATCCATGAATTGGATACCTTGTAATACATTATGAAAATTTCTCATGAAGTTTGATGGTAGCTTCAAAATTTTCTTCGAATACTTTTACATTTTCCTTAATACTACATATTTTTTTTTTGGTCAGATATTTAACAAACTGTTATTGATCGATGAAGACTTTAAATCTGAGGTTGATTGATGGTTCGGAGAGTCCAAATTCCTCGCCTCAATTAAATTAGCTTTCCTCAATAACAGGGGGTTCTATAGCCCAATAGTTTTTTTAATGGTTCCCAATAGTTTTTTTAATCAAGTTGGATTGAGTATAAGTCATAATGTTACAATACCTTAATAGTTCATTTAAATTTTTTTTTGTTTTGATAATTATTTTTGATTTCGAGTACATCTAAATTTCAAACCCATTTTCTATGTTTATATTGTTTGATTTTCACACTGATTCATAGTTGATGGTTCATGAGTTGAATTTCTTGTGTGTCAGTTTGAAAATTACTTATGCTTTTGAACATACAACCATTATTTTTTGTTGATTATTTTTATTACACTCTTTCAAACTTATTATTAATATTAACTTTCTGTCTGTTAATTTATAAATTGATAACGATCGACAGTAAATTCAAAACTGAGATCGGTTGATGATTCGGAGAGTTCGAATTGTTCGTCTCAGTTAAATGTCTTTCGTCACAGTTTATTAATATCCCAATTTGGTTTATTATTATGGAATCAAGATAATCTAGTAATTAATTTAATTAAAGTCAATTTCATTTAATTATTTGTATTATGCATATGGAAGAGCGCACCAACCAATTAATGTTTGCTTGTAATAAACGTAACCATTTTTTTTTGTTTACCATTATTATTGGTAGAGTCATAGCACCTTGATATCATTTATCGTCCCCCCACTTAATGATTTGTACTAAATAATTACATTATTCTTATTATGCATACATAATTTTTTTATTTTTATAATTAATTTTTTTATATATATACCTATTATATATTTTTTTCTACTAACTAGCAAATACCAGATTATTTAATCTACTTATGATCAATTTCGGAAACGTGTTGTAGAACTTGGAATTTTTCTTAACTTCTACAACCACATTGTGAAACAATTTATTTAACTCTTATTTATTCATTTTCTATTAGAGGTACAAAAAGTTTTCCTTTTATTTATTGTCCTACCCTATTCTCTCGATCTCAATATAACTTCATACAATATAAAGCATTTGAGATTTCAGTGATCTTACCGTATAACAAGAAAATTTCGATTGTACCTTCATTTCGCGGAATTTATAAATTATCGGTATTTAATAGTGCAGTGTTATTGAATTTTCTGAATCGCAAACGATAGTTACAATGGATTTTAAATTGCTGTTTGAAAGTCTTAATCCAGACGAATTGGAGGTAGAATATCTTGTTCGGGAAATGGCAAGTACTTCAGTCGGAGTAGAAAAAAATTTCATGGAAGTCGTTCAAAAGGAATTACTGAATGCGAACTCAAAACCCAAGAAGTCGCACATCCATAATGAACCTGAAAAGGAATTAAATGCCATTAGCCAGCAGACGGCGGTATTAGATAATAGTTTGGATCAACTAGAGAATAGTCCGATAACTGAAAAGAAAAAGATCCTATTCCGTATCACGCACTGGAGAGACCGAGCGCAACGTCTGTTTAATTCCTTTCCCGGGTTGGCGAGTCTAGTGGTTGTCATTAATTCACTGGACAGGCTATATCGGTTTGTCAGCAGGGATATAAAAAGAGTCGAAAATACATTAGACCAAGCGAGAAAAGATTCTAAGCGACAAAAATCGGATTTCCAAAAACACGATGAGAGACACGAATCGGGCCCCGAGCACACGCGCGATACAGATGCGGGTATATTAGAGGCGGGACTAGAGAACAGGCTTAACACACGTTTTTCCCAACAGCTTGATGAAATGTCACAAAAACTTATGGAGAAACTTTCGGTATTCTCAAAGCAAAATATCGGCTCCCGTGAACGAAACGCAAAGTCAAGCGGTCCAAAACATCAACGCAACACATCTGAATCGAGAACCGATTCGGACAGCAGTTCAGAAACGGTGAAACATTATCATGGTAAATCGCGATCCTTTAATCCTAATTACCGAAGACGCACAGACCCCGCTAAATGGAAGCTGTCATTCTCTGGGCGCGAAAGTAAAAGAAATGACGAAAATGTGCAGGATTTTGTTATGCGACTAGAAGACTACGCATTCCAGGACGACGTACCTAAACACGAGCTGGTAACCTTAATGAGGAACTTTGTAACGGATAAAGCGGACAAATGGTATTATAATTTCATTAGAAAAAACAAGCATGCCACTTGGAAGGTTATGAAAGAATCAATAATAGATCGCTTTAGTAGCATTGAAGGAGACCGGGAAACCAGAAAATATATACGTTGTCGAACTCAAGCACCGAAAGAAGCGTTCAACGATTTTCTAACAGAAATAGAGAGTGCTAATTACCGACTAATACAACCGCTTCCAGAGGACGAGATATTAGAACTTCTGCTAGATAACATGAATCCAGCATTAAAAAGCGCCACTCAACATTTGAAGATCCACAATACGACGTCACTCAGGAAAATTTGTGATAACTTTGAGAAATTATGGAATACATCTGGTTTTGATCCCCGACGACTCATCGAAACACGTGCCAAACGAATTCCATCCATTTCCCAAATATCTGGCCAACAAGAGGACTTAGTCGGTAGACAGAAAGACCATCATGAGTTTCTAACGGAGGACGACCAGGGTGAGCAACATTCATCAGAGATCAGCGCAATTAACAGGATGCAATTTATAGTGTGCTGGAATTGCAAAGATTTGGGTCACAAGTATACGAATTGCAAGATGGAACGAACTCATGTCTTTTGTGAAGGCTGTGGCTTAGCAAACACGAATGTAACAGACTGCATGAGGTGCCAGAAGAAGAGACAATTTCCGGGAAATTCAAAACCGAACGCAATAGGTCCTGGGGAATCGCGTTCGGGAAAAACCTGGAGCCCCAGAACGACAACAAACCCAAGTCAGACCAAACTATAAGTTCATCACATCCAACAGATATCTCACCATCAGTTCGAAATAAGTTCTCAGAAAAGTGTGCAAATAAACGTATACAACGAGTTATAAATTACTGGAACGGAGTACAATCTTTTAATCGGTCGTGTAAGATTTCTTCTATCGCAGATTTTATGCCCAACGACCCTAGACCTTACGCAAAAATCTCGATCCTCGGCCACGTAAAATTTGGATTACTAGACAGCGGCGCAAGTATTAGCATTTTGGGTAAAGGCAGTGAGGAGTTTATGAAATTATTGGGCGTGTCTCTGAAAAAACTTAACACCTACGTTCAAACCGCGGATGGGACTTCAAACGTGGTGATTGGTTATGTGCATCTTCCCGTAAGTTATATGTCGAAAAGTGAAATTCTCAAATTTTGTGTGGTGCCAACGCTCCAATCAGAAATATACCTTGGGGTAGATTTTTGGAAGAGGTTTAATGTAGCACCAGACGTTATTAGTGAAGTAGAGATACGGACTAACATTACGGAAAACAAGAAGAAGCGACACGAATTAAGCCCGAATCACGAAAAAGTACTCGAGGAAATCATAAACTGTTTTCCCTCATTCGAAAGTAAAGGTCTAGGCAAAACGAGCATTGTTACACACCATATAGACGTTGGCAACACCGAACCTATAAAACAAAGGCATTATCCAGTGTCTCCAGTGAAGCAACAATTAATATATGAGGAACTAGACAGAATGATTTCACTCGGAGTAATAGAGGAGAGCACGAGTGCTTGGAGTTCCCCAGTGGTGTTAGTCACCAAGGCAAATGGAAAATCTCGCTTATGTTTGGATTCTAGAAAGATAAACTCAGTAACAAAAAAAGATGCTTACCCGCTCCCAATTATCGACGGTTTACTCGGAAGGCTCCAGGAAACCAAGTACATAAGTAGCATCGACTTAAAGGATGCGTTCTGGCAGATACCTCTCTCCGAGAGCGCAAAAGAGATTACGGCTTTTACGGTTCCAGGTCGCCCTCTCTATCAGTTCTGCGTCATGCCGTTTGGGTTGTGTAATGCACCCCAAACCATGTGCAGACTGATGGATCGAGTGATACCACACGTGCTCCGAGATAGAGTGTTCGTATACTTAGACGACCTCTTGATCATCTCAGCCGGTATCGACGAGCACCTGGAAATCTTAAAAGCCGTGGCACATTTATTGTCCAAAGCAGGGCTGACGATAAATGTTGAAAAAAGTCACTTTGTGCTCAGGGAGACGAGGTATCTGGGGTTCCTGATTGGTGAGCGTGGTTTAAGGACAGATCCATCAAAAATTGACGCGATAACTGATTTTCCAGTTCCAAAATCGGTCAAACAAACTCGCAGACTATTAGGAATGGCGGGCTGGTACCGCCGATTTATATGCAATTACGCCGAAGTCACCGCGCCCATAACCAATCTACTCAAGAAAGGAGTAAAATTTCGATGGAACGACGAAGCTGATGCTGCATTTACAAAACTGAAGTGGTTATTGTCTAATGCTCCCGTGTTACATAACCCAGATTTTTCGAAGACGTTTTACATTCGGTGTGACGCCAGTACGCAGGGTATAGGAAGCGTTCTATTTCAAAAGGATAGTGACGGAACCGAAAAACCTATAGCCTTCATGTCCCAAAAATTAAATGCAGCTCAGCGAAATTATACTGTTACTGAGTTGGAGTGCCTGGCAGCCATTGTAAGCGTTAAGAAATTTCGTCCCTATATAGAGGGATACCGATTCACAATCATAACCGACCACGCCAGCTTGCAATGGTTAATGTCGCAAAAAGAATTAGGTGGTCGCCTTGCTAGATGGAGTCTCAAGATGCAAGGATTTGACTTCCAAATAATTCATCAGAAAGGACGGGAAAACATCGTTCCAGACGCTTTATCCAGAATAGATTGTGACACAGTTGCGGAAATCGACCAAGACCTAAAAATTCATGGTGAAGCTAAGTTCGATAACCACAATATACAAGACGCAGCATACACGGAACTCTTTCGTAAGCTGCAACACCAACCCGACAATTATCCTAACTTTCGTATTCTGAGGGATCAAATTTTTATAAGAATTGAGCCCAAACAAAATGAACAATTAACGGATGTTCCTTGCTGGAAATTGTGGATACCAAACGAATTTCGAAAACAGCTAATTGTTAATGAACATGATATTCCTAATGGCGCTCACGGAGGAATCCATAAAACAGTGAACCGATTAAGACGCCTGTATTATTGGCCAAAGATGATGCTTGATATACACAGATATATCACAAACTGTGAAATATGCAAGCAGACAAAATCTTCAAACCAGTGTTTACGCCCACCGTTAGGGAAGCAAACCATCTCGGAGAGACCTTGGCAGAAAATTTTCATTGACCTGTTAGGACCTTACCCAAGAACATCAACTGGGAAAACTACCATATTAATCGTGTTGGATAACCTTACAAAGTTTGTGTATCTAAAGGCTTTAACGAAGGCTACATCAACGAAAATCGTTGAAACTCTTCGAGACGAATTGTTTCCATTGTTCAGCGTGCCGGAAACTATCCATAGTGATAATGGAGTACAATTCGTAGGGAAGGAGTTCATGATGCTGGTTAAGGATTTGGGAATTCATCACATACGAACCGCCTATTACTCCCCGCAAAGCAATGCCTCCGAAAGGATAAACCGCTCCATTGTGGCCGCATTGCGTGCTTACGTGAGAAACAAACATTCAAGTTGGGATAAATTCTTACCGGAAATTGGTTGCGCATTGAGAAACTCCGTCCATCAATCCACATCTTACTCACCGCATTTCTTACTCTTCGGTTATCATAAAATTGTACATGCTAAGGACTATCAATTATTGCGTGATACGGATCTGCTAAGCGATAACAGAGTAAATTGGATGGAAACTCCCGATAGACTTGTAGTCATACATGATGAAGTCAAGAAAAATTTGATAAACGCTTATAACAAATATTCCAACCAATATAATCTCCGCACAAAAGAGCGAGCGCTTCAAATTGGACAAAAGGTATTTGTCAGGCAGCATCCGCTCAGTGATGCGAATAAGCAGTTCGCTGCAAAATTTGCATATCAATTCCGGAAAGCGTTCGTGAAGGATAAGGTCGGTCTACTCTATTATAGACTAATTGATGAAAATAATAAAGACCTAGGAACGTTTCACCTAATGGACATAAAAACTTGATATTACTTCCTCAAAACGGGTTACAGAAAATTAAGTTTCAGCTTCAAATTCAAAACGTGGGTAAGTGAATTTGAACCTGCCCTGTAACGAATTTCCTAAATTTATCGATTTTGTTTGATACCGTTTGGTCGAATACCTGCATTGTTAAAATTATCTTAATATACATTTACCTGCAATTCCATACTTACCCTATTTTTCCATACTTACCGACATTTTCAAATTCAACCATGGTTTGATATCTACCTACACTGTTTCTACTTTACCATTCCGAAACTGATCAGCTGGTAGCAATTGTACTAATTTAGTACAAGTTTTGATATTTGTTAGGGGAAACGAAAGCGAACACGCACACAAGGTGATAACCGAAGCAAAAAGAAAAATCGTTTTTGGATGACAAGGGGAGTCTAATTGGAATGATGAAACAAGAAAGGTCATTGAACCAAACAAATTAAATTAAAATTATAAATAAACTAAAATCATAAAATTATAAATTAAATAAAATATACTTTGTGTTGTGAAATTTATACATGGTGTATAAAATAATATTTATAAAAACTAAATACATGTTGATTTTTATAAATACTAATAAAATTATTCATTAATAAAATTATTCTTCGGGAATCCAATTTCAATTGTGTTTGTGTGTTATTATTGGCAGCCATTACGCTGACCATCAGTGTTGAATTAGTTATCACTTGAACTTAAGGTGGAAAGTGAATAGAAACAAAATCGTGCACCGCTTATGTAATAAACTTTAATTTTTTGGCTCAGGTGTGGTTGTGGGCCGATAAAATACGTGTTGTGTGCTAATACGTAAGAATATTGACTACGGTGAATCGGAGAAAAATAAGTTGTTCGCGCAATATCAATGTCACCGTAAAGCTACGCTGGGGGCTAACGTTACAAAAACAAATCACAACCACGTGCCCAATTGTATAAGCAACCTTATAATACAATAAATCGTTATCTATCCATTCAACCGATTTCGAGAGTGTGGTACCATAATAAAAGATACGAGTGCTGATCAATACTATACGTACAACGTATCGCATGGCACTATAATAAATGCAGAGGTGTAACCCAGCCTTGCAACGGCGCAGAAGTTCGAGGAGCTGTTCACCAGTTATTACCATTACGAACGATATTACTACGGCAGCTTACCAAACCGCTACGTGGATAGAACGAGAACGCGGACACCATCTCCCTCGACAAACTTAACTGTAAAGTAAACTTAAACTGTAAAGTATAGCACGTTACTTATTATTAGATAAACAACATTTTTTTTTATTTCTTATTAATTGTTTTTAGAAGTTTGGGTTAATAAGCTTTCGTTGATACGTTAATTTTAATATTGGGCTTCCCTGATATGAATGATCCGTATGACAATTTTTCTGGTCAATTAAATTTGGTGGTTAACATGTGGTAAAGTGTTGTGCGCTTGGGGACGGTAATGTGTTGAGGTGATATGTCGAGATTGCGTGAGTTCCATATGCATATTTTTGATATTCTTGATATTCTTAAATTTTTTTTTTTGATTTTTATTAGTGAATTCGAGCACACTTAAAAGTTTTTTATTTGTAACATGGCGGTTGGTTAACGGTGCTAAAACTGGACTCTCCCGTCCGACTAAGAGCTCCCGATAAAATAGTGTGCGACCACCGTAACAGCCTTGAAAATAAGCCATGAGGTTACAACTCTTTATTTCAATGTCAAGATTTCAACAAGATGGAAGTTACCTGTCGAAGAGAATGGGCAAAAATCAATCAAAGATGTTTCAATTGTTTAAGTCTTAAACACTCTATATATAATTGCACATCACGCCGTCGATGCATGCATTGCCAATTAAAACATCACAGTTTGCTCCATGAGAACAAAAACCACGAGAATGTAGTCGAACCATCCAAGTCCAGTATTCAAGAAGAGACGCAGTTATCAGGTTGTTCGCAAAGCAAATTATCACAAACTATTTTACCAACAGCACTAATAAATATTTCCAATTTCTCTGGGCATACAATCATCTGTCGTGCACTATTGGACTCGGGCTCTCAAGTGAGTTTTATCACAGAAGCATGTTCACAAAAACTTCATCTTAAAAGGGAAAATGCTCGTTTATCTGTCTGTGGAATCGGCGAATCAAGGGTCGGTTGTACAAAGGGAATTGTTAAATTTAAGGTGAAGACAGATGGAAATAAGGAAATTTTGATGGAAGCACTAGTCCTGCCAAGGATTGCTATTAAACTACCACCTCAAAGCTGTGATCAGTGGCATACTGACTCTCCGAAGGGAATTAAGTTGGCAGATCCAAATTTTCATGTGTCTAGCCACATTGACATCTTGATTGGAGCCGACCATTTTTTTGGTCTTTTAGAAAATGGCCAAATTCAATCAAATCAGCACGGACTTATTTTTCAAAAAACCGTATTCGGTTGGGTTGCTTCCGGTAAAACTGGAACATCATCCACTGATAATGCAATTTCAATGATGACAGCAAATATGAACCATCCCCTTGTCGACATTGATAACACATTACGAAGATTTTGGGAATTGGAGTCAGTATCGTGTCGCATCGACCATCTATCTCCAGAAGAACAACTATGCGAAGACAAGTTTACAACATCATTGCAACACACGAAAGATGGCAGATTCATAGTGAACCTACCATTCAAAAAATCACCTGATTGTCTCGGTAACTCAATGGGGAATGCCATTCAACGATTACGAAGCATGGAACGTCGATTTGCTCGTGATACCAACTTTATGAATGAGTATCAGAAGTTCATGCTTGAATACTACCAGCTCAACCATATGCAAGAAATTCCACAAAGCGATGTAAAGGACTCAGGATTTTATTTACCTCATCATGGAGTGCTACGATCCACAAGCACCACGACAAAATTAAGGGTCGTGTTCGACCGCTCTGCAAAAAGCTCATCAGGATTTTCACTGAACGATTGTTTAGCCATTGGTCCCACAACACACTCAACACTTTACTCTATATTGCTGAGGTTTCGAGAACACAGTATCGTGTTTTCGGCGGACGTGGAAAAAATGTACCGCCAAGTTCAAATAAACGATGGTGACACAGAATATCAAAAAATAGTATGGCGCAATCTGCCTTCGGAACCTATACGTCACTACCGACTTCTTACTGTGACATATGGTCTAGCATCAGCACCATTTTTAGCAACTAGAGCTTTAAAACAAATAGCTATTGATAATCAGGACAAGTTTCCTCTTGCAACCTCAATCATTCAGAGAGATATATATGTCGATGATCTAATGACAGGAGCAGACAGCGAACACGAGGCAACAACATTAAAGAACGATATAACTAAATTGCTAAAACAGCGTGGCTTCATTCTCCGAAAATGGTCTTCGAATTCAAAAACAGTTTTAGATACACTTCATGATGATGACAAACCAAACAAACCAAAGGAGATAGGAGACATCTCCAACGATACAAACCAGTCAGTCAAGGTGCTTGGTATAACGTGGAACCCATCTACGGATGAATTCATATTCATATCAGATTTACGGTATGATTCAGTAATAACCAAGAGAACAATATTATCTCAAGCTAGTCGATTGTTTGATCCACTAGGTTGGTTAGCCCCTGTGATCGTCTCAGTCAAGATCTTTATTCAACAACTATGGGCCCAAAATTTGGATTGGGATGATCCGTTGCCTGAACGACGAGCAACAGAATGGCTACGAATATACGAAGACATGAAGAGGGTCAATCAAATTCGCATCCCGAGATCGATATCAAACGTCAAACCATTTAAGGTACAAATGCATGGCTTTTGTGATGCCAGTCAGCAAGCCTACGCAGCAGTCGTGTATTTTAGAATGGAATCGCCCAACGGAGATATTAATTGCAAATTAATTTCCGCCAAAACTAAAGTGGCTCCTATCAAACAAGCAACATTACCGCGATTAGAGCTGTGTGGTGCTCTTCTATTAGTGAATTTACTAAATCTGGTTAAGAAGGAGACACAGATGACAATAGATCAAGTCTATTGCTGGACTGATTCAACCATTGTCCTGGACTGGCTTGCAAGTCATCCCAGAAGATGGAGTACGTTCGTCGGCAATAGAACAGCAGAGATTCTAAATTCATGGTCGCGACAGCATTGGCGACATGTTTCATCTACATACAACTCTGCTGATTGTGCTTCAAGAGGTCTATTTCCGTTCGATCAAAAATCACAAACATTATGGTGGAATGGACCTGAGTGGCTCAGCCAGCCGAGTGAATCGTGGCCTTCTCAACAGACTGAGTATGGGCATATTGAAGAAGAAAGCAACCAGCAGTTCGCATTCACAACAACCATTCCAGTAACGAACACTTGGTTTGATGACCTCATCTCAAATTACTCATCGTTTCAAAAACTTACGAGAATACTATCACTTATATGTCGGTATATCAATAATCTCCGAAACTCGAAAGGTCAAAGAAGCAGTGGGATTTATTTAAGTAGGAATGAACTTTTTGATGCTGGTAATAGAATTTACAGACATGAACAACTTAAATATTACTCAACTGAACTCAAATCATTAAAATCAAAAAACTGCATCGCTAAAACAAGTAGTCTTAGTTCCCTTTATCCATTCATTGACGAATACGGAGTCATTCGGGTAGGAGGAAGACTAAAAAACAGCTTAGAGTCATTTTCGATCAAACACCCTATAATCATTCACGCTAAATCAAGGGTTACGCTTCTACTCGTCAATGAAATTCATAAGAGTCATAAGCATGCAGGACCATCGCTTACTTTGGCACTAGCAAGACAGCAATTCTAGATACCTGGGGGCAAAAACATCGTTAAAGAAGTAATTAACAAATGTATCGTATGCACAAGGTTTAAGGCACAGGTGCAAGGACAGTTGATGGGTGATCTACCACGATGCAGAGTAGAATACGTTCGACCATTTCTAAAAACTGGGGTTGACTACGCTGGGCCTCTATTTATCCATCTCGCCAAGGGAAGAGGCCAAAAAACATACAAGGTCTATGTATGTTTATTCATATGTCTAAGTACTATGGCAATCCACTTAGAACTCGTCACTGACATGACAAGTGATGCCTTTTTGAGCAGTCTTAAAAGGTTTATCGCACGTCGAGGTGTGTGTGAAGAAATTTATAGTGACAATGGATCAAATTTCATCGGAGCCAACAATCAACTGAGAGAAGAATTCAACAAATTACTTAAACAGTCCAATGATCTCTCCAATTATTCTTCAAAGATGTTCATCTCCTGGCACTTTAATCCTCCAAGTGCACCGCACTTTGGAGGGATATGGGAAGCTTTGGAGGGATACGGGAAGCTCAAATCCATGAAATTTCACCTAAAGCGAGTCATTGGAAATACTATATTAACCATGGAAGAATTAACCACGCTTTTAACTGAAATTGAAGCCATATTGAACTCCCGACCAATATGCGCATTACAATCTGATGACATCGATGCACTTACACCATCCCATTTTCTCATTGGTCATGCCGCAACCATGTTACCAGAACGAGACATTACACATTTAAAAATGTCACACTTATCGAGATGGCAATTGGTACAACAGATGTCTCAGTGTTTTTGGAAGAAATGGTACTCAGAATACTTGACATCATTACAACAGAGAACAAAATGGCAACAGAAACGGGAACCAATGAAACTCAACGACATCGTCGTCATCAAGGATAACAACTTACCACCCAATCAATGGCTATTAGGGAGAGTAACAAGTATCCATCCTGGTTCCGATGGCATAGCAAGAGTTGTGACTCTGAAAACAAAGGCTGGTGAACTTAAACGGCCAATCCACAAGCTATGCATTCTACTCGATGAATCGCACAATGATAATTAAAACAAAGCATACTCAACTATACAGCCAAATATTAATAAGACTTAAATTTATTAAATGTTATTGAACCTCTTGGTTCAAGGGCGCGGCATGTTAGTTACCTAAAACAATGAATAGTTAATTTTCTTATGTCTCATTAATCTAATACATAATTGACTTATCTTATTCAAATACATAAATTATTTCACTCCAATTAAATCATATTTTCCGAAACTATTGTACATCTCAAATTAAATTAATAGAATTATGTCTGTATAAACATTGTATTTTTCCACTTATAGTATTGCTTGTTTACCTTAGCTTGACAGTCAAAGATGAATTCTTGTGTTTAATTATAATTAGTATTAGTGTTTATTGTATGTAAAATTAATTGCGGCGAAAATACGAAGACTCCTACGACATCTAGATGTTACCATAAAACATTATGGCGTACCTTGGAAAACAACAAAAACAAAAAAGAATCGCGACAGTCATTCTACTTATAACCATCACTCGGAAAGTATATCAATTGAATAAAATTGTATTTTTAAAACCAATACAGTGAGTATTAATTACAACGTACACATATACACCCAAACATATACAGTCCACAAAGAGTAATCTCTCGGGAAATACGCACATTCATCAACCGCACAATATCTCAAAGTTGAAGTGTGCCCCGAAACACTGTGAAAAATATTCCTTTAATTGCACCGAATTTCCCAAAATATATACTCTCTTCTTGATATCAACAGCATATTTCATTGCAACTATATCACCAGTAGTAGTTAAAAACCAATTATTTCCCTTTGTAATTGTCAAAATAATCCATTACTTATTTCGATATTTTTGTTGAATTTAGTCCCATCTGGTATTGAAGGTAAATGGTTTTAACGGTGCTATATAGAATAGGATAATTATTTGTATTTTCCACATTTTCATAAAAATATATATGATTGATCTCTGCCATTCGGCAGGCCACTTGGGCTTAAGGTCTCACGCCACTGCGTAGTAAATTTTTATTTGGAATAATTTATTTTCAAAATCGTATGCACTAAATATAGATAACGGTCCAAATCGTGAATCGTCTTCTGTTAAATGAATATTACATGAAAAATAATCTACAACAAAAATATTAATGCACACTTCAATAAAATGCAATAGAAGCGCATTTCCGATATCGAGATAATCTTTAATATATTTTTCGTTGGAGCAAATTGTAATTGCGCAAATTAAGCAGAGAAATTCCCTATGATTCATTATCTAAATGATCACGGAAAACAACAAAAGCATGTAATGCAGAAATATTCGGAATTCCGTGGCTTCCCAAATTGAAATGGTATCCAGACCTCAAACAGCTCGGTTTATATCAGAAGGCATATTGCAATTGTTTAAAAATTACTGATTTGGACAATTGCTCTAGAATCCCACTTTCCAGTTTTTGTTTGTGTCTTTATTTGTGCGGTGTAACATAACAATAGTCTTATCATTATTCCCATATGTAATCGATGCAACATATCACACACAATAAAATACTGAACAGTATCTATTGGAGGGCAAGAAGAACACCTTTTTCTTTATGATGATCAGGATCGCTTTGTTTACGAAATGAATCATCTGTGTGTCGACGTGCATCAGTTCGTGGATAACTCATATGTCGACTATTATACGAGTACTCTCCAATTAATTGACAATTTTGACATCCATATCTTTTAGGAAACGAATATAAATTAGAATGGGGAAACATCCAAACAAACCTTTAATCATGCTTCTTGCCAGAGCATCACAAATGAAACATCTAATTTTAATTATGACGTTGTACTCGTTAATTATAAGACCAGTTTTTAGAAGTGGTTGAAAGATCGCCCACAATGGATCTAGAAATAACTCTGCATCAAGTTTATTAGATCCGTTGTAAATAACTATGACCATTGGAGTAAAATCTTTGATGAGCTTTGGAACTTTTATAAAGAGGAATTAAGTCACTGTTAAAGTAAAAAGGAGTAGCGAAGAAGTATCGGCTGGAACTCGTAGCGCTCCAAGAAACTCGATGGCCTAAAAGTGGAGACCATGTGTCCCAAGGCTATACGTTGCTACACAGTGGAGATGACCTCGGAAATCTTGGAGTTGGCTTTCTCATTGGGCTGCAGGTAAAAAAGGCTGTCTTGGACTTCCAAGCAGTCGATAATCGAATGTGTAAGCTTCGCTTGCACATGAGATTAGCCAACCTGTCAATTGTTTGTGTACATGCGCCCACTGATGGAAGCCAACCCCAAGATCAAGACTCATTTTACAATAATTTGGATAATTTGATGGGCTGTACACCTGAGCACGATATCCGATTGGTGATTGGTGACTTTAATACTAGAGCTGGCAGAAATCAGGTTGATTTATGCAATAATATAGGTCCGTACTCCCGACACGCAACTGCGACCGAAAATGGGGAAAGAATGATGTACTTTGCGATCGCTCATGATCTCAAAGTGGCAAGTACATTCTTTCCCCATAAAAACATCCATTTGGAAACATGTACACATCCACGTAAAACATCCCGAAGCCATCGTCGCCGACAGCGACCTCTTCGCCTACCGAAAGAAGACTCTCCTTTCACGGATCGCTGTATCATTCGGTTTGATTTCATGCACGATATCAGGAATTTGCATTAAATTCCTGATCTCGTGGTTGAAAAGAACTGGGTATGTGACATCAACGTCGAGTTTCGGCCATATATCACACGCATGACTCTTCTCTCGAATGTTAAAAGCCATCTTTCGTACTCATCCGTCAAGGTCCAACTCTCACATCCATACATGACAACGGGTCTGATCAACACTCTGTACAGTTTCAGCTTATCCGTATTTGCAAGATATTTTGATTTCAGCAGTGGACGTAGAGGATATAAAGCCCGATTCCACCGGCAAGGCGGACCTTGATATCCTCGCCCACACTACTATTGTGAGTGATGAGAGATCCAAGATACTTGAATCTGGCCACTCCTTCAAACGTGTGGTTACCACTACTGAAATCAATTGCGTCTTGGTCTCTAAAACCCGAGATTAGATATTTGGTTTTTGACTCTTTGATTTTGAGACCAACGGAAGCTGAACACTGTTCCAGTGGATCAAGATCTCTTTCACTCCGTTGCCATTTAATCCAATCAGGCAGATATCATCTGCATAAGCAAGAAGTTGATTGGATTGTCGGAATAAAATGTTGTCCTGAGGTGTTTCACTTTTACGAAGGATGTATTCCAACATGAGATTAAAAAGTATCGGGGACAGCGCATCTCCTTGTCGAACACCGGAATTTATTGCAAAAGTTCTCGATAGCCTGTTCTCAACTTTGACACAGCATTGTGACTGCGTTACTGTCATTTTACACAGATGTACGTATTTTTGTGGTATTCCTAAATATTCAAGCGCATACCATAATCTCTCTCGATTGACCGAGTCATAGGCTTGCTTGAAATCTAGGAATATCTGGTGTACATCGCGAGATGTTTCGTAGTACCTGGAAAGAATCATCCGTAGCGAAAAAACTTGATCAGTGACTGACCGATTTGGCGGAATCCTCCTTGGTAGTCACCGACAATTTCCTCCGCTAGAGGGGTAAGTCTTCATAACATAATGTATGACAGTAACTTGTAGGCTGTGCAAAGGAGAGCTATACCGCGATAATTCTCGCACTTCAAGCGATCACCCTTTTTGAATATTGGGCATAACGCGGCCACTTTCCATTCGTCAGGCAAAACTTCATTACGTCATACCAATCAAACATGGTCGAAAAGACAATTCCTTAATGTTAGCCCTCCGAATATCAATAGCTCTGAATTAATGCAATAAACTCCTGGTGAACGATTTTTCTTTAATTTCTGCATAGCCATTGTGAATTCCTCATAGAATTGATCCTCAATGAACATTTCTGCGGTCTGTATTTGAGGGTATTCAAATACAGCTTGTGATACATGTGGAACATTAAGTAGATCAGAAAAATGTTCACGCCATGTATTGAGTACCGCATCGACGTTAACACAGAGGTTTCCATCCTGGTCCCGAATGGCAGTTGACCGAGATCTTAAGGTATGGTGCAATTCGGTGATTCCTTTAAAGAAACCACGCGAATTGTGCTCATTGCTGAGTTATTGTACTCTTAAGATCATAGCCTTCCACCATTCGCGCTTCTTCTGTCTACAAATGTATTTAGCTGTCCTCCTAGCAAGAACTGCTTTGTTTTTTCTTGCGATTGTAAACCGAGTCTGCGCTTTGTTGTGGGCTATATTTCGTTGTTCAACCGCAAGACGACACTCCTCATCAAACCAATCATTTTTGGGCTTAGTTTTCACTATACCGAGAACGTGCTGGGCAGCATCGACAACCGATGTTTTCGATACTTCCCAGACACTGTTCACATCATCAGATTGGTAATTGGATTGCATAATGCTATTGCTGACAAGATCTTGATATTTTCTTTGCGTTTCTTCATTTATCAGACCTTCACAGGAGAATCGCGTTTTATATTCTCCTGTCCTCCCTGACTTGTACGAAAATTTCCATCGTAGCTTTGCAGTGACTAGATAATGGTCACTGCCTACGAATTTTTTTGACGACCGATACGATCTCACGTCTTGGACAACCCGAGCCCGCCCTTTTGAAATCAATTCTTGGTCAATTTGGCTTCGGGATGTTTTACGTGGATGTGTCCATGTTTCCAAATGGATGTTTTTGTGGGGAAAGAATGTACTTGCCACTTGGAGATTACGTGCGATCGCAAAGTACATCATTCTTTCCCCATTTTCGGTCGCAGCTTCGTGTCGGGAGTACGGACCTATTATTGCATAAGTCGGTCTGACTTCTGCCAGCATTAAAGTCACCAATCTGATATCGTGCTCAGGTATAGAGTCCATCAGATTATCCAAATTATTGTAAAATGAGTCTTTATCTTGGGGTTGGCTTACATCAGTGTGGCTAATCTCATGTGCAAGCGAAGCTTACACATTCGATTATCGACTACTTGGAAGTCCAACACAGCCTTTTTTACCTGTGATCCAATGAGAAAGCCAACTCCATACCATATTGATATTTCTTTATTATAATTCGAATTGCTGAGAAGTTAACGTATATTCCTTTTTGTTCTTTTGTAAATACCAAAAACTGTTGCTCTATTAAATTATATAAATATTAAATTATTCATAATTAAATATAAAAAGTGCTATACGTGATACAAGTTATAATTTTGTAGTGTTTTTAATAACAAGTGTAAATGTTCAATAATTGTGAATTGATAAATAAAGTGAATGAAAATAAATCTTAATAACAATGTCAGTGAATTGGAATGAACAGAACAATGTATATATGGGCAGTTTTGATGAAAATGATGCAACCGATTATGATGAGTTTAAAAAGTCGGAGATAAATAATTTGTTAGTCGAGTGGGGTTTATCTAATTTAATACCTACGTTTGAGAGTAAGTGACCGACTTATTTGTACATGTTTTTCAAATTTAATTTTTTTAACTTTATCATCTATAGAGTTTGGTATTGGAATACCCTTTTTAAAATATATGACGGAAGACGACTTAAATTCTTTCTTTGAAGACAAATTGTTACTTCAGAGTAAAGTCATTTGCCAACATAAGGTAATAGAGTGGCGTAAACATAAGGTGAGATAATTTTAATCTGCTTTAATTTATATTTTTGTATTAATTGAATAATTTAAATTTATATATTAACTGGAATAGGGGTATATATTACAAGTTCCCAGTTTGTCAACCAATGTTCCGGAAAGTTTATCAGTTTCATCGCCAATTATCAAATGTAATGCAATCATTACAAAAGAAGCATTACGTCCTGAATGTAGTACTTCTAATGAATTATTCGTAAGTTTCTTATTTGATATTTGTTTTGAATTTACATTTTTTCAAAATAATTCAACATTTTTATAAACATTTACCCAGTTTTTTATTAAGTAATTAATTAATTACTAAGTTTGAGATAGTTCTTTATAATTATTAAATGTTTGGACCGTTGTAGAATACACTACAATAAAACGAGTATATATAAGAAAATCTAATTAACATTATTGATTTAACATTATATGAAATCTAATTAACATTATTTATATTTCAAACTGTCGTGAAAACACTCTTGATTAACGACATCTTCAAGAAGCTTTACAAAAATAGATTATTAAGTGATTAGTATTTCAATTCAATACTTGAAGTTATAAATACAAAACTTTTATTTATAATAAAAATAACAAATAGTAGCATTTGTTATTTTTGTATGAAATATATTATCAAGTAATTTAATTCTTTAAATTGAATGAATATTTTATTTCAAATATGTTATTTTGAATAATATGGAATCATTCAAACATTGAAAATTAAGCATGAATTGAAAAACCAATAAGGTCAAAAAAAATTTGTAATTTTTTAAATACATATTGGTAATTCAACATAGTTGATTAAAAGTTATGGGGTTATAATTAATGTGATGGATGTGGTGTAAAAGTATAAGATGCACGTGATAAACATTATTATCAATCTAAAATTCAGACACATATAATACTAGAGTTTAAAATGTTTAAGGATTTTTCAACATTTCTAAAAACTTTAAAAGGGAAAAAAATTTTAAGTTTCTACGATGAAAAAAATTCGAATGGATTTAGAGAGGAAGCGAGGCAGTCCTTAATAGACGCTATTGTAGGAGATTTCATGGCGAAAGACATTATAATGGAGCCTGACCATTTTAGAAAAATAGTCGATGATATTATTAAATATTTTCCTACGGAACATAAAGTAAGATGTTAGATTTTTTAATATTAAAGTTAAAGGCGTTTTTAAACGGGTTTTCATATGCGAGATTTATATTAATAAACAAATTCGAAAATACATTTTAATAATAGATAAAACATTTAACTTGTAATTTTTATATGTATTTATATAGGAATATATTATTCACCACCGAGTAATAATAAGCGATGTGCCAGTGGGAAATTATATAATAAATTTCGCAACTGCTCTAGCAGATTGCGAAAGACCGGAATTTACAACTGCCGTAAACGATCATATTCAAAAACATCAGGTTCATATAAGATGAGTTTATATTTTTCAAATTATTAAATTATTTTTTTATAATATTTTTAGGCGAGTCAGAGTCATCAGCCAATGAAACCGACGAAACGGAAGATCTCGAGTTTGAACCGAACAAGGCATGGTTGAGTATTTTCCATGATCCATGGGAAGTAGTGGAGTTAAAATGGAAGCAAACCAGTAGTTATAGAAGACGGCAAATAATAGACCTTAGGGAATCAAAGATAACCACCATACTGTCTTCATGGCCTTTATACACAAGTACTAATGGATTTCGATTGGTGAGTTTTTTAACTTTTACTACAACTCAAAATAAAAAAAATTTAAATTAAAAAACAGTCATGTTTATAACCGTTTAGTCATGTTTATACATACTTTTTGTACCTTATTTAAATGTATATTTAAATAATAAATTATTATTTTTATATTTTATGTTTCATTCGTTTTCTTTTTAATTACAGATCGACATAGATTTTGATATAATCTTTCCGAACAAAAGTATATTATTACTATCTAACTGGGGACTTTTCAGTGAGGCCATCGAAGACGTTATAAAAATTCACATCCAGGACCAAAAAGCAATAGATCGCCTGACTAAGATAAATGAATTAGAAAACAGTAAGTTATATTTACAAGTAAATATGTATACGTATATGTATATCTTTATATATATATATATATATATATATATATATATATATATATATATATATATGTATATATATATATATATATAAACATACATATATATATATATATATATATATATATATATATAAATATATATATATATATATATATATATATATATATATTTATATATATATATATATATATATATATATATATATATATATATATATTTATATATAAATATATATTTATATATAAATATATATATATATATATATATATGTTTATATATTTATTTATATATATATATATATATATATATATATATATATATATATATATATATATATATATATATATATATATATATATATATAATATATATATATATATATATATATATATATATATATATATATATATATATATATATATAAATATATATATATATATATATATATATATATATATATATATATATATATATATATATATATATATATATATATATATATATATATATATATATATATGTGTGTGTGTATATATATAAATATATATATAAAGGGTGTTTTTTTGGGAGGTTTGTTTTTCCGATAGATGTCGTTTTATTTTATGACAGTTGTTTTGACAGCTCAAAGTGGCATTTCTACTCAGTATTGTTTGGCAAATCATTATGAATAGGTTAACTCCAGAACAACGTTTTCAAATCGTGGAAATTTATTTTCAAAATCAGTGTTCAATTAAAAATGTTTATAGAGCACTTCGTGAATTTTATGGTGCACATAATCTTCCGTCAGAGACCACCATAAAGAACGTAATTACCAAATTTTGGTCTACATTCACTCTTTTGGATGCCAAGCCACCGACAAGAATGAGAAGAGTTCGTACAGAAGAAAATATTGCTGTCGTTGAGGCCAGTGTCGAAGAAAACGACAATTTATCGATTCGTCGTCGTGCTCAGCAAATTGGACTTTGTCCATCGACTTTATGGAAAATTTTACGTAAAGATTTGGGTTTGGTGCCATACAAAATTCAATTGGTGCAAGAATTAAAGCCACACGACCATCGTTTGCGCCGTGAATTCAGTGATTGGTCGTTAAATCAATTGAACGAAGATCCATTTTTTTACCGTAAAATTCTCTTCAGTGATGAGGCGCATTTTTGGTTAAATGGATACGTCAACAAACAAAATTGTCGCATTTGGAGCAAAGATAATCCACACGCCGTTCAAGAATTACCAATGCATCCTGATAAATGTACTGTTTGGTGCGGTCTATGGGCTGGTGGGATCATCGGTCCATATTTCTTTAAAAATGAGGAAGGACGACGCGTTACCGTGAATAGAAATCGATACAGAACCATGTTAAATGAGTTTTTGTTGTCAAATCTTGAAGATATGGATATGGATGAAATGTGGTTTCAACAAGATGGTGCCACTTGCCATACAGCACGTGAAACAATCGACTTATTGAAAGAAACTTTCAACGACAACATTATTTCGAGAAATGGTCCGGTGAATTGGCCTCCGCGTTCGTGCGATTTGACGCCACTCGATTACTTTTTGTGGGGATACGTGAAGTCATTGGTTTATGTGGATAAACCTCAATCGATTGACGCTTTGGAAACCAATATTCAACGTGTCATTGCTGACATACGCCCTCAAATGCTTGAAAAAGTGCTGGAAAATTGGACCTCCAGAATGACATTTGTGAAAAATAGTCGTGGTAGCCATATGCCAGAAATTGTGTTTAAATGTTAAATGCCAAAAAATTATCTACCAAATAAAAAAAAATTTTGGTCATTTCATAATTTTATATGTGAAATGTTTTGATATTTCTTTAAAAAATGAAAACCCAGATACCAAAATTTAAATTTTAATTTCGGAATTAAATTTCAAATTAAAAGCTTATAAATAACGTTATAAAATTAATTATTTAAATACTGTTACTTTTAAAATTACTGAATTAATTTTTTTTGCTTAACATGATTGAAAAGTAAATATATATATACATATGTATGTATATATATATATATAAACATATATATATATATATATATATATATATATATATATATATATATATACATATAAATATATATATATATATAAATATATATATATATATATATATATATATATATATATATATATATATATATATATATATATATATATATATATATATATATATATATATATATATATATATATATATATAATATCGTTATAAGCATTCAAATGATAATTATTATTGTACTAATGAAAAACATTGAAATAAATATATAAAATTTAATTATTAAATACTAAAAATAACTAGTTTTTATTTATGAATTTTCTACTTGGAATGTGTATCCGAAATTTATGATCAAAGTGTCGTTCGTTCTTTAGTTAAAAGAATACGACATTCTATCTGATATGATTGATACATCTTTTGAGTAAATTGAAACATTAAAACAACTTGAAATGCGATTCAACTCAACTAAAATATTCTCAAATCAAGATATAACATATTATATACTAAGAAAATCCATACTCAACTCTACTTCGAACCTTCTCTAATTTAAATTTAATATTTTCAATCTGAGATTGTTATATAATAATTTCATTGATACAAATATTATATTTGATTATATTATTCTCAAACTAATTTAAATTGTTTGACAAATTGGAGAACAACTTTCTATATTTCATAAATTAAATGGCTTTTAATCTAGAATAAAATCAATTATAACAATAAATCGATTATCTTCAAATAACGATAGTATTCTCAATTATAATTACTTTATATTTTATGAATTTTATTACAATATTCTCAATAGAAGAATAAATATTCATAGCACACATTCAAGTAGAAAATCAGCATGAATTATACTGTTACCGCTTAATATGAGCATACTTTTCTCTCAGTGTATAAGTAGCTTATGACACAATGATTTGATACAGGCATATGAAAAAATATGTAGGCCTTAGTAATTATATAGTTTAAAGTTAAATAAATAATATAATAAATAGATAAAGATATATATATATATATATATATATATATATATATATATATATATATATATATATATATATATATATATATATATATATATATATATATATATATATATATATATAACTTACAAACATTCTTACATTAAGATTATACTGGGATCCGCGGTTCCTACAGTAAATTATTATATTGAATTAAGATGTGCCTATGGTTTAATATACACACCATGGCTATGGATTAAATTTAAATATTTATACTTAAAATTAAATATTAGACATATAAAGAAAAAATAATAATTTATATCAGGAAACAAAAATAAACTTAAATCTATAGAACTTATCTTAAGTACAGCTCAGCTAGATGGTGACGATGAACAGCAATGATATACGTATGATATACGGATCCGTGGCTTTAGCATTAGGTGGTTTTTAGAAGCCACCAAAATACCATTAAGTTTTAAGCATCCAACTTGCAGTAGTAAAAAAAATGTCGCGGAAACGCGATATATTTTCCTTGCGTTTTGTTGTTATGTATTTATTTTGGCTGTACTCGGCTCTATAGTACACAACAAAAAGAAAAGAATTCGTGACTCGATAGTACTAGTAAAATTCGAACAAATAAAAAAAAGTAATATAAATGCTTAAGTTGTACCTTTTCCGCGACTCCGAAACATTCAAAACTCCCGTGGGATTTGAAGTACGGTGTAGTACCATTCAATAAGTAATATTACTTAAAGTCTTTCTCGATACAACAATCAATTTTTATATGACGGGCATCAAAGATGGCGGTTCAATTGAACACTGCACTTGGACACTTAATTAAATAAATTTTTGATGAACGACACCAACGACTGTTCAGTTTTATTTATTTGTCTACCACCACACGATTGTGGGTGGGGAAATCACAAAACAAATAGAAAAAAATCGTCTTCATCACCATCTTTCTCATTAGACTTCACTCGTAATTATTATACCTATAAGTATTTTACCTACCGACCAAATGGTGCAGTGGTTTAAGCTGTGGCAGTTGGAGCGGGAGGTACCGGGTTCGAATCCCGATAGGGGCAGGATGGCAAAGGGATTTTTCACCACACGATTACGATCGGTGGTGTGAATGAACACATCTATGACCCCCTGTTGTGGAGTGCAGAATTCATGGGCCTACCCATCTTCCATGTTTGTACTGTAGGCTGGCATGGATCTTAGCAATGTGCAGATGGTTCAGCCGTACGTCCTCGATTTGGCTGTAATGGCGTAAATAAGAGAACCGATAAGATATATACGCTATACACACTGTTTAAATATTTATTTATCGGTTTTTACAGGCCATAATTGGCCCGTACCGTGTCAACTATCTGGCTCCATCGGTTTCGATCACGAGCCAGCTCTTCATATTGTTGCAAGCAACCAGAAGATGCAAGATCGCTCTCTACGCCGTGGAGCCATCGTCGCCGACAGCGACCTCTTCGCCTACCGAAAGGCGGTTCTCACTTTAAAGATCGCTATATCATTCGTTTTGGATCAGCACGCAGAACGTGACCGAGCCAGCGTATTCGCTGTCCTTTGATTTCATGCACGATATCAGGAATTTGCATTAAATTCCTGATCTCGTGATTGAATAGAACTCGGTATGTGCCATCAACGTCGCGTTTTGGGCCATATATCACACGCATGATTCTTCTCTCGAATGTTAGAAGCCATCTTTCGTACTCATCCGTCAAGGTTCAACTCTCACATCCATACATGACAACGGGTCTGATCCACAATCTGTACAGTTTCAGCTTATCCGCATTTGCGCCATATTTTGATTTCAAAAGTGGACGTAGAGGATACAAAGCCCGATTGCCAGCGGCAAGGCGAATCTTGATATCCTCTCCCACATTATTATCGTGAGTAATGAGAGATCCAAGATACTTGAATCTCATCACTCCTTCAAACGTGTGGTTTCCACTACTGAAATCACTTGCGTCTTGGTCTCGAAAACCAGAGATCAGATATTTTGTTTTGGACTCATTGATTTTGAGACCAACGGAAGCTGAACACTGTTCCAGTGGATCAAGTATCTCTTTCACTCCGTTGCCATTTAATCCAATCACACAGATATCATCTGCATACGCAAGAAGTTGATTGGATTGTCGGAATAAGATGTTGTCCTGAGGTGTTGCACTTTTACGAAGGATGTATTCCAACATGAGATTAAAAAGTATCGGGGACAGCGCATCTCCTTGTCGAACACCAGAAGTAATTGCAAAAGTTCTCGATAGCCTGTTCTCAACTTTGACACAGCATTGTGACTGCGTTACTGTCATTTTACACAGATGTACATATTTTTGTGGTATTCCTAAATATTCAAGCGCATACCACAGCCTCTCTCGATTGATCGAGTCATAGGCTTGCTTGAAATCTAGGAATACCTGGTGTACATTGCGAGATGTTTCGTAGTACTTGGGAAGAATCATCCGCAGCGAAAAAAATTGATCAGTGACTGACCGATTTGGACGGAATCCTCCTTGGTAGTCACCGACAATTTCCTCCGCTTAAGGAGTAATTCTTCCCAAGATTATTTAAGACAGTAACTTGTATGCTTCAAGTTACTGTCTTACATAATACTAACGCGGCCACTTTCCATTCGTCAGGCATAACTTCATTTCGCCATACCAATCAAACAAGGTCGAAAAGACAGTTCCACAAAGTTAGCCCTCCGAATATCAAGAGCTCTGAATTAATGCAATAAACTCCTGGTGAACGATTTCTCTTTAGTCTCTGCATGGCCATTGTGAATTCCTCATAGGATGGATCCTCAATGAGCATCTCTGCGGTCTGTATTTGAGGGTATTCAAATACAGCTTGTGATACATGTGGAACATTAAGTAGATCAGAAAAATGTTCACGCCATGTATTGAGTACCGCATCGACGTTAACACAGAGGTTTCCATCCTGGTCCCGAATGGCAGTTGACCGAGATCTTAAGGTATGGTGCAATTCGGTGATTCCTTTAAGGAAACCACGCAAATTGTGCTCATTGCTGAAATGTTGTACTCTTAAGACCTTGGCCTTCCACCATTCGCGCTTCTTCTGTCTACAAATGCGTTTAGCTGTCCTCCTAGCAAGAACTGCCTTGTTTTTCCTTGCAATTGTAAACCGAGTCTGCGCTTCATTGTGGGCTATATTACGTTGCTCAACAGCAAGACGACACTCCTCATCAAACCAATCATTTTTGGGCTTAGTTTTCACTATACCGAGAATGTGCTGGGCAGCATCGACAACCGAAGTTTTCAATACTTCCCAGACACTGTTCACATCATCAGATTGGTAATTGGATTGCATAATGCTATTGCTGACAAGATCTTGATATTTTCTTTGCGTTTCTTCATTTATCAGACCTTCACAGGAGAATCGCGTTTTATATTCTCCTGTCCTCCCTGACTTGTACGAAAATTTCCATCGTAGCTTTGCAGTGACTAGATAATGGTCACTGCCTACGAATTTTGTTGACGACCGATACGATCTCACGTCTTGGACAACCCGAGCCCGCCCTTTTGAAATCAACACATGGTCAATTTGGCTTCGGGATGTTTTACGTGGATGTGTCCAGGTTTCCAAATGGATGGTTTTGTGGGGAAAAAATGTACTTGCCACTTGGAGATCATGTGCGATCGCAAAGTACATCATTCTTTCCCCATTTTCGGTCGCAGTTTCGTGTCGGGAGTACGGACCTATGTTATTACATAAGTCGGTCTGATTTCTGCCAGCTATAGCATTAAAGTCACCAATCACCAATCTGACATCGTGCTCAGGTATAGAGCCCATCAGATTATCCAAATTATTGTAAAATGAGTCTTTATCTTGGGGTTGGCTTACATCAGTGGGCGCATGTACACAAACAATTGACAGGTTGGCTAATCGCATGTGCAAGCGAAGCTTACACATTCGATTATCGACTGCCTGGAAATCCAACACAGCCTTTTTTACCTGCGGCCCAATGAGAAAGCCAACTCCAAGATTTCCGAGGTCATCTCCACTGTGTAGCAACGTATAGCCTTTGGACACATGGTCTCCACTTTTAGACCATCGAGTTTCTTGGAGCGCTACGAGTTCCAGCCGATACTCCTTCATACATGTGATAAGGCCGTTCAACGCGCCAGGTTTTCTTAATGACTGCACGTTCCACGTGCCGATCCTCATTCTCGTATCCGGGTATTTAAGCGGGGGGTCATTCTTGTTTTGGTGGTATCCGACTTAGTTTTTATTGCTGACATTTTTAACAGTGATATTTTTTTTACGGATGCGGGTCGTCAGCCCAGCGATCCAACCAGATTGTGTAGTACACTGTTTAAATACTACACATTTAATTTTATTAATTAAAACTTATAGCCTGACAATTTTAATTTATTCTCTATTTTATAATTTTGGACTTCAAATTTTCGATGTGTGTGAAGTTGACCCTAATTCTATCCCAAAAAAATGATATGGCAACACCAAAAACATATTTTCTATCATATTTCAGTTTCAGCCCAAAATTAGCTATAATATATTCAAAATATATTGAGTCATTCCAAAAAATTTGTATATCATGACATATTTTCCAATATCAGCCAAAAAAAATCTATATGACACAAAAACTATCACGAAAGCTTCTCTCAGCCCAAAAAAAATATTTCACTCATCTAAGTGGAATGATAAACTTTCATATATTTTAAATTGAATATAATAAATAAATCAATTCATATTTTTTAATTTTGTCTCAAAAAAGATAATCAAAAAAGATCTCAAAAAAAAGAAGAAATCTCAAAAAAGATAATCAAAGTTCATGTTATCATGATAACAATCTCATAGTTTGTATTTGATTCAGATTGTGTCCTCGAGAAATACTCATTTCTTACATATACAAAATTCACTATTTTGCATGTATCTCAAAAGTTAGGGTGTTGATCACGATCCTAGTTATGATATTTCATTAGCTCAAACCTTTAATTATACTAGTGCAAAATATTAAGAACATGTGATGGGGATCTCATAGTCTGTATGACATTCAGATTGTGTCTTCGAAAAATACTCATTTCTTACATCTATACACTATTTTGCATCTCAAAAATTAGGGTGTTGATCCTTTTCTTTGGAGAGGAACTTTTTTCTCGAAGCACACGGTCGGTGTTATGAAGTCTAGATTTGCCAGTTCCTTCCTTAGTGATCTACTTATCGTCGAGTTTTCTGTTTGAAGACATTTTCACTGAGATATGGCTGATATTCGAGTGGCCATTATCGCCGCCATCTGCTGACCGTAAATATCGATGGGAAGAAGGTGAAACATAACCTCCAAGGCTAGTGTTGAACTCTGCGCCCCATTTCATGCAGGTCGTCTTTTGTCTCTTCTCCATTCCCTGTTTGAACGTTACTTTATTAAGAGCTGGCCACCATCCACTCACTCCATACATAAGTACAGGTCTTACTATGGAAGTGAAAAGCCGGTGTACCAGCTTCGATTTCATGCTCTGTTCCTTTCCAATGATGTTCCTGCACGAGTACAGTGCTTTATTAGCCATTTTTACTCTCTCCAATATGTTTAACTTTCAACAAAGCTTACTGTCTAAGACTAAGCATAGAAATCTTTTCTGTCAGTGAAAGCCGCCCATTAAAGAGAGGTGGATGCACACCCGGGATATTATATTCTCTAGTAAATAGTACCAGTTCCATTTAAGACGAGCTAATCTCCAGCCCACATTAAATGATCCATCTCATAATAATTAGGAGAGCATTTTGGAATACCTCCTTCACCGCGCTAAAATATTTACCAGACAGCTATCGCTACGTCATCTGCATAAGCAACCACTCCAATCCCCTCTCTCTTCGACTCTAACAGTAACCCATTGATAGATATGTTCCAAAGAAGAGGGGACAGAACACTTCCCTGTGGGGTTTTTTTCGAAGACACAATTTGAATTAAATACTGACTATGAGATTGTTATCATTAGAACTTGAATTATAATATCTGTTTTGCGATTAGTTTCACATAAATAAAAAATTTAGACTTATTTTATTTATGTATGTTAATTAAAAATATGTGAAAGGTTATTATTCCACTTAGATCCTGTTTGACCTTAACTTTGTTATTACACATTTTTGCCTAGTAAAAATCTGTTAAAAAAAATCATTTTTTAATAGTTTATATAATTTATTTTTGGTTTGTATTTATTGCATTTTCTATAATGATAGTGTCATGTATGTCCTCTTTCTATTTCTCGAATGTTGGTTTCCGATCTAGAATTCGTATTTGTTTGCATTTTTGTTAATAAACGTAGATATTTATTTGGGACATGTACAACCCACCTATAACAAGCAAGAGGTGTTATACACAATTTAAAAAATCCCTACTAGATATTGAACTTTTATTAAGCTATCTCACTTGCCAGTATGATGAAATATTCATTTCAGGTGACTTCAATTTTGATTTACTACAGGATAGTATGTTCTCTCGAATGTATTTGAATATTTTGCACAGTCTTAATGTATCAGTACATAATACTGGTGAGCAAACTTATTTTTGTCCAACCACTAACGGTATCGCTTCTTTTCTTATTGACCATGTTTTATCGTTCACCGATAACTCTATTTCTTTTTTCAATCAATTATCTCTCGGTTTAGGATCTCATCATGACCTATTAGTATTCTCTACTAATTGTTACTCTCGCCCGGAGCCTAAACGGTTTAGTTTTAGAGATTTTTCTAATATAGATGATTCTCATTTAGCACTAGTTTGTAGCTCTATTCCTTGGGATAACATTTTTTCTCTTGATTCCTCTACTCAAATCCAGCTTTTCAATGGATTTAGTAATTCAGTTTTCGATAGTTGCGTTCCTCTTAGATCAGTGGTAATTAAACCTAAATCTCCTCCATGGATGTCTGGAGAAACTATGGATGCAATCAGATTTAGGGTGGATAAATTTCGCTTATGGAAAAGATTAGGAGATATGAAGGTATTTTTAGTCTACAAACAAGCTCGCAATAGGGTAGTAAGATTAATTAGGACAGCCAAAAGTACTTTTTTCCAGGATAAATTAGATCCATCTCTTCCTCCTAAGGTTTTTTGGCGTAATGTTCGAAATCTAGGTCTAGGCAGGTGTAGAAATAATGGTATTTTAGATTTTAAAGCTGGGGATATCAATTCTTATTTTATTAGCTCGAATCCACCTTTGGTTAGTCCTGATGTTGATCTTATATCTGAAGAGTGTTCTAACTCTTTTTCATTATCTAATATTTTCTTTGAGGAGTTACAGTCTGCTGTTTGGAAAGTAAAATCGGAATCGTCTGGTCTTGATAGGGTTAGTTTAAAATTGGTGAAACGAATTTTTCCTGTAGTCTCAAAATATTTATTACACATTTTTATCTTAATCTCTTCTTCGTTTCCTGAGCAATGGAAACTCAGTAAAATAATTCCAATTCCAAAAATTAGCAATCCTGTTGAGTTATCCCAATTTAGACCTGTCAGTATTTTAAGTTCCATTTCCAAAGCCTTTGAGATTGTAGTGAAAAACTAAATTCAGTCACATATTATTGATAATAGTTTTCTTAATGTCTTTCAATCTGGTTTTAGAAAGTGTCATGGCACGAATACTGCATTATTGTATATCAGCGATGATATTCGGCGTAGTATGGAAAACAGGGAACTGTCTTCTCTCACTTTATTAGATTTGTCAAAGGCCTTTGATTCTTTGAATCACACCATTCTCTATAACAAGCTTATCGCACAATTTAAATTTTTTCTTTCAGCTACTAGATTAGTTAAAAATTATGTATCGGACCGTTCACAGACAGTTTTTTTTGGTAGTTGTTATTCTAATTTTCTTCCAGTTACTTCAGGTGTCCCTCAAGGTTCGGTACTGGGTCCTTTATTATTTTCTATGTACATTAATGACATAGAATCCTCGTTTCGCCATTGTTCGTTTCACATTTTTGCTGATGATGTCCAAATTTATAGAAATAGTAAGTTAAATCAGCATTCTATTGTTAGTAATGTTTCTCTGGTTAACGAGGATTTAGATAGAGTATATAATTGGTTAATTTCCAATTATTTAATACAAAAAACCGTTAGATACGTTTTCGTTTCCTTGTATTAATCTTAATGGGTCAGTCATTCCGTTTTCAACTACTGTTAGGAATTTGGGGATAGTTTTTAACAAAACTCTTACATGGGGTGATCATTTAATAAAAGTTAATAGAAAGGTCTTTGGTTTACTTAGTTGTTTGTATAAAGTGGTATGATTTACGGATAGTCAGTTTCAAAAGAGAATGTTTAGGTCCTATCTCCTTCCGCATTTTCTTTATGGTGATGTTGT
This sequence comes from Tipula lateralis, assembly GCA_963932295.1. NCBI lineage: Eukaryota > Metazoa > Arthropoda > Insecta > Diptera > Tipulidae > Tipula > Tipula lateralis. The sequence goes on along the minus strand of OZ010739.1, from coordinate 791,064 downwards.
CTTATTTGGTATGTTTCAGGAAAACATGTTTATTCTAAAAAGATGTTTTAATGCGTGCACCCGTTTTATTTTCGGAATAAGGAAATTTGACCATATATCACCCTATACTAGGCTTGTTCTTGATTGTAGTTTAGCTAGTTTTTATGAGTTTCGGATTTGCGCTTTTATTGGGAAGCTACTTAAAACTAAAGAATCAAATTATTTATTCAAAATATATTATTTAGCAGGTTGCATTACTTACGCCAATCTAAGATTGCTGCCTGCGAGAAATTCTTCTAGGTCTTTAAATTCATCTTTTTTTGTTAGAGGTATTTCTCTATGGAATTCTGTTCCATACACTATTAGGAGTTTGAGATCTGCCGATACGTTTAAATCGAGGTTTTTTGAATGGCGTGTCTGAATGACAATATAATTAGTTTAAGTTAATTGTTAAGATTTTTTTAATATATTGTCTGATCCCTGCTGCTCATTCCATTGTAAATGAGCTTGATGTGCGTGCATGGTGTTGACCTTTTGTAATAAAAAGTTAAGAGGTTTTTATGCAATGGAAGTAATAATTTTTTTACAAGTTGCTTCCATATGCGCTTTTCCTTCTTAATCAAAATTATAAGCAATATATATAAATAAATAAATAAATAACAGTATTACCAGCATTAAAATTCACATTTTTTTGTTATGCAATTTTGGGCTAACTTCACAAAGGTAAATTTTCGTTACTTTTTGTCCGGTTTACTTTAATCGTTTCGAAAATGAACCGAATCCGTAAGTCGTATGGAATTTATCGAAATCAGGAGTAATTAAAATAATATTTCTTGATGAAATTGATACTATTTGAATAAATTAATTGTTGATCCAAACTATAATTAATTTATATAGTTGGTGAGAATGCATCCCTTGGTTTTCTTTTTTGGGGTACTTACCTCTGTATTCTTTTTATTGCGTCTCTTTCTTTAGTCGTTTTATCTGTTATCGCCATTTTGAATTTCAAGTTTTTATTGTTTTTGTGCATCGAGCGATCGTTGAACAAATTTGGTGAGCCTTGTGTGATTTTTGAGTTTTTGAGCAACTTTTATATTTACAATTTAATTTACTTTAAGTGTCCTTATTTTACTTTTAATATTAATATAGTGTGATTTTTAAGTATACTTTTAAAACTATTGTAATATAGTTTTTAAGTTTACTTTAAGCCTATTATAGAAGATTTTTAAGTTAAGTGTAAGTTTACTTTATAGTAGTTAGTCGTTTAGTTAAATTATTTTTGAAAATTCTAAATTGCTACGCCGTTTCTTTTTTGGTGAAACATACAACCAAAAAGGCGAAGTGAAGCTTGGCTTTATTTTACGGCCATTGACGATAAAAAAGCACAATGCGATCTGTGTAAAAATCAGTTTTCGTATTTAAGGTAGAGGTACAACTCGACATCCATCCGTTCTTCAAAAAGTTGCAAGAACAACGACTCAAGAACTGAAAATGCTACTACAGTAGCAGAAGTGCCTACTTCAAATTTGCAACAATATCCAGGACCAGCATGTTCAACGGCAGTCGTAATTAATGTTACTGAAAATTTACAACAAGTAACACTATCGAGATATGTGACACGACCAGCCTCAGTTTCTCGGCAAAAAAGGCTAAATAATGAACTTTTAAAGTTTATTATAAAGATTTTCAGCCATTTTCAATAGTGGAGGATCAAGGCTTTCGAAACTATTGCAAAGCACTTGCTCCTACAAACGAACTGCCATCAAGGTGGATGTTGACAAAATCATTGCTTCCACAACACTATAAAGCGTGTTTAAAAAATGTCATAAACTTTATAAACCAGTCTGCTAGTGTTGCCCTAACAACGGATACGTGGACGTCGATTAATACTCAGAACTACATGGCAATTACAGCGCACTAAATAACAGATGAGTGGAAAATGGGTAGTGTTTTTTAGATTGCATCGATGTATCAGCTTCGAGACAAACTGCAGAGTTTTAAAAGAATCGCAACATAATTCCATTCATGCCTACCATTTAGAAAGTAAAATAAGTGTTGTTTTAACTGACAACACTGCAAACATATCAGCTGCAATTGGGTTCTCTAAATTTAATAGTTCAAGAGGGTGTAAAAAAATTTTATTGATACATAAAAAAGTTAAATCAATTGTTGAGTATTTTCATCGAAGCACTTTGGCAAATGACAAACTAAAGCAGTTACAAATTCAAATGAGTCGAACAACATGTCCATTAAAATTAATAAATGATTTTGTTACACGGTGGAACTCAACATTTCACATGTTTAAAAGGTAAAATTATTATAAATTTATAAATTATTATAAATTACATTTTGCAAATATCAACATATAAAGGTATAAAGGAAAAATATTTTCCGAATCTACGCAGCTTTAAGTAAGAGACACAGTTACACGGTTGGCAACGGATATAATCCAAAGAGAGATTAATGCACAGCAGCTAAATATTCCGGAGGAAGTGTCAATGGATGAAACGCCGAATACATTTTGGAGTTTTTTCGACCAACAAAATCCGACCACTCAACTAAAGTCACCTACCGCATTGGCTATTATGGAAGTCCAGCAGTATAATGAAGAAGCACTTATACAACGGAAGGAAGATCCATTAAAATGGTGGCAAAGTCGATGCCTCATTTATCCTCGATTAGCCACCATAGCGAAACGAGTACTGGCAGGCCCAGCAACTTCGGTTTCTTCGGAGTGAATATTTTCGAATACCGTGTTTATCCTTTCGGAAAGGAGAAATAGACTTTAATCCAAAAATTTGCAAAATTTTATATTTTTAAATGCTAATTTTGAATTTTGCGAGTAAATACATTTTATTTATTATTATATTATACTAACGGTTGAATTTTTTTAAAGATTTTACCGTGATTTGCTCTTAAAGTAATAAAATTTAATTTATGGTACTATTTAAATTTTTAAAATCAATTAGAACTCATTCTAATGATACACAATACTGTGCAAAAAAACCGGACAGTTCGAATTCCTTTAAAATCGTTAAATATTGCCTAGTTTTTTAACTTTTTTTTAGATTACTTTTTTAAGATTGCATTTGGTAATTCACTCGAACTCTGAAAGTATAAATTGTTAAAGTTATGTAAATGGATAAAGAGTTTTAGTAGAAAAAAGCGAATAAAGTACTTAAAATGTCTAAACTGAACGACCATGGATCGAGGATTTATCATAGAAAAAACTACCTAAAAATGGTAAACTTATAAAAGAAAAAGCACTTCGAATATATGAACGTCAACAGGAAATGGAGCCATTCACAAGTTTTCAGGCAACTTAGAAACCGACATTTACTGCAAGTGAGGAATGGCTGCCAGGTTTCATAAAAAGATGCGCATTTCGCAATACCAAACTAAAAGGTGAAGTAGCGTCAGGAGATGAAAATGCTGCAAAAAACTTTCCGAAAAAACTAGCACAAATAATTAAAGATGACGGTTACACTCAAAATCAAATTTTTAATTCCGGCGAAACCGGATAGTTCTGGAAAAAATGCCTTCCGGAACCTATATATCCAAATCAGAAAAATCTGCTGGTGGTTTTAAAGCCGCGAAAGATCGAGTTACGTTTCTATTGTGTAGTAACGCATCTGGCGATAGGATATTAAAACCTTTATTGATCAACCGACCATCAAAGCCACGAGCTTTGGAAGGCCAGAACATTAATCAGCTTCCCGTTCGTTGGATGGCGAATAAAAAGCATGGATGACGGCCGATTTGATCAAAAAATGGTTCTATGAATGCTTCGTTCCAGAAGAAATATTTAGAAGAAAAGGTCTTGAATTCAAAGCAGTTTTACTCATTGATAATGCACCCAGCCATCCTGAGATCATCCAAATATCCAACTGTTATTTTTGCCGCCTAACACCACATCCTTGATTCAGCCATTGGATCAAGGTATAATAGCCACATTTACAATGTATTATATTTAGATTTAAATTTATTTTGGATTCAATTGAGGAAAAAAACATGACGGTCGTAGAAGCATGGAAAAAGTATACAATAATGAATTGTATTTCAGACGCATCTTTTGCCATAAAACAACTTCAGATCTTTACGCTTAATGCATGTTGGCGAAAAATTTGGCCAGAATGTGTCAACAGGAAAAATTCTGCAATACAAATATCAGTTATATGCTCTGAAATTATAACTCTATTACACGCAATTGATGGTGAGAACATGGAACCCGCTGATATCGATGAACTGATAACTGAGAAACCTTAAGATTAGGATGATTTGATCAAAATTATGACGGTTCGTGAAAATATTGAGAAACGTGATGATGAAGGTGAAGATAAAGTTAATCGACTAACAAACAGTTTAATTCGCGAGGCTTTAAAATTACTACTACTAGTAAGGCACATCATTTCCTCGCTCATGATCCCGACGTAGAACGTGCATTAAAATTTCAGCGCAACTTGCAGGTTTGTACCGCTGGATACCAAGAACTGTATAAGAAAGTTGAAAAACCAAAAACCCAGCAACTGATAACAGATTTCGAAATAAAAAGAAAGTCAGCATCAGAGGACGTTAACGATCGGGAATCTTCAATAGGCTCATGCTCACTAAATCTGCTAGAAATATCGAGCGATGAAATCAATGTTATTCCAATCGGCAATAAACTCGCGCGCTTATTATTAAGTAGTGATGATAGTTCCTAAATAGCTTTATGTTTATTAAAATTTGGAATTTTTACTTATCCAATGATTTATGTATATAATCAATGAAATATCAAAGAAAAATATTTTATAAATTTTTATAAATTGAATTGATATAATACGAGCTATCAATATTTTTTGCACGGTTGTTTTAAACAAAATGTGGTTAATTTTTCATCTTACGCGGTTTTTTTAAGTTTTGAAACTCATCCTCGATTTTACTATGAGCGCCATATTTTTTTTACACAGTTTTCGGTGGAACGTATCTACCGTGTAAAAAAAGAGTTGTGTATAGAAAAATTAAATTTATTCGAAAAGAAAAAAATTGTAACTTTCTGAAGTTATACAAAAAATAATTATGCAAGTATGGTTTTAGAGTACTCTTCGGCTGCTGGAACTCTATAATTTTTAAAATTAAATTGTCTAGAAAATCCTAGAATCACGAATATTTTTTTTCCTACCCACGATATACATATGTATATTTATAAATATATATATATATATATATATATATATATATATATATATATATATATATATATATATATATATATATATATATATATATATATATATATATATATATATATATATATATATTTATATATATATATATATATATATATATATATATATATATATATATATATATATATATATATATATATATATATATATTAAATTTAACTTAATACTATTGTCATGGCAATATTTATTCCTTTTTTTTGCAACTTATCTTTTTTTTAACTATTAATAAAATATATCTATTTTACACGTGGTCACTGGGTTTTCCTTCTAGAAGTTATGCTTCCATTCATAATTTTCTTAAACCACACTTATGACTCGACCGTCTCACGTTGCATAGCGTAATTTATACCCATGTGCTCGCCTGGTATTCTAATGCCAAAAATCCAGTTAAATAATTGTCATCCACGGTGTTGGCTTTTGGTCTACATATACCATATGTATTAATTATTTAAAAAAATAATAATTTTTGCACTAAGAACACCTAATGAAATAATTTAGTTATAAACACTAATGTTTAGATATAACTTTTTTTTTACCTGGCATATGGTACAGAATTCCTTTTCTATTCGATGGTCGTATCGATATGACAAAAAATCTAATTCTTGTAATTTTTTTTGTTATTTTCTCTGCGGAAGTTCTACGATTTTTAAATCCGCCTAAACAATTTATTATCGAATAATAATCAGTTACTATCTGAATTCTAACTAAATAACAAGATATAAAAATTTTAACATATATACAAATCTATGTATAGTACTTTATACTTGTATACTAGGAGACAGAGAAAAAAAACAAGATCATGGACCAAACGATTACGTCACACCAAAAAAATTAAATAATTTCATCCGACAATAATAAAATTTAAATAGAATAAATAAATGTATTTTTTTAAAGTTCATTGAATTCGTTTTATGATGACGTTGTAGTCAGGTACGGAATTGAAAACAAAAAACTCACAGCTGTGTTTTTGTACACAATTTTTGTTTAATATTTTGTTTTTAAAGTTGCAGTCGTACAAGTGCAGCCTTATTACTTTTGCACGGTCAGCACGAGTATTTCAAAAAAATTAAAAAAAACCAAAAACTAGAGAAACGATAGTGTGTTTAGGTTTTCTAACGGTTTTCTTCCGTTATTTTTAATTCTTTTGCCATCCTCCTTTGTTTCGTTTTGGTTTGGTTATTGATAAATAATTTTTTCTCTCTTCATAGAGTAATAATTTAAATAATTGTTTAGTCATTTTCTCTTTTAATCTATAGTTGGGTACTTTTGTACCCGGGTAGGGTTTCGATGTCCAGTCACATAAAGGTTTATAATTGTCTGACGTAACGAAGGATTATAATACAAATTGAGTATAATTTTCCAATACAAATGGTTCTGAAACACTGCTTTCAGATTGATTTAAATATTTGATATTAATTTTAATGTTTCCAAATTATCAATTTGGTCCATATAATATGTAAGTTTAACAAGTGAATTAAGAAAAATGGAAATTATATACTTATAATTTAATATTTAAGAAAAATATTTCAAATTATGAAAATTCATTTTAAATTTCACTTGTGTGTGACTTATTCCACTTTTTCAATAAAATAAAATATTATTATAATATTTTCTTTTTATTTAAAATATTCATTATAGTGGAATTAATTGTGTAAATTTTTTATTTATATATAATTATTTCGGCAACGATCTTGCCATGATCAGTATATATTATTCACTAGAAAATAAATTTAATTTCCATGCCTCTTATACTTTTTGCTGTAGGGTATATTGTTTGAAAATGGTCGTATATTTTATGACGTATTTTTCAAAACTAGTTCGTAAAGTTCGTCATAGTATTAATTTTGTTGTTGAGTAGAAATTTATTTTTAGCCTGTTCATTTGGTCGCTTTTATCTCTTGGAGAGAATTTTTAGGTTTGTATCCATATCTGTGTAGTTGTGTAGTATTGATATGGAGAGCAAATCTTAACTCAGTATTCATTTTACCGATATCCTTTATATGTTCGTTAACTCTTAAAGTTTAAAGGATCAACCGGTTTGTCTTATGTAAAATGATGGACAGTCTGAACATGTTAATTTATAAATTCCGCTGTCTTATGTAATGTTACTATTTGGTCTAATTTGTTGCTCTAATTTGTTATGCGGTTTTATATGCAACTTTATATCCAAAGTTTTTTAATATTTTCTGGATATATTGGCTATTGTTTTTATTATAATCCACAATAACATATTTTTCTTGGAAATTATCATCAAATTGTAACGTGGTATTCTGTTGGTAATTGGAATATATATTTTTGATTTATCTCGTCCACTTTGGCCGTGGTATAACCATTTTTATGTGTGTTGTATTTAATTATATTAATTTTATTTTTATAATCTTCTCTTGACATCGGGATCTTATTTAATCGGTGTATCATATGATTATATGCGGCTATTTTATGCTGGTGCGAGTGGTTTGAGTTTTTATGTATAGTTTGGTCCGTTTGCGTGAGTTTTCTAAATATTTTGAATGTGTGTTTGTTGTCGATGTTTTTAATCGTTAGATCCAGAAAATTAATTGTACTATTTTGTTCTTATTATAACGTGAATTTTATGTTTTCGTGTATATTATTTATATAATTTTGCATTTGGTCCAGTTGTCTAGATGTGCCCGTAAACAATATTATTATGTCATCTACATATCTGTGCCAATATTTAATATTTTTAGAAAATTTGTTCTTAGTATTAAAGATGTAATTGTTTTCGAAATAGTTGAAATACATGTTAGCTAGCGTTCCAGATAGAGGACTTTCCATCGGTAGACCATCATTTTGGGAGTAGAATTTTTCATTATATGTATAATAATTTTGACTTGTGATTTCTTTTAATAGTCTTATAATTTCGTGGATGATGATAATATTAATTTCAGTTTTTTAAATAACGTTGGTTTGGTTATGTTTAAAGTTTCTTTTACTGGTATATTCGAATACATGTTTGTGACATCGAAAGAAGCGAGTTTTGCATTATTTGGTATAATTTTGCGAGTTTTGCATTATTTTCTCAATTTTACTGACCAATTCAGTGTTGTTTTTAATTGAGTGGTCGTTTTCGTAATTAAAATTATTAGTTAACCATTTGTTAATATATTTTCCAATTTGCCGAAGTAAAATTTACGACTGGTCGTATTGGGATATAATTTTTATGTACTTTCGGCATACCTCGTAGAATTGGTGCTTCTAATATATTGGTGCTTCTTATGTAGTATATAGTTCAAATATATTGTTATTTTCTATGAAATTATTATTTTTAGAGTTGCAGTCAGTTTCGTTCATTATAACTATTGTGTTTCCCTTATCTGATTTTGTTAGTATAGCGTTATTTTCAGCTATTTTATTTTTCAAACAATATACCCTAAAGAAACAAGTATTAAAAGGCATGTAAATTAAATTTATTTTCTAGTGAATAATATATACTGATGATGGCGAGATCGTTGCCGAAATAATTATATATAAATAAAAAATTTACACAATTAATTCCACTATAAGGAATATTTTAAATAAAAAGAAAATATTTAAATAATATTCTATTTTATTTAAAATATTTCGATACCGATTTTATTAAATCAAAATTATAAAATAAAAATAATGAAGCCAATATTTCTTTCACAAGTTTAGTCATCGTTGTTTTTGGATATGCTTTATTTATATTTGCGATTATATTATGCATTAAGAGCGCTGTGCATTAATGTAGCTTTGCTATTTCAACATTTTTTGTATTATGAATAATATAATAGCTGAATCAGTCATGTTTAAATATTGGATAAGAACCATTTTGTGAACGTACGTATCCATGTCAGCATTTGTTTCAGCAAAACTACAATCAGTAACAATTGATTTAGGGTTTCCAAATATCCGAGATTTGTGTTTATCCGAATGTCGAATTTTTAAAAACAAAAATATTCAGATAATCCGAATATCCGGAAAGTAAAAACAAAAATGCTATATATTTTATAAGTTTTTAATTAACAAATATACTATAAATTATAATTACAAATAATAATATAAGTGTCAATAAATCTAACATGTAAATTTAAAATTTATTTTTTTGTTAGGTGACTGCTTCCGCACACTTATACCGGTGATTGGTCCGTTGTGATACCACTTTTATGTACGGTTATAGGTCCGATTTTCGTAGAACCATCGCATTGCATAGCTCCATGTCAGCCTATAGTACTGACATGGACGATGGGACGGCCCATGGATTCTTAACTCGACAGAGAGGATCCAGATGTGATCGTTCACACTACCGATCGCACCACCCAAACGATCGATTCCTTTTTGCATCATCATGTATACATTAAAACTAATTGCAAAAATGAATACATTTAAAAACCAATTGCATTACATGTTTCAAAAATAAGACGAGTTCTAATGTGTGTTCTAGTTAAACCAGCAATTAAAAAGACGAGTTCTGTCGCTGGTTCAATTGTAAGTAAAGCATTAATACTTTGGCTCCCAATGTTGTAATGAGCATATACTCTAAATTCCACCCAACCATGCCAATGTTGTTCTAGACATACATTAGAAATTCTGTTATCCGTTGCTAGTGTAGACATACATTCGTATTTCCACACAATCACGCCAGTGTTGTTATGGACATACATACCAAATTTCATCTAAATCAAAATACATAGTGTTTCAGATTTCATAGGTGGGTGTGTCGCACAAGAAGTGATAAAGCTAGAAACTAAACAATACAAACCGATTGGTAATTCATTTACATATTTATTGTGCCATAACACCCGTAACTGCAACATTCGAACTATAAATCATGTAAATAAATTCATTTTTTAATCATAAATAGTTTTGTTTGTCTGAGTTGTATTTCATTGAATTACTTTTTCTTTAAATTACTTTAAATTTACTCAAGGATTTTGTCTTTGATTTTATTCATTGTCTTTAATTATTTCCGATTGGCTTTCTTTTGACGGTTTCGTATGAAGAATCTCAAGAATTTTTGACATTAAGTGTTCAATTTTATAAAGTTGCTTATTCATATGAACCTGATTTTGGCACATTTTCTAACGTTAACGAGTCTGGAAAGTAATATATAAACGGTGAATTACCTTATTTGACAACAGAACTATAAACATATCATTGACATTTAATGATAATGGTGTTATCTGATTTTCTGTTGGATGTGTGTCAGGTTCTTCAGAATGAATTTATTCGTTTTCAATAGTACTACAATCCACTAATGCTGTACTAACTTCACCATTAGTAATTGGTACTTCTTCGTCTCCTGCATCGCCAACATCAACTTCAACTTTGCTGTCTTCTTCGCTGAGTAACTTCGAATCATTTGACTGTCTTTCTTTTGTAAGCGATTTTTCGATATCCGACACACTTCTTAAACTGTTCAAAGTAACCAAGTTATCAAATTGAGGTTCTTTTTCGGATTGAAGAGAGCTATGTCGTTCCAACTTTGTTTGTTTGGACAACATAGGCAGCGCTGCGATCTTTTCATAATCTAATTTTAAATCTGTATCAACAAATTTGTACTAAGTTCCGTTCCAAATTTGTTAATTCCTCAAAATCAAATGTATAAACACCTTCAGCGTTTAAAAACGTCGCTGATTTTAACTTAGTTCCTTTACAGCTGTTTCAAGTGGCGATACAATATCAAGCAACTATTTTTAAATGTAAAAGTTTCTTTCCTTAATTTTGGGTTGACCCAATTCATTCTAAGTTTCAATTAAAGAATTCCAGCGTATTTTGATGTTTAACATATCCTTGTAATATATAATTTTTTGCCGAAGAGAATTTGATCATTTTTATAAATTTCCTGAGGTTTTTCACCATTTCATTCAATTCTTCATTCAAAACGATTTACATTCATAAAGTTTCTATTGTTTTTGTCAGACTGAACTTCTATTTCTTCTTCATCATAGTCTGACATTTCCTCGCCTACTTCGTAAACACATGCTGCCTTTTTTCTGTATTATAAATGAGTTATTGTTAAATCAAGGCCATGGTTTTGGCAAAGTTGAGATGTTATGCCCAGGATTTTTTCATATTTAACCATAACTGCGGCTGCATTATGTGTTGATGATATTATATTTGTTTTGTTAACATAACTTATTTATTGTTAACGTAAAGTTTTGTTTGTTCCGCATTGCATGAGCCTTTAATTAGAACTAACCCTAAAACGTGTACTTCAAACTTTTTCATCAAACTATCCACATGAGCATGAAGTGAAAGATAAAGGTATCTTTTCATAGAATTATCAGTCCACTCGTCTACTGTTATGAAAATTTGACATGTTTTTTTTATCGTTGATAAAATCAACAGTTTCATTCTTTTTCATATAATTTGAAAATGCAATTGGTGACAGTTGAGAGACTTTTAGGCATGACCAACCCGTTACTTTTGAATAGCTCGTAATTTAACTAAATAATTCATTGAAAAGTCTTCTGCTACACATCGTGACAAAATTTTATCCTGACAAAATTTTGTTTTAGTTTTCAGAAATAAATCATACCTGTGTCATTATCTGTAACTTTTTACTTTTTTCGAAGAAGATGCTTAAGTTTGATCATTTTTTTCATCAATTAATTAAGTTGTTGTAGCAAACGAGTTAAAATATAGATTTTATGTAGTTTCAAATGGCTTAGAAGTGATGTCATTGATGATCCTGTACATCCTTATTGTTTACTGCAATGTTAACAGAAAGCAACATCTCTATTTTCTTCAAATCTTTTAAAATAATTCCAAACGCTAAATGAAATTTCTTTATAAATTAACGATCCATTATAAATTTATTTCTTGCTTGCATTTATATCGTACCTTGCTGCCGCCAAAAATATTAAAAAAAAACAATTACTGCCATTACAAACTTATTTAAACACAAGAAAGACAAAACAGAAACCAACTTCAATACTTTTTCGGTGGTTACCCTATATTTCTATTTGTTTGCATTTTGCTGTAGTTAAATTATATTTTATTTTTTTTCATTTTTTGAAAAATGACACCATATGATATGACACCATATCATCTTCCACCACACTATTGTATTCCGTTAGGATTTACGCTATATACACGTAAGATGGCGGGCATAAGCTTTTCGTAACATAAGGGGCACAAAATGAACCGTATATGTATCCGGATTTTTCCAATATAATCCTGTACTATTCGTACTTGCTAATCCTTTCACCGTTATTGAGTTTTGGGAATAAGACGCTCGATCCAATATGTTTCTATTCCCTCACGTCTGGTTTGTTCATCTATCACTGTGTAGTGGGATTTATATTTGATTGAGTATCCAAAAGGCTAGTACCCGTAAGTTTCCTGAATTCCGAACTAAACAATCTTAGGTATTATTTAACTTTGGTATTATTTTGGGTGAATATAGTGTTTATCATTCCAAAGAACACGAGCAGACTGATTTAAAGTATATATTTTTTTAAAATGAACAGAAACCAAACAGAAAAAAAAGGAAAAAACCGTATAGTTTCAATAATTATTATGGAACTGGTTCGTTAAAGGCTGTGAAGTTTAAAACAAAATAAATAACATATAAGTATACAAATCCAATTGGAATTTTTGAACATGTTATATCATAGCATCCTAAATATACAGCAACAAGCATCGAAAACGAAGTTAAAAAGTTTAAAACCCACATTTACTAACACATCAATAAGTGACGTCCTTAAAAAAATAATAAAATCGCCCTACAGTTCATAGTTATTACTAAAAAATGTCGCAGTGTACAGCAAAGAAAAATAAAAAAGTATTTTTTTTATTTTTGTTTTTCTTTGCTGTCAAAAATTGTTTACAAAATGTTTATAGGTTATACGTGATCATCTTCGTTATCTACATACATTGATGTAGATCATCGTCCACTGTGTTTAATTCCAAATTAAATCAAACTAGTTTAAGTTCCGTGTGGATTGAGGGGTCTAAAAATAATTCTGCTGTGGTGATTTAGTTTGTTGGTGTTTTGGTTTTGTATTGTACTAATTCATGGCATTAGATTAGAATTTACTTGTTTGTTCCCCGCATATTTATCATTTTTGTTCTCTTTTACCCATGGTTTCCACTTGGTATGCATTGCAAATATTTGCAAAGGGAATTTTTTTTTAATTTACTGTGACTGTAATTAGTATATAATGGTTTTGTATGCGTTTATATTTTTGACAGATCTTGTATTTAAAAGCGATTTAACTGTGTTTTGATTTGTGTTTTTTGTGATTTAGTGAAATTTTGTGATAATATATTAATTATAATTATTATTTATAAAAATGGAGGATGATTATGTTCAAAGTGTGAGCGCTGCTGCATTAGCTATTGTTATTTGTAGCAATGTAGCTAGGCTATTGGAGCCAGAGAAGAAAAAAGAGTGCACAGGATGTGGGTTCGACCAATATTTCAAGAAAATGAAAGAAAAAAGCATGGCCATCATAATCTGCTGGCAGAAATGCTATTGACCGTTCATGAGTCTTTTTTCAACTTCACAAGGATGACCCCAGATTCTTTTAAAAAATTATTGATTATAGTAGGTCCAAGAATTACCAAGGAAGATACAAAATTAGAATGTCGATAAACCCATCCACTAGATTGGGACTTACTTATTATTATAAGGTTATTATAATAATCTATATATAAATCTATATCTTTATATATATATAAATATATATATATATATATATATATATATATATATATATATATATATATATATATATATATATATATAATATATATATATATATATATATATACATAATTAACCTCAAACTATAATTCAATTTTAGATACTTGGCTAGTGGTGATAACCAACGTTCGATGTCGTACAATTTCCCAATAGGCACTGCATGCATATTATATCGGACACATTGTATGCCATTTATCTAGAATTAAAAACAAAGTTCTACCTGTCTTTCAAGATGAAGATTGGTTAGCAAGTGGCAGCTGGGTTCAAGCAAAGATGGAATTTTCCGAACTGCATAGGTTCTATAGATGGCAAACACATCAGGCTAATTATATGTCAATGAAATAAAATAAATAATTGGCATTGCATGTAATATATGAATGAATATTTTTTTATAGGCACCAAGTGACTCCGGTTCAGAATTTTATAATTATAAACATTTCTTTTCAATAATCCTGATGGCAATATGCGATTACAGGTATCGTTTTATAGCCATTGATGTAAGAGCTCAAGGACGTCAGAGTGATGGTGGGGTGTTCCAAAATTCCATAATGGGACAAAAACCATTATTTATGAATAGAACCATGAATATACCAAGGATGCAGAAATTTTTGAAAGTGGTCCAATTTTGCCGTGTTACTTGGTTGGAGATGAGGCATTCGGCTTAAAAACTTGGCTAGTTACACCGTACCTCGGTAAATCCAGTAGCAAATTAACATTTGAACAGACAAGTTTCAATTATCGCCAGTCGCGAGCTAGACTGGTAATTGAAAATACGTTCGGTGTATATACGGCCAGATGGAGGATACTACGGACGTGTTTAGAGACGTCTGTAAATACAGCAGACAAAATTGTACAAGCAACCGCTTGTTTACATAACTTCTGCTTAATTGAAGACGAAAACAATCTTCCACATCAAAGAAAGTATTGTCCAAGTCGATTTGTAGATCGAGAGAGTCCTGATAAAAGCAACATCATTCTTGGAGATTGGAGAAAGAATCCGGAAACATTTTCTGACAGACGGGTCAGTACCATGGCAGTGGAATAGCGTTTGACATTTTTAAATAAAAGACTAGAAATTTATTTATCTGTTTTATTTTTCATTATATCATTCATGTATGTTGTAAAATATAATTGGGCAGCATACTTTTCTGATGTGGTCAGTTGCCTTAAAAATACTGTGATTTGTTGACCCATTAATTGCTCCATGTCAATTTGTGGTGGAGGCACCGTATTATTTTTATTTGAAATATTTGCCACTAGTTGTTGAAGTGGCTCTAAAAAGTCCCCCGCAGTTGGAGATGAGACTGGTGTAATGGATGATTTGCTAGAGCTAATTGTCCATGTTCGTTTTCTTGTTGAATAATATTATCATCTGAATAATTGAAATATTGTTTAATAATTTGAATTATTTAATAAATTTCAATTTTATACCTAAAATGTCTACTTCTTTATTTACTGGAGACTCTCTGTTCGATGAGTGTGGTGATGTCTCTGTGATCCCCAAGTCCAAACTGCTTTTTTGTCTAAAAAATCAAAATAATATAAGAATTTTCAATATAAAATAATTTAACTCATTTCTTACTTGCGCTTTTGTAAAACTTTATCTAAGCGACGAAGTTTTTCTATATGTTTCGGCTCTGGTATAAGTTTTTGTGCTGTACCACTGAGAGTAGTTTTGTCCTTGCTAGTTTTATAACGTGTATAGCTATTTCTCATATTTTTATACATAAGTTTTAGCATGTCTACGTTGATTATAACTTCAGGATACTTCAATTCCAGTTGTGTTTTGACATTATTCCACATTGAATTGATTGCGGATGATGAGCGGCTGTTGATTGGAAGAGTATAATCATAGAGTGGTGGACAATCAAAAACTGCATCAAGCAAATCCGCTTCAAACGAGAATCGGCTTGTCCCATTTAACATGTCGTTAACATTTTTGATACTTTTATACACTTTCGAGTTTTCATGTCTTTTTTCATTATTTTTACGTATATTTGTTACGCACGCTTCTCTAGTACCACCAAACTCATCCACTTCTTTAAAATCATATCGTATATATTTTCTGGTTGTCTCGGAAACACCACTAAACTCATCTTCGATTTAGAATTTATTCATGATTCCGAATCTTTTATTTTATTTCTGGATTTTTATATAAAATAAATTGTTTTATAAAACGTTTTAAAATAAATAAACCAATTATTCAAAAGATATTTACCGCTTTGCCAATTTTTTTAAAGATGAAAACAAATAAATTTTATGGCAGTGACAGCTTGTGCTTAATCGAGGGTTGAACAAAATAAGGTAAATTTTTCGATTTTGTTGAATATGAAATATTTGCAAAGGAAAAAGTACTATACGCGAATACTTTTTATTACAAATCGCTTTGTAAATTTTTGTATGTGTGAGTGAAAAAATTTGTATACCGATACGAATTTTTTTTGAATGTATACTATACGTGTGAAAAAATTCAAAACAGAATGCAAATATTTGCAATGCATTGCAAGTGGAAACCCAGGGTTAGTGTTTTACCAAATCGTTCAGCTTACCCATGCGATATACTGTGGTAAGACAACGTTAATATTCGTTCTCCTCGGCAACGATATAAATTACTAAAATATTTACTCTTGAATTGAGTCCCGTTGTCGGTTATACAAGTTTCCAGTTTGCCATTATGTGAAGAATTTACTCATCTTCTCGATGTAAGTCGTTGACGTTAGACTTAGAGCAGTAGTGAACGTTGGAAACATTGAAAAGTAATACCACATACCACTTCCATTAAAAGTTCTCGAAAAAGAGACATACAGCTAGCCAATAATTGTGATGTTATTATCCATTTTTGGTTAGTATGACTCGACGGGCGATTATTTAAGTTTTAAAAATGTGTTTTGTGCAACTGCCATAAAATCAGATTTTGGCATCGTGAGGGAATAAAGTTCTTGTCACAAAATATAATACAACCACACAAAATGATCGTTCTTCATCGGTTCTTCGGTATAGTTCCAATAATAAACAATTAATATTTCAGTCGCATTTGAGTCGATGAGACATGATACGATATCGACTGTTTTTAATCATTTACTAACTTGTATGATATCGATATATGTCAAGGAGGTCATATGGTTTGAATGTCCGCTGTTGCATTCAATATACAGTGTAATGGAAATTTAGTTTTTCGGCCAAAAATACTGTGTAGGAATTTCTGTTTAATCAGCAATGCTAATGTTCTTGCGTTGATGTCTTTTTATGGGGTTGGTGGTGGGACTTTGATTTTTTGACTCATGCAAATGATTTTTTGATATATGTTTTGGAATCAAAATAAGTTTTAAAATCCACTGTCTTCTTATTACTTTTTCGGCCAAAAAATCTGTCGGACGTATACATGTGCACATGGCTATAGCTTAAAACATAATTTATTGACAATAGCTGCATCTGTTTAACGATATCACATATAAATAATTCATATTCAACTGAAGTGGAAAGTTTACAATTAGAAAATGTTTGAATGAATTTATGATTTTTTTTTATGAATTGAACATAAATGTATGGAGATTAAACTTTAGGTACCGCTTTATTTTAAAGCGGACAGTCATGCAAGTGTTAAATTTTCGCTAAGAAATATTTTCAGCCCAAAAATCGGTTTGATGTTTAACTGTGAAATGTTGAAGAAAACAATACATAAATGCTTCATATCCAACTGAGGTGAATTGTCCTCATTTTTCTAACGGTTTTTACAGGCCATTATTGGCCCGCACCGTGTCAACAATCTGACTCCATCGGTTTCGATCACGAGCCAGCTCTTCATATTGTTGCAAGCAACCAAAAGATGCCAGATTACTCTTTACGCCGTGGAGCCATCATCGCCGACAGCGACCCCTTCGCCTACCGAAAGGCGGCTTTCCCTTCAAAGATCGCTGTATCATTTGTTTCGGATCCGGCAGCGTACTCGCTGTCTTTTGATTTCATGCACGATATCAGGAATTTGCATTAAATTCCTGATCTCGTGGTTGAAACGAACTCGGTATGTGCCATCAACGTCGCGTTTTGGGCCATATATCGTCCTCATAGTCATGATAATTCATTTAATGAAACAAAATCGAAACCATTGAATATTAATCTGTGGACGAAGCTAAAGAGGTACCGTTTTGTTGTTAAATGCTGTTTGTGTCTAAATAAATGTATTTTAATAAAAAAAAATTCAAATGGTTTTAAAAATTGATACTGTTAAATCGTTACGACTTTTATGATACCGCCCAGGTGGCGCAGTGGTTAAAGCTGCGGCAGTTGGAGCGGGAGGTTGTAACGGAACGAAGGTTTCGTTAACAGATTTATTTCATCAGGGGTTTCTGAGCGGTGTTTGGTAGCCGACTAGACTCCGCGTAAGGGCGTGGGGATTTCCAGAAACGTGATGAAATCGTGTATACACCGCAGGGAAGGGAACAACCCATACTTCATCATACTACATCTGCTTACTCTAAAGCACATCCATCTCTACAGATGGCCTAAGCCATTTTAAGATTCACGGCCATACGGAGAAACTAAGGGAACCCAATAATAAGGTCTCGTTTTCGTGACAATTAATTTCAATCACCAAGAAATTTATTAAGTTTCAACTTATTTATATTTCACAATTTTCTATATAGGTATATATACGACGTATATAAAAGTTTACAAATGTTTGTCAAAATGGCAATCTTAATCACAATAATGGCTTAACATTAAATTTGGCCAAACAAAAAATATAGTACTTATTCTCTAAAATAACCCCATACACCTTATATCTAAAACTATGACAATTATTCTTTTTATATATGTATATATTATTTTTTTTTATGTATTTATTTTTGTTTTTTGTAATTTATTTAATTTGCTTTATTGATTCAAAAAAATTGTTTCTGAAATAGGTACATACTAATTAGTAATAAATAATAATAAATAAGTATTCAAATGTGGGTACTTAACAAGTTAACTTTCAAAGCCGGATCACGTTGCGAAGAAGTCCCTTAGTCCAACTGCTTTACTACCATGAGTGTGTCGTGGAAGTATAGGTTTGTTAACCTAGCAAATTCTTTGATCATCAAAATGATTATCGGAATATCAATTTATATCAAGTTTCTTTTTATACAAGCTTACTTCACTAAGGTGAATAACCCATAAGTTTATTAAGTCTATTTGTCTTAAGAAATATATGATCTTTTTTTTTTCAAAATTAATATATATGATATATATTATTTTAACATTTTTTTTTTTTTATTATAATAATTATTATGTTTTCTTTTTTTTTCAACTGGTATATAGGTGATATATACGTATATAGATTACTACACTTTTAATGGTGGCCACGCGGACTTAGTTTTTTTTTCTTTAACACCAATATGGCGATGTCGCCTCACCAAAGCACATTACCACAAACTTATTTATTAGGGTTTTTCTGAGGGTTCTTTATAGTCCATATTTCAATAACCAAAACTTTTCACTAATATTAGCTTATACAACAAGCTTGATCAATTTACCATAAAAGAAATCGCGATTCCCACGCGTGTTCTATTAATTTTTTTTTTTTTTTTTCTTTATTTATAACAAATTTTAATGATGATACATTTTATGAATTAATAGTTATAATAATACAATGAACCGCAAATAGTTTATAAGTAAAACTAAGCCGCGATCAAGCTTCAACAACTAGTATTTCCGTCATTACAATTTTTGATAATATAGAAGCTATAAGTAATGCCTAAGCAATGCCTAAGCAATGCCTAAGCAATGCACTTTAATTATATATATATAAAAATGGAAAATAAAAAATTATAATGATAATATAAATTACTAATTTTAATGGAAATTCAATAATAATAGTGAAAAAATATTTATACTAATTTTTTTTTGTTTTTTAAATTACACCAGATCAATTAATCAAGTTATATTTTTTATTGACTTAAAAATTCTTTTAATTTTTTTTTAAAGACAGAGATTTTTGATGTATGTTTGATTTCTCTAGGTAGTGCATTAAACTGCACCAGGCCTTGGTACATAAGATTGGTTTGACCTCTTGTGGTTCGGCAGAATTTTACCTGTAGATTACTTTTCCTTCGTGTTCCATATTCATGTCGTAGATTTACAGGCGTGAAAGTGTGCTTGGTGAGGTTATTTTTTATTTTATAAATAAAAAGAATTAGTTCAAATCTATACATTTTATCAATTGGAATTATAGTTTTGTCATATAATTTGGCTGTCGAAAATCTGTAAGGCAGATTCTTTACATTTTTTAAAGCTCTGTTCATTAGTATTTGAAGGTCATAGAGTTTATTAGAAGTGGCAGCACCCCAAATAGGTAAAAGATATCTAATATGGCTTACAAAATGTGAATGATAAATTAGGTATTTAACCTTGACTGGAAGGAAATTTCTTGTTTTATGCAACAAAAAATTGATGTATCTCAACTTATTACGTACATGAGTGATATGCGACGACCAATTTATCTTCGAATCAATATGTAATCCTAAATATCGAATACTATCTACTTTTGAAATCAAATAATCATTTATATGTAATATAAAGTCTTGCTGTAATTTATTTCTGGTTTCAAAAATCATAAATTTTGTTTTCGTCTTATTTAGTTTTAAATTGTTTGAAGAGGCCCAGCTATTGATATGACATAAATCATTTTGCATATTAACCTGAAGCTCTTTATATGATTGTGCTGAAGTTATCAGAACCATATCATCAGCGTACATTATCAAATCAGATGACAAATCTAGACAACGCATCATTGGCATACAATATGAATAACAGAGGTCCCAACAATGATCCTTGTGGAACTCCATACTTCACCTGGAGAGTTCTACTAACATTTTCTGAAATATTTACGAAATTGTTAAAATATTTACGAAATTTCTGAAATTGTTCTCTTTGCGATAAGTATGAAATCAATAAATTTAGATCAGATTTTCCAATGCCAACACTTTCTAATTTATTGAGTAGCATATAATGCACTACACTGTCAAAAGCTTTAGTTATGTCTATGAATATAGCACCAACAAACAATTTTTTGTCCAAAGATTCGTGGATAACATCAACAACATAGGATGTAGCAGATAATGTACCCGAAGCCTTACAGGATCCAAACTGCTTTGAATTAATAATGTTATTTATTTCACAAAATGACTGCATTCTGTTGTAAATTACATTTTCAAATATTTTAGAAAATGTTGAAGGAATTGAAATTGGCCGATAATTGTTTATACAAAATTTATCATGTGCTTTAAAGACAGGAATAACTTTATTTAGTTTTAGCTCAGTTGGAAATATTTTTGACTGCAGTGTTTTATTTATCAAATCAGTTAGCTTACCTGCAAATATATTTTTAAACGAACTAATAAATTTTGAGGAAATGCCACATATCCAACTGAAGACCTTTTATTTAGATTTTCAATTATATGTATAATTTCCATCACTTCAACACTATAAAAAATGGAAGGAATATTTGATTCGAGAGGATTATTATAAGTATTTATGGAATGATCATCTACAAGAACTTCAACACAATTTGTAAAATAGTCATTAAATAAATTGCAGATTTCAGAAGTTCTACTAACAGTCAATCCATCTGGTGTTTTCAAAGTTATGGTCGTATTAGTTTGTTGTTTGCTTAATATATATCGATTTAAATTTGACCATAATTTTCGATCATCATTGTTATTTATTAAATTAGTGAAATATGATACCATTGATTTAGACAATGCTGTTCGAACTTCCAATTTCAATTCTTTAAATTTCAATTTAAAAAATGAATTACTAACGTATTTCTTATGTAAACGATAAAAACGATCACGAGATTTAATCTTTCTCTTAATTTCATGAGACATCCATGGTTTTACAGTTTTATATTCATCATTCGGTACTATTATCCACTTGTGTTTTTTAATTATTTGATTGCATTTAGAAATGACATCAGATATTGTATCACAAGACATGATTATATTTCCAAATGATTCTTGATTAACACTATCATATTGAAAAATAGTTTTATATCGAATATTTTCTAATTGTTTCATTGATTTACCAATGTTAAGTAATAATAAACGATGATCACTAATTATTACATCAGAATATACTAGTCTCAAGGGGTTACATAATCTGTCAGTCAATATATGGTCAATGCAAGTTTTAATTGTATTGGAGATTCGTGTAGCATAGTCTAAAGATAAAGAGTTCATAATGAGATATCCATTTGAGTTTGTGTCGTTTTCATATTGTTGAACAATAGAGTCATTTCTATCAAAGACATTAATATTAAAATCTCCAAAGATATAAGAGTTATCATATTTAGAAAGTATGGATTGATGCATATCTAAAAATTCAGAAATGTTAGAACTAGGAGACCGGTAGTAAGCGATTATGTTTATATTTAAATCATTAATACATACGACTAAACTTTCTATGTTACTTCCAGTTTTTTTTTCTAATATGTAAGATTTATATTGATTCGAAATGTATATAATCACACCTCCAGATCTGGAACTATCCCTTGTCGCAGAATACATACTGTATCCATTAATGTTGTAATTTTGTAATTCATTATTGTATATCCATACCTCTGTTAATACTATGACATCCACAGAGCATCGGTATTTATGTACCAAATCTTTCATATCATCAAATTTCTGTTCTGTCCTTAAACTACAAATATTCATATATATAATGTTAAGAAAATTTCCATTAATTAATAAATCTGGCCTCGGATTTACAAGGTATTCAATTTCAATATTATTTAGTAAATATTGATCCTCCATTATAACTTTATATCAAAAAAAAAAAAAAATTAAACAATTAATAAATTTATATCAAAAATTTTAACAATTAATAAACAATTAAACTTAAACAATTTACTGCGGTATTTTGTTTATAATGTCATTTAATGTTTTGATGAAAATAGGTTTGTCATCTGTGGATATAATTTTAGCTTTAATTTCTCCATCTCGATACCAGACAGCTACTATTTTTTTAGTTTGCTTTAATTTCAGTAGATTAGTCATAATTTGTTGATTTATCGGTGTTAATCGATCTCGAATTATAATATGTAGTATGATTGTCATCTTTATTTCCAAGTAAATGCACTTCTGGTTTAATAGGGCCAAATTCACGCACTTTTTCCATAATATTATCTTTATATTGTTTTAATTTAAATTTAATTACAAAAACAACATATTTTTTATTATTTTTAGATATTTTTTCATTTTTATAACAGTTGTTATTGTATCACGAATTGAAATACTGTATATCTCTTCTAATTTATTTACTATTTGATTTTGATTAACAGTTATGGGAGCACCAGTTATTATTATATCATTAATTATTGACAATTGCTTCAGATAGTTAATATCAGCTGATATTGTACTAATATTATCTGTATGTGCTTTAACTTGATGTTCAATATCATTAACTTGTGTTTGTAGATTGTCATACTGTTTGCCTATGTTGGTAATAGTAGTTTTTATTTCCTTTAGCTGGGATCTATTTTCTAGCATTACATTCATAAGTTCTCGATTTGTGGGTTCATAATTATCTGAGTTCGGAGATTGTTGTTGTTTTTCATGAATTGATTGTTGTTGTAGGTTTTTATTTTGAATTGTGTTTTGTTGTAATAACAGGTGATCTTGGGGTACCAAATGCTCTTTGTGTAATAATTTTTGCACATGTAATGTTTGCTCACATTGTACTAGCTCAGCTTCTGGCTTGGCGGATCTTAATGAACCTTTTCGATTTTCACCCATTTTTATAAAGATTCAATATATAATTATATCACATAAACGAAGATAAAGTCAAATTCAACCACTTTTCAATTTGTTTAACTGTACACAATAGATATTGCGGCTTCACAATGACACTTATAACTTAAAATCACTGTTTTGTAATTTTTTTCGATATATCGATATATGTTTTATTTTTATAACATTACAACTTATATTCACTATTTGACATATATTATTAGGATTTTATTTTGAATTTATTTTCACCAATTAAATAAATTAAATTTACGCACAATAAATTGCATCAACTTCTCTATTCAGCCATCTTTTTATATTCAAATTTAAATTTTTTTTTCTCTGACTGGGAATTCTTAAAAAAAACTTAACTTTATCGGTATATTTTTATAATTTTCCTGGCCAGTACAAGCGCAGGTTGTTACTTAAGAGCGCATTTTTTTTCCTCCAGCCAATTTATAGATTTTTGGGGTATCTAAGAGGGAGGGGTAAATGAAATTTTAAGTGGCATCGGGTCTTACTTCTATTCGATTTCGAATTTCCAATAAACCAAAAAAAAACTACTGGGAAATAAAAATAGGTCAGCGCTGGGAACAAGGTCCGCCAATGCGGCCGCTGTTACAAGATACCGGGTTCGAATCCCGATGGGGGCGGAATAATAAAGGGATTTTTCACCATACGATTACGATCGGTGGTGTGAATGAACACATCTATGACCCCCTGTTGGAGTGCAGAATTCATGGGCCAACCCATCTTCCATGTCAGTACTATAGGCTGGCATGGAGCTTTGCAATGTGCAGATGGTTCTACGTAAATCGGACCTATAGCCGTACGTCCTCGATTTGGCTGTAATGGTGTAAGGTAAGGACGTAAATAAGCGAACCGCGAAAAAGTTGGAAGTGCCTCGAGCCCCAAAACAGATTGTAGAGATAAAAACAAACAAACAAACAAGACTTTTATGATGCCGTCTTGTATCGAGTATAACAATTGAATGGAAATAAAAAAAATTTAAATTTTTTTTGAAGTATTCACTTTCATTTACATGTTTGGGTATTTTAATTGTCTACTTCGTATTATCGCATTAAAAATATTCTTTAAAATATCATAAAATACGGTTTTCTTTATTAAAGTTATTAAGTGCCATCTCTCATCCGATATTTGAAGTATATGTTTCTTTTTCGTAGTTAATACGTCATTGATCTCGTTTTATATATTTTTATACGGCGTTTAGAACCAATTATAACATATCAATGTATAAAAATTGAATAAATTAAACCGGTTTTTATTTTTATCATAACAATTAAAATAATTCGTATTTTCATTTGGTTTCCATTTATGTTATATGAAAATGTTTGATTCAAATTTTGATATAAAAATAATTTTTGTTTTCAGTATTTTTCATTCATTGAAGTTGAGCCAAAATCTTCAATTAAACGTTAGTTCTTATAGAGTGTGTGAAACCCTATCTAGGCCCCATAAATAAGCTCGATAAATTTAAAGGGTTAAGCATTGGTGCTTTTATATTTAGGATGCTATGGTTATATGTAATAGTAATTACACTGTTAAAATGTATATTAAAGAGAGAAAAACATACAAAAATGAAAAGAGATAGAAACAAAAAATTGAATTTAATTCTAAATGGAAAACCAAATATTTAGGCTAAGAAAACCAATTCAATTACCAAATAAAACAAAATTTAAATAAATTATGCTCAAATAATCCTTAAAAATTAAAAGTTATTAATTCTGGTCATTGTATCTTTTTCCTACTTATCGTAGCTAAAGTAACACATATCACTGATTTTTCCACAAAGAGAGGAATACTATATACATTTAAAATAATGAATGTATGTGAAATGTACCTCACATTATATCATTCATGTCAAAATAAATGTAAGTGTACCCTTCCGTAAACGATTAATTCAACTTGGCAAATACATATTTCCGGCTTATGCAAGACCTATGATTTGTTCAGTTGTATACTTAGTATCCTCCCCCATTACCTCCCAGCCTTTCCCTATGATTCTGATTATCCACGAGTGTCTTGACAGAAATGTACCATACGATAGCTCATCCTCATTTATCTCTAAACGAATTGGCATATTTTTAAAATCAAACATTTTTTTTGTCTAATATAACGTTATTGAATTTTCTCGTATATAGCTTTAACTACATCTCTATTGTACTTATTTATCAAACTATCAGAAATTACAATTTTTATTCAACTCAATTTTCTATAAATATTAACATCTAAAAGCTTAAATAAAACGGCTGAAAATTACCATCTGTCATTTATATCACCAAATTAAATATACGATAAATATATCCATATATACTCATATACAGTGAATTACTATATATATTGTGTGTCATCTTCACTTAAACATAATGAATATCCTTTCTTTATTGCAAGACGAGTTCGATATAGAATGCGAACTGCGTTACATTGCAACTGATAGAAGAGATGCCGCGGAAATTTTGCAAAATCGTATAACAGAGAAAAAATCTGGTACCTGTGAGAAACCAGTAAATATGCATAGCAAAGCAGCAAAACGCCTTGATACTGAAATTGGCTCATGTCTTACTAAACTACACGCGTTTCAAAACCAGATTAGCTTACTTGCAGATTTAGATACAAGCTTGCAGCTAAAATCCGCCCGAGAAATTGAGTCTCGACCGATGAATGTTGCAGTTAGAATACAGCGAGCGACTAGTTCTAATACCTACGCGTCTGAAGCAAAACGGATTCTTCAATCATGCCAAACTCTTTTGAAAAGTCTTCAGATCTACTGCAACGATTACGATAAATTAAACGATTCGTTAGAGACGGCTAAAGCCGTCGACATTGAAGTTCCTAATGAAACTGAACATGAACCATATACTATCCAAAAGGGAACAGGGGTTGACCAAATAAACGTCATTAGTGATATGATGGGTCAAATCCGAATTTTGTCTCAGTAAGTTGCAGATTCAAAAAACCAAAATGGAAACAATAAGTTAAAACCACTAAGAAATCAGTCAGTTCTTCCCTCAATGACGTTCTCAAACTTACCGCTTAATTAAATGCATTCTTCAAATTCGCAACTCGGTCTACCAACTTTTGGCTACTCAGCCACCAATCAACACCGCAACGGCAAATTTTCCCCAAATGACTACGAATACAAGCAGACACATCTTATCGAATTAACCCCTATATTGTATTTCAGTAGCAAATACCTTAAAACCAAAAGAGGTACACTTTCAAAATCAACAAACTAGGCCAATACTAAATTTAAATTCACGTACTGTCCCTGGAAATACAACGAATAAAATGTTTACCGTAACCAGCTCGCCTCCATATTCAATTAATCATGGATTTTTTATGCCATCTCATACTAAATACGTCCCTGAACATCGTGGTCTATCCAGAAGTGGTTTATCTTTTGATGGTTCTCCAATTGGTATTCCTATTAGTTTATTTCTATTTCAATTAGAGACATTAGCGGCCTCCATGAATAATATGATACATTATTAACTGAAATTAGTTTCGTTTTAAAGGGTATTGATTCACATTGGTATTGTACGCTAAGGCAACAGAACCCAATGGTTAATTGGGTTGATCTTCGAAATGAGATGAAAGATAGATTTAACAATAGACGCCCTGATTCGAACATTGAAAACCAGATTGAAAATCGGAAACAACTTCCAAATGAATCCTTTTTGATTTCTACCAACATATTTGGAGTCGTACGACTCAATTAAGCACACCGTTCTCTGATCAACAACTTATGAAGATTCTAAGAAAAAAAAAGAGACCCGGCCTACGCTATCAGTTAACTGATCGTCAATTTTCAAACATTGGCGACTTAATCTGCAGTTGTACTAGATGGGAAAATACCTGGTCCGAATTAAAAATTGATCCAGATACATTTGCCCCACAAAGATCACAAACTAATGATCACGAAAGGTTTGCAACACCCAGACACATTGTTAACGCTTTGGAACCTGAAATGAATAACGAACACATGCCATATTCTGATCCATATTCGACTATGAATTCACAATATTCAGTACTTCACATTGCAGCAACACATTGCAGTAGTACCTTTAAAAATCACCAACGAATCGAGATCATCTAGTAAACCCCAATTCTAATTTCGTTATATGTTACAATTGTGATGATATTGGGCATACTTTCATGGAGTGTCCTGTGCCACCTATACTCATTGGTGTTGCTTCAAATGCGGGATAAAAGACACTATTACTCCTAGATGTCCCAAGTGTACGGAAAACGGACCAAGGGGTCAGTGGAGAACTGGGAACTACGGTACCCTGAGATTTTTTTATCCCAAACAGGTCGAGCAAAATGCTTGTCCAACCACGCCACGCATTTTGCCAAGGAATTCGATCATGAACAATCAGAAATAACTTCCACTTCTTCATCAGATTCTTTCTTTCGGCAGAATCAATCTCTAACCCTAATCATGTCGAAACCACCAATACTCGGAGTTCATCTCTAGAAGTCCAAATAAATACTTCATTGGATAATCTCACATTACATCCATCCTATTCAGAACAAATCAATAAACACAAACGAACCTATAGTAACAGACAGAAATTGAGAAAGCGCCTATATTGGACTTTTAGGCGAAGTATGAAAACCAATGTGCTCTCTTCCATTATCCAATATGACGTAACTGACAAGAGACCATATTTGTGAATATAATGGTTAATGGGATTAAATATGATGGTCTATTAGATAGCGGTGCTACTGTCAGTGTGCTGGGTGTAGGTTCAGCCAAATATCTGAACGATCCCAAATTTCATAGTTTTCCTACGACCATTAGTACAGCTAGTGGACAGCCTCAACGAGAACTGGATAATATACAGGCACTCGTTGGGTTCAATGACCAAGAACATACAATGAAGATAAACATTGTACCATCGCTAGAACAATCATTGTACTTAGGAATCGGCTTCTGGAATTGGTTCGGAATCAGTCCAAAAATAGCTGAATTGAATATCGTTCCACACTCGCCAGCAAAGAACCTCGATTCAAATTATCATAGTCTATCACAGATAGAACAAACTAAACTTAACAATATAACGAAGAATTTCCCTTCATGTTTCGAACGAGAACTCGGAAAAACCAATCTTGTAACCCACACCATAGATGTTGACTTTGCTCTATTACTCCTAAGGATATCATTCAGTCACAGAGTTGGACTGAATGATTTCCTTAGGAGTAATAGAGGAAAGTCAGAGCTCTTGGTGTTCTCCGCTTACACTGGTACAAAAGACAAATGGTAAAGTCCGTTTGTTGAATGCCCGTGAACTGAATAAAGTAACTGTTAATGATGTGTATCCGTTGCTTCTTATCGATGGATTACTGGGTAGGTTGGATCAGACACGTTTTATATCAACCAGTGACCTTAAAGATGCTTTTTGGCAGATCCCTCTCAACCCGCAATCCAGAGATAAGACGGCGTTTACAATTCCTGGGCGGCCTTTATATCAGTTCACGGTCATGCCTTTTGGATTATGTAACGCTCCACAAACGATGTGCCGTCTTATGCACCGAGTGATTCCACACCAATTGCATGACAGAATTTTCGTGTACTTGGATGACCTACTCATAACTTCTTCCACCCTGGATGAGCATTTTATCCTTCTCCATGAGGTCGCTGGATTATTAAGAAAAGCTGGATTAACGATCAACGTCGAGAAAAGTCGCTATGTCTTAAAGGTAGTTCGGTATTTGGGCTATTTGATTGGTGAAGGTGGAATGCGAACAGACCAAGATAAAATTAAAGGTATCGTTGAATATTCCATACCAAAAACCATAAGGCAGATGGGAATGTGCGGGAATGTGGGAATGTGCGGCTGGTATAGGCGTTTTATAAGTAGATTTGCTACCATCGCAGCTCCTTTAACCGACCTTACTAAACAAGGCAATAAAATGAAGTAGTCAGATACCGCCCATACTTCATTTAATGCTTTAAAAGAAGCATTGACAACAGCACCCGTCCTCGCAAATCCAGACTTTGAGAAACCATTTTATATAAAATGTGACACCAGTACCACCGGCTTTGGGAGTGTCATATTTCAGCTAGAATCTAACGGAGAGGAACGCCCTATAGCGTTTATCTCCCAAAAATTAAATGCAGCGCAAAAAAAACTACTCCATTACTTAGTTAGAATGCTACGCGGCGATATTGAGCGTCAAAAAGTTTCGACCATACGTAAAAGAATATAACTTTACCATATATACGGACCATGCAAGTCTACGTTGGCTCATGACACAGAAGCATTTTTCAGGACGGCTTGCTTGATGGGGCCTAAAGTTACAAACATTGAAACATTCGACTTCCGAATAGAGTACCGAAAAGGTTCCGTGAATGTTGTCCCGGATGCATTATCGCGAGTCTTTTCTGACGAACTAGTACAAGTGTTGTATCCAAAAAGCGATATTGAGCAGCAAAATAAATTTGTCAGCTCCTTGAATTTGAATAATACGGATCCTCTTCACATAAATTTAGATTCACCTGTTTTTAATGATCCAGATTACCAAGATCAAATATCAAGAATCCCGAAAATTATTACACGATTGTCATAATTTCACACCTTCGTTTGGATTAAAATACGATGATTCTGACTTGCCAATGTGGAAATTAGTTGTACCCAATAATCTCACACATTCTTTAATCGAACAAGCGCATTTACCACCATCATCAGCAAATTTGGGGACGGCGAAGTCTCTAGAAACAACTTCGTAGGCAATTCTTTTGGAAGCGAATGGCACAGGATGTAAAGGAATTTGTGGATAATAGTGTAAGTTGCAAGATGAATAAACCTGTCAGTTATAGCACAAAACCAGAGATGGGTCACCAGGTTTTATATCAGAACGGCCCTTTTAAAGATTCTATATTGATCTACTAACCTCAGAGAAATGCATCTGAACGGACAATTTTGTCAGCTATCCGTTCATATCTCCGTGATAATCAACACAGTGATTGGGATTTACATATTCATGAGATCGCCGCAGCCCTTCGCAATGTTGTACATTCTTTTACAAACTTTTCACCGCACTATGGAGTACTTGGTCAGCATATGACTCTACATGGTACTGATTTTAAATTACGTAGGTTATTGTTCGGTTCGGATGATAATGAAGTATGTGTTATGAGTAAACCAGATCGCTTAAATTGAATGAAAACTAAAATTCGACACTATCTAAAAATCGCTCACAAACGATCTGCTCAAAGGTATAATCTGCGTAGCTGAAACCGCGAATTTGTGTTAGGGCAATCCGTGTTTGTTCGCTCCAAAGCGATGCAACTAATAAATTTCTGTTTAAACGATCTGCAAAGTTCATCCCAGCGATCATTGATTCCAAAGTAGGAAACGTCGCTTACAACATACGAGACATAGAAGGGAAATCATCAGGAGTATTTCACTTAGTTCTTAGTTTTTTCTTTCACAAAAAAAAATCCATTTCTTTCGTAGTTGGTTATAAATATATGATCTGGGATCAGCGTGGCGTTCGACAGAATGAAGCCCGGTATGAGTACTCTTCAGGGTGTGGGACGTTCCCACGATTTATATCGATGCTCTCATAGGCACGTTACAATGCACCAATTATACTAAAATAAAAGAAGAGTTCTATATTATCGATGATGCGGTGATAAAAAACAGGTGGTAATTAAGTACTCTTCGCTATCGCCTCGATCGTTGATGGTACTACCAGTTCGATGACGAGGTATTTTTTTTAGCGTGCAAAAATTTCTGATGGGTTAGCAAGAAATGCATAACGTGGAGATGGGTTGGCAAGAAATGCATAACGTAACTTACAAATAAAAGATGCACAGTTCAATTATCTATAATACGTCACCAATCAACACCAACAACATTAATAAAATTGTTTTTGTTATTATTTTATATTGAATTTAAACATAATTTTTCATAAACTTCAATATGAGATAAATAAAGAACATTACTTGAGGATGAGCTGGTGTAAGTATAGGTCTGTTTGAGTATTAACGTGGATAATCAGCAATTTTCCTTTCTCGCGGTTATACCTGCCATTTACATATTCTAAATTCCCCACGCATCCCCTGAAGCTTAGCCGGCAACGACCGCTAGAATTCCTGTATTTGTCAAATTCTGATAACCGCAAGTGAATGTAGGATCTATATGTATGGCCTTTACAGACAAACAAGTGAATAGAGCTGTATATGCTTTAGTTATGGTGTGGTTTCCTCGTCCCTTCCGCTCTTTTAGGTACAAAGGACCCACATTATCGACACCAGTGTTTGGGAATGGTCCACCAGTACTCACTCGCTCTCTCGGTAAATAAAGCCATAAGGTGATGGTTATATTTTTCTTCCTCATAAAGCAGGTTACGCATTTTTGTACGTGCCATCTTGTCACTTTACGATATCCAATTATCCATAATCTATGTCTCATGATGCTTGTTAATGGTGTTGACCCTGGATGTATATCTTGATGTTGTTGCTTATAAGTGCCATTAAATCGGGTTATTTGGATGTTTTCTAGATTATGCAATGATGATCTCAATTTTCTCACTTTTATTTGTATGTCTTCTCAGGTCACTCATTGTCCCACGACAGTTTACGAAGCCAAAACTGTTGGAACCAAAATTTTAATTAATATTGTAGTAGGTGACAATCAACCCTGAGGATCAAAAATACGGGATTGTAGTGGTTCAACATATTCGTTGAATAATATTTCAAACCGCTTCTAATTTATTAATGCAACTTTTTCATTAATTCCGAATTTCATTACGTCACGTTCTATCGTATAATCGAGGTAAATATTATATTCACAGTGACAAGTGCACCATCTATATTCCTGTAGAATATTCTCGTTTCAATAGCATATTTAGTACAGTCAGTTGTTACTACTTTTGAATAGATATTTTGTTGATCGTGTCCGACATCTATTCAAAGTATAATGTACCACATTATTAATTTACATTATCATAATTAG
This sequence comes from Tipula lateralis, assembly GCA_963932295.1. Taxonomy (NCBI): domain Eukaryota; kingdom Metazoa; phylum Arthropoda; class Insecta; order Diptera; family Tipulidae; genus Tipula; species Tipula lateralis. Next base: position 758,414 of record OZ010739.1, on the reverse strand, counting down.
CAACTGCATTATCTTATTTTGATGTTAGTATTTCTCGATCGTGGCGCGCGTGTCCTCCCTCTTGGTTGAATGACGAGCTATTTTATTTCGGCCATTACATTTATTACATCCATTACCTTTATTCAACATTATCGTTTCTGACGTGGGTGGTGGAAAAATAGATATATAAATAAAATAAATAATTAAAAGAATTTTTTAAAATTAAATTGTGAACATAGAATAGAATAAAATAAACACAACAAATAAATTAATTACATATAAAATTACATAGAAACAAATATTATATTATGAACATTATTTTAATAATAAAATATAACAAATAAATAAATTAATAAAATATAAATTAATATACAACGAAGTGTTATAGGATGCTTCTGATAGTAATGTCCGTTTTGTTACCCTATCGACATCTTCTAAGTTAACTCTGAATGTGAAATGATCATCCCTTGGATCCCATAACAACCCGAGTGTTTTTACTATTGCCATATCTTCGAACTCCAGAAAATTTATATTCTTATCTGTAGACTGTATGCGTGTGGTTAGTCTCTTATAATTATACATCCTTTTTCGAAGTGTAAATCTCGCTTCTCTTACAAGAGATGTCATATCCTCATGTATTTTAGGTGCTGTTTCTAGTTCGTCACAGCAAGTCAACATATCGTCGATGTAAAAATCAGATTTAGCACGTTTATTATTTTTCGCGATAGTCGTTAGCCAGTTGATGTTACCGTATAGTGTGATGGAGTTTTTAGGTTCTTCATTAGATCAGCAGGATGAAGAATGATCTGGCGGTATATCTTCTCGATATCCAAGCAATTTTATGTCTACGGAATTGGAGAAGTATCCTCATGAGATCATTTTGAATGGTGGGTACTGTTAAGTGGTATTACTTGATTCCTTAAGAACGCAAAGGTGAGGAAGGTAGTAGATTGGATGACACTGGATTGACGAATTATCTTCTCATTCAACCTCCATATGACCAATTATTTGATATTCCTTTAGAAATTCCATATAGTCATGCTTGATGTTTGGTTTTGCGTTAAATTGCTTCTCTAATGTATGGAATCTTCTATTCACCTGATTGAATGTCGAGCCAAACTCCTCCGGAGCTACCTTGAAGGTAAGTCTGACTACGTATCTTTCATTGGCAGCTTTTGGTGTTTTGGACATAATGCGCTTCACATTCATTTTCATTCAAATCGAGTTGGTTTGGTAAAACTGGAAACTTCTCCATTTCCCAAAAAACGCTGAATTAATTGTGTTTCGGTTTGGTTGCTCGATATTGTGGTGTGAGAGGTTACTGTATCTGTGCTCAACTCATTTATTTGACCACCAATTACCCAATCAAAAATAGTTGATTGAGCAAACAAATCGTAATCTAAATTTTTTGCTGAAGTAACAATTTGTAGAATAAATCATTGCCTAGTATAACATCAATGATACACGGATTATTGAATGAAGGATCATCCAAATTTAAATTTTCAACAATCGGTCATAATCGGTTAGCGATTATACGGTTATTTTTCTGACCTACTTAATGTTCCACATGTATCACAATGTGGAACATTAAGTAGGTCCTTAAATCCTTAAATAAAGACCGCAGAGATGTTCATTGAGGTTCCATCCTATGAGGAATTCACCATGACCGTGCAGAAGCTAAAGCAAAATCGTTCACCAGGAGTTGATTGCATTAATTCAGAGCTCTTGATATTCGGAGTGAAAACTTTGTGGAATTATCTTTTCGACCTTGTTTGATTGCCATGGCGAAATGAAATTATGTCTGAAGAATGGAAAGTAGCCGCGTTATCCCTATAATTCAAGAAGGGTGATCGAATGAAGTGCGAGAATTATCGCGGTATAGCTCTTGCACAGCATACAAGTTATTGCCATACATTATCTTAAGAAGTATTGATCCTATAGATGACGAAATCATCGGTGACTGCCAAGAATATTCCGTCCAAATCGGTCAGTCACTGATCAAGTTTTTCGCTACGGATGATTTTTTCCAAGTACTACGAAACATCTCGCGATGCACACTAGATTTCACTAGCTTGCTTTATAGATTTCAAGCAAGCCTATGACTCGATCAATCGAGAAAGGCTCTGTTTGCGCTTGAATATTTAGGAATACCCAAAATATATGTACATCCGTGTAAAATAACAGCAACCCAGTCACATTGCTGTGTTAAAGTTGAGAACAAGAGTTCCCGATACTTTTTAAACTCGTGCTGGAATACATGCTTTGTAAAAATAAAAAACAATATCTTAAAACCTTCCAATCAAATTTTGGCATGTGCAGATGATGTCTGTGTGATGGGATCAATTGGCAACGGAGTAAAGAGATACTTGACCCACTGGAACAGTGTTCAGTTTCCGTCGGTCTCAAAATCAATGAGTCCAAAATGAGAGATGGCTTCTAACATTCGAGAGAAGAATCATGCGAGTGATATATGGCCCAAAACGTGACGTTGATGGCACATACAGAGTTTGTTTCAACCACGAGATCAAGAATTTAATGCAAATTCCTGATATCGTGCATGCAATCAAAGGACAGCGAGTACACTCGCGTTCTGCGTGCGAATGATACAGAGTGATCTTTGAAGGGAGAGCCGCAAATGCGGAAGTGTAGAAAACCAAATAAATTAAATTGAACAAAAGAAACAAAACGAATAAAATAATTTCTTTTTTATTAAAAAAATACCCGAAAACATTAAAAATCAAAACGATAGCAAAATAAAATAAAATGGAGAATTGAAAATATTAAAACACGAGAGAAATAAAATAAAAAATTTAAAAACACGATAAATCACAAAACTTAAATATTTGGTTTTAAAAGAACTGAGCGCAAATTGAAATAAGAATGAAAAAATTGGCAAGTTACTTTGTTAAATATAAAAGATCAAAATATAAGTTTTTATTTCGATATATGACGAAAAAGTCGAATTTTGTTATACTTGGGCTTAGGTATTAATTAAGCTACTGAAGTGAATTGATCGTTCGTTTGCTACAATTCAGATAAATGTCAAATTATTAAATTCGAAAGCAAACAATTTCAATTAAATCACCCTCATCCATTTTAATAAATATAAAATAATCATGTCAGTCGACTTTAAAATATATAGCTTCTTCGATGCGTAAAACAAAAACTACAAGAATAATAAACCAAATGTCAAAAAACGAGAAAAACAATTATATGATCTATCTACACAAGCAAAAATATTATTCAGATAAATCAGTAGCTCAATATTTTTAACTGAAGTGAAACGTACCAAACGAACGCGCAAATCACTTCAGAATTCAGATAATTCACCACAAACGAATGCACCATATATTTGACACGTAACTTGCCACTTTTTCATTCTAATTTCAATTTGCTTTAAACTAAAAACAAATATTTATTTTTTGTGATTTATCGTGTTTTTATATTTTTTATTCCTCTCGTGTTTTTATATTTTAAATTCTCCATTTCATTTTGTTTTCGTTTTTATTTTATTTCGTAATCTTTGTTCCTATCTGTTCCTGTTATTTTTCAGTAACAGTGAAAAATGCATGCGACTAAAATAACAGTTGTGATTCTAATAATTTAGTTATTCTGTCTTGAACTGTGATTTGAAATCACAGTTGATTTGTATTGGAGAACAATAACATAATTATTTTATCAATAAAAAATACGAAACAGGAATAAAAACTGAATTAACATTATTTATATTGTTTTATTCAACCTAATTCATTTTTAATTAGTTTATTATAAAAAATATCAAGATTTCAGTAAAAAATTTTATATTGTTTGATTTTGATTTAAAAATAAAATTTACTCAACTGTCTTTGATTTTAAACGAGTGTGACGGTCTGTTAAAATATTTCCTGCTTAAAACAATAAGCGTTCGCAAGGCACGGAAGTTGCTGTAGCGCATAGTGTTTCTTTAGTTAAAAGATCTAACTTTGAATAATTGTGTGTTTTATTGCCACCATAAAAGGGGATCCTTACTTCTTTCTGAAAGACCTGCTTCTAAATACCGCTGTACTTCAATATTACAAGCTATGGATTTTTCGGTTACTTTCGATTTTAGCTTCGAAGCGGTTTCATTGTAGAAGCTTCATACAGATGTTTCATCTATAATTTTCAATGGAATTTTCATTTCAAGGTTTTCATTTGAATTTTGCCTTGAAGTTCGGCATCGATACTTAAAAATATAAAAAAAACACAAATAATAAGCTCACTATAGACATTTTTAACGAAATTCAAAATTTGAAACAATAAATTTAACAAAAAAATGTCATTATTCAAAATATTAATTAATGCATTTCTTGAAAAAGACATTTTCAAGTGTAGAAAACCAAATAAAACTAAAAAAATATAAAATAAACCAACGAAACACAACGAATAAATTAATTTCGTTTTATAAAATAAATAAATTATTAATAATAAATAAAAACGATAGCAAAATAAAATAAAATGTAATGGAGAATTGAAAATATTAAAACGCGAGAGAAATAAAATAAAAAATTTAAAAATACGATAAATCGCAAAAAATGGTTTTAAAAGAACTGAGCGCAAATTGAAATAAGAATGAAAAAATTGGCAAGTGACTTGTCAATTATAATAGATTTATTTTTCGAGCAAAAACCACCAGTGGCTAACTTCAACAATCAACAGGGTATTTTCTCGGTGTTATGCAACGAGCTTAAAGTAAGATTTTTCTCAACTCGAATATGAAAAAATGGGACGAGTTTATTAAAATTTGAATAATCTTGTTGGTTTAGAGTGCGATACCAAATACTATAGTATTGTTGCCGATGTTATGCACAGAGCTTAAGGAATTAAACCAATATTTTGTATTCTTCGTCTTTTAAGTATATCCTTAAGTATGCAGTTGCTCAGTAGTGAGGATTTGTTTTTTGTTTGGTTGTAGATTGGGCAACTGTTCATTATGTGTGGTTGTTTTCGACAGTATTGCAGTTTGGTGTTTCTTCCAGTCCTATAATGTATTTATATTTTTTATTATGTTTATGTCCTGTTCTTAGTCTTGTTATTTGTTCGATCTCTTTTGAGTTTAATTTTGAGTTTTTAAACCATATTGTTGTACCTGGGGTTGATTGGACGTTTCGGTAATCCTGTCCTATGTTTGTAGTCATGTTGTTTAATTTTTTTGTCCACTATTTTGATATTGCGTTTTTGATTGTGACTATAGTCTCTGTCATAGTTGGTTCGTTATCCATTGAATGTGTTGTGTCAACGCTGTATTATCTAGTTTGTTTGCTATCATGTTTCCTTTTATTCCTTTGTGGCCTAGTAGCTATTGAATTACTATATTTTTTTGTTGTGTCCTGCTATGTCAATGATTTGGTTTTCGAAGTGTTTGTCTTTGTTATTTGTTAGTGCGTTTATTATTGTTTTCCAAGCACTTCGAGCATCAGTAAAGATAACTATTTTTTTAGATAGCTGTGCTAAAGTAATTGCTATTTTTATAGAAATTAGTTCTGCACTATTTATGTTTGTTTTTTCGTAAACTTTCATTGTAAATCTGCTTTTATTTTCTTCTATGTATATTCCAAGGCCTGATTCATCTACTATGACCAGTCCGTCTGTATATATGTGACTGTGATCTATGTATGATGCTATTATTAAATATGATTTCTGGATTAGTCGGACTAATATAAAAAAATACCACACGTTACAGGAATAACAAATAAACTACAAATCAACCAAACAGGACTAATTTAGTCCTGTTTGGTTGTTTTGTAGTTTATTTGTTATTCCTGTAACGTGTGGTATTTTTTTATGTTTTGAGGTGACATCTTTTTGGTGTGTATTGGTTTTATTCTGATTAATATTGTGTATTTGTTATATAGTCGATTCAATTTTTCCAGGGAATTTAGTCCTTTGATGTCATTGCCAACTTTAGTATTCCTGTAAAAGTTTTTTATGATTTACTTTGTTGTTATTAAGTCCATATCTAGATCTGTAGATATTTCTGCCGCCTCCGCTAGTAATATTAGTAATGCTGGGTCTGATGTGGTTTTAGTTAGGTCTAAACATGTCCTTATTCCGGTGTTTTTTTATGTATTGAGTTATTTTGTGTTGTGTCTTGTTTTCGTTGTCTGTGATTGAGGAGGCGTAGCTGATCTTCGATTTTATTATTATGTTGTAAATGTTCAGCATTGTTGTTGGATGTGCACCTCTGGTGTGTGTGAATGTCTTAAGTATGTTCATTGTTTTTTGCATGTTTGTTTTATTGCCTTTTTAATAATGTTTGAATAGTGAAAATCTATTGGTTAGTATTATTCCCAGTAGTTGCGAGTCTTGTTTTTCATCGATTTGGATGTTCTCTATTTGTAACGTCATAGTTTTATTATTGTTTTTGTTGGTAAACATTCTGAGGAAGTGAGATTTTTGTGGGTTTATTTGTTGGTCTAGTGCGTTTTCCGTTTAGGTCGTCGAGTAGTTTGTTTGCAGTTCGTTCTAGTTTGTCGTGGTTGTTTTCGACGATTATTATACAAATATTGTCTGCGAATTGGAATACTTTTATGATTGTTGCCGAGCTGGTGAATTGTTGTGGTGTAAATGTTGAATAACGGTTTATTACTACAAGCGGTACTATATATAACCATTTTGCTCAATTTAGTAAAATAAATATATTTTTACTTAATTAACCAAAATGTATGTGCATACACGTAAAAATACACGTGAAAATGTTAATAAACTACAATCACAATATTCATGTGTACATTAATGGGTGCAATGAGGTTAAATCTCTAAAACACCTGAGTGAATTAAAGAGGAGGAGACGATGAGAATAATAAAGAAATTAATCTCAAATGACGTACAACATAAAGTACAGGGCTCTTGCAGACTCTTCCCTACAGAGGTTGCTAGGCGGTATGTTAAGTAAACAGTTTAAGCTCAAACTGTGGCATAGGGATTTGCATAAACTTGTTGAATATATCGCCGAATGTCCCTACTATAACAATAAAATCCTCATGCCTCACTCATCATCACCTTTATCTTAACACATAATAGGTTTTTACATCATATGACCTAAATTATATCCTAACGTTAATTAAAAGAAAACCAAAGAAAGTGAAACCTAATAAGTTCGATTTCAATGAAAAACTGTGACAAAGGAAAATCATCATCAGATCATCACAAAAGAAAATTTATGTAGTTATATGGATTATCAACCACTTACCCCACGACAGAAAGCTCTTTCTGCATGCTTGGTGTGAGAACAAAAAACAAAAATAACGACTTTAAAGGAAATGTAATGCGTTCTTAAGAGACAATGACTATCCGTTTGTTGTAACATCAATTGCGATTTCGGTTATTAACGACAAAAAACAAAATTAACAAAATGAATATGTATACAAAATTTGTTAAATTAACAAAAACTATACATGTATTAGAAAAACAATCTGTAAAAGCAATTTATGAAATAAAATATAAAAAAAAGGAACTCGACGTTCCCAGCTGACAGAGATCTAACCAGGGTTTTCTTTATGTGAGAAGTATATAATGAAATGAAAACGTAGTCAACTTTGCTTTGAAAAGTACCACGTCTCTAAACGGATGTTCTTGTGAGGGAAACATGGGACTGCCATTTAGCGATTGTGTGCAATGGCGCAGTACATCATTCGCCCAATATCATCGGTTGCAGCTTCGTATCGACAGTACGGACCTATGTTTTCACTTAAGTTAGTTTGACTTCGGCCAGCTCTAGCATTAAAGACACCAATCATCAAGCGAACGTCATGTTCTCCTGTAGATCTCAGCGTATTATCCAAACTTTTGTAAAATGTGTTTTTATCATGGAGTTGGCTAGCATAAGTGGGTGCGTGTACCCATACAATCTACAGGTTGGCAGCTACTGCTTGCTGTGGTGTAATTCTTTGGATTACATGTTCGTGTGATTGTGTTTACGAAGCAAGTGGGCCTTCTCCCCAACCACACGGGTTGAAAGGTATTTAGGTCTAACGTATTTATTTTAATTTTTAAATTATTATTATGTTGTTTTTTATATATAGGTGTAAAAAACCTTCAAAAGGCAACGAGCGAATATGTATTCTTCTCGACAGTGTGAGATTTTTATTGACTAAAAAATCACCTACTGATTTGAACTGCTGTTATCTTTTAGAATTTGTATGATATAATGTATCTTTCGTTAACTTGCATCTTTCGTTAACTATCTTGCAATTGACTTGTTGAATAACAGTATTTATCTGTAATTATTATTTATATTCTACAGTAAAATAAAATAACTGGGTTAACAGACAACTGGTCTGTTGCTAACATGGGGAATCTTTTTAAATTTTTGACATCGATGAGAAATTTTTATAGTCCATCATATTCCAATGGGACTGGTTTTGTTTGAAAGGGCATTTAATAATATTATAATTTGAACATTGGTTAAAACTATATGAGCTGGGAAATTCGCAGTATAGTAAATTTTTCACAACAATATTTTGTGTTTTTTGTTCATAACAAATTTTTTACCTTTGCTCAATGTGATGGTGCGATGCAAACATTTAATTCTGTATCACCAATGAAAGGCGTTATACAGACACAATATTAGATGATGAGTTGTGTCACAGAAGAATGGAACACATTAATTTTTCAGAAAGGGAAGATCTACCATGTCTGAACTGGTTCATTTCAACTAACTATGTCATGCATCGTGTCATGTAGCCAATTGCTATTAAGATTAATTACTTATGAGATGAGTATCATTTCAGCCTGACAAAATCATATTCGTACATTTTTCATTGATTTGTCGGTTTATTAATTACAGCGATCTATGTGCAGGTGCTACTACAGCTTCGAATGCAACGTAAGTAGGCAAATATACACTCCTGGACAAAATATACGCATATTTTTTTTTGTAATAAAAAAAAATCCCGCTGGACAATTTCAGTGGAACTGGTATCAAATGATCCCAAATTTATAATTTTCTCCAAAGAGACACAAATGTGGTTTATAAACATTAAAACTAGCTTTATTACAATTTAATTTGATTAATTTAGTAATGAATATTTCCCCCTTCCCCCCACCGTGCCCTTATTACAGCTTCCATCCTTCTGGGCATACTAAGTAGAATGCTTTGTATCATTTCTTCCACTCTACTTGCCCTGCAACTCTCAGCTCTGCTGTCGAATCTGGTGCAGGATTTCTAGCTCTAATACAGCGTTTAAGAAAGTCCCACACGTGTTTAAGCGGATTAAGATCAGTACTCATTGGTGGCGACTTAAGTGCAAGAATGCCAATATCTTAGAGATTTTGTCGTACCGTTGCAGCAACGTGGACTGCACTCAGAAAAATAAAATTTTGTATTGGAATGTTTTCATTACGCAATCAAAGTGTCATTTTTTACCCAAGATCATTCCTATGCCATTTCTACCTGGAAGAAAATTTCCATTCGACACGATCTAAACTGAAATAATTTAGCCATAATAAATGTTTTATTAGCAGTTTCGTAAATTCTAGTTTTAAATGCATTACAGCAATAATCTTTTTTTAGAGTTATTAAAGATTTTTTTAAATTTTGTTTTTCCATTAAAAAATGCTTAAAACGACATTAAAAACCGCTTGAATTACAGTAAGACAACTTCGAATTAAAAAATAATCATGCCAAAAAACATTACAAATCCACTGAATCAACATTTAGGAATTTTGTTTTATGATGAGAATATGGTGAAATGGCATTTTGAAAGTCGTCGAATGAGAAGTATTACGAATTTCGTTTTAACATTTTACACCTATTTATTAGAATATATTCCATTAATTTCGAATTAATTCTCTATAATAAAATTCAAATATGTTTATTTTAATTCAAAAATTCAAATTTAATTTTTTTAAGTATTACACATTATTTTACATTATATTTTGGTTAATCTCAAAATTTTATAATATAATAAATTAAACACAAGTTAGATAATAAATTATAAATAACATACTTTCGCTTAAATTAACATTTGTCTTGAGAATAGTAAGTAAACCTTTGTTCATCCTATCCTTAATCTCTACGTCATACAATTTAATACTTTTGTTCACAAAATCAGAAAAACTATTCAATAAACCATCGTTTTTTTCGGGAAACATTACATGAAAATCTATATCGAACTGAAAGAGATAAAATATTGCACGTGAAATGAATTAGACTGAAATTATTGTTTACCCACCAATTGATCTCCACCTTCATCTTTGTATCTGGGCCATTCTGAAAAAAATCGAGTGATGGTTGAATCCTTAGCTGTTTTAAAATTAGCTATTCTTTTTAATGAAGTTGCTTTCCAATAATCGAGAACTGTCTCCCAAGGCCTTAACTTAGTTTCTAACCACAATTTCTGTTCATCAAAATTACCTAAATGTTTAGAATGTTATTCAAAATGTTAAAAAAGTATTGTGTTAATTACAAATTTTGTATATATGGTTTTTACCCTTGCCTGTTCTAGGCTTGTAGTACATTGTCTAATTCAATTATTAAATTATTATAAAATTCTGCAGATTTTGACAAAGTTGAGTTAAGTACTCACCGATAATTCTGTTGGAAAAACATTTACTATTGATTTGGCAATATTGTCATAATCATGACTATTAAGTCTACGTTTTCGAGTAAGCGCGTGAACAATCTTTTCTTCTCTCTAAGCTTAGAAATTGTCGTTTTTTGAAAAATTTCAATACAATTCTACCTTTAATACTTTTATTTAGAATTGTTTGAATATCGTCTGTAATCTCACGATCTAAAATTCTGAAAATAGTATTTTAATAAAATATTAAAACGACGAAATATTCAAGTAAATCGTTACAGTAAAAATTGATTTAGTTCAAATTTTACAATCTACCATCTTTCAAACTTTCTTTCTTACTTACGATACGTTTAGAAAACATTTGAGTTTACCGCAAATTAACACAAACATCGGACCCTTTCAGGACGGCCAACCGTTGGTATCATGATAAGTGAAATCAGCGCCAATTTGATATTGGCTGTGATTTTACTCAACATGGTAACCTGAAAGCACCCATTGAAATTTTCTCGACTTCCGAATTAAGTTGATACTTACTTAGACGATACTGTACTAGTCGTCACGGATGGTGATGGGCCGATATTTTCGCGAATCCAGGTTTCAGTTCTAGAATCTATTGACCGGGTTTCTGCGGATGGCGTTGTCATCGGATTTCCCTAAAATATTTTTATATTAATGAAATATCACGAAAAACAAGTAACGTAAATATATGCTAAACAAACATATTGTAGAAAGCCCATTACATTTTGCAATAATCGATTCATGAAGAAAAACTATTTAAATTTATACTAAAGAAAATAGAAAACACATTAAAATTAAATTTGCAGATACTTACAGTTTCATTTCTCCAATTAATTAGTTTCGTTCTGAATAAAATTTTAGAACCATATGTTCGGTGATCCATAAAGAGGTCTTTAATATCCCCATACTCCATACACCTTAATACTTCCAAATTTACTTGTTTTGATGCTAGATTATTAAGAATATCTTCAGGAAGTTCCCATGACTCCAACAGTTCTCGCAAGCCATTATCAATATTTTTTATTTCACTAATATTACTTAACACGGTCAGTTTTCCATTTTCATCAAAACAAAACACTTTATTAATATCCTGCGTTTGTTGTGTAATTACATCTTCAATATTCGAAGCAGAATCTGAATTTAATTGTGGTTCAATGGTTTGTTCGATATTCACAGTGGCACCATTGTTACACTCGTTGAATGACACAACTGAATTTAAATTTAAATGTTCTTCCCGTTCCATTATACTAATAATTGTTATAAAATATTCTAATATGAATTTCCACTTTTTACACTACCACTGTAATTTAAATTTAATTTCCAAAAATTTGCTTATAATATAAATGCACCGAATTACACAACGCATGGGTCCTCTTCTAATTCAAAACTTCTATGAAACATTAACAACGCGTTTTATAACGGGAACATAAAAAAATGAGATGTGGTTGTTTTAGAATTTTTTAATGTTGTTTCAACATTGCAATACAGAAAAAGGAATATAAAAATGTTTAATTGTAATATACTTTTGTTGAACAGGCGTTTGTAACATGTCATTTTAGCATTCACTGAAACGACTTATTTAAGAGGGGTTTTAATCTTAAATTCGAAGCGTATCAATGTTTATTTGAATTGTATTTTGTAAGTTTATTTCAAAGTTAACAAAATTAATAAAATAACCATTTAAAATGATCGTACTGACAGTTTTTCACTCCAAAATAAAATGTTTTCTGTTTAAAACAATCAAACCCACAAACTTTTAAACAAAATTCAGGTTTTCTTGAATTGTCATTTGATTTTTGGAGTGTGGAGCGTTATCATGCATTAACACTAAACTGTCATAACCTATGAAGCCCACATATGGCCAAACGTGATCGCCAAGAATGTTCCGAGCATACCAGTCTGCATTCATCCTCAAACCAATCTCCATCAGGTCCGTACGGCCCTCCCAACTGATTTCACCCCAAAACATTATTGAACCTCCACCAAAGCTTACAGTTTGCACCATGTTCACGGTGCGTAGCGTTCTCCAACTCTTCTGTAAACAAGATTACGTACATCTGGTTTTTCCATAATTGGATTCTGGTCTCATCTGAAAAAAGGAACAGTGGCCCATTGATCAGTTACCCAATTTGCATGAGTATGAACAAATTCTAAATGTGGCGGGGAAGAAGCCGTGGAACTTTTACGGGCCGTTTTGGAGAAAGGTTCACTTCTTTTAATCTTCGTCTAACTGTTCTGACACTAATATTCACTTGACGCGCACTAAGTAACTCATTTTTGAGTTGAGTAGAAGTTCGATCTCGTAACGAATTGATTTTTAAAAATCGATCGTCATGCTCAGTTGTGCACCTTTTACGTCCTTGTCCCCGCTTTCTTTTATACTCTTAGGTCTCACGATACCGCTTAAGTATTCGTGAAACCGAAAGACTGATTAGTTCCTAAATTTCGTGCGATTTGTACTTGTGTATAATCTTCCTGATTCAATGTGACCACTTTAACCGCCTCCAGCTCTTGAACGGGTGCCATATTACAATGGATTTTATATTAGGTGTTTGCTTTAGAACACATTTACTAGAACTAGTGGTACTTCATTTAAAAATAATTGATATGCAATGGAACAAAAGCCGATCGTTGCGTTTGATTTCAAACACAATGCAATTTTTACTAAGCATTTTTGAAAAATTTAATTGATTGGCTTGCAGTAAACTTTATTCAAGGTGGTTTCTGATAAAAATATAAATGTGCTATCATTTGACACTAGTAGTATTAAAATTTACCAGCGGGATTTTTTTATTACAAAAAAAATATATGCGTTAATTTTGTCTGCGAGTGTATATACTACCAGTGTTACCACTTTCAATTGTGGCAGATATATTACTTTTATTTGTTAATAAAATTTTAAAAACACGTACGTTTTATTTCTACTTCATTTTATAAATTTTTAAGTTCTATACTTCACTCAATTCGCCGGTTGTAGCTTAATGGTTAAGGGCATTTCTCATCACGCCTCGGTCTCGAGTTCGATTCGCGCCGTGGACCAAAAAATTAACAAGCAACCGGATGACATAAAAACGCGTTTGTGTGTAAGAACATTCGTTGGGCTGACCACCTACTACAATGTGCACCAATCGTTAAAACTGGTTCGTAAGGTCTCAGTTGAGACGCGGTAAGGGCCGTTTACGGCCTATAAGCCATAGATTATTTATTTTTTATTTTTACTTCACTCAATTCACATTAAGTATCAAATAATTTTAGAAGCATTACTTAAACAGTATAGAAATTAAATATGTTGCTTTCTGGGTTTTTGTTGTGTGTCATATGGATAACGGTTTCTCTATACTGTCAAACAATTATACCATTACATTTGTCAAGTTCTGTTTCTCGTACCGGTTTTATGTTTCATTGGGTTTCTTCCCGTGATTCAAAATTTTTTTACTTCAACATAATCCTTGGTACATATTTTAACGGTATGTTTGTGTGATTTAGTAAAAATTATAAAAATGTTAAGAAATTATATATTGTTAGGAAATTGTTTAAAACTAAATGGATACTATAAATTGTGTTTTGTTTCTTAGGTATATTTTTAAACAAATGTGAATTGAATATTGTTTTTTTATTCGTTTGTAATCGTATTTAAAAAAATCTAAATTTTGAGTGGCGTAAATCGAAATTAAAATTCAGATCATCTAATTTGTGATAAAATTAGTTTTTAAATTAATATAAAATTTCGTCTGGTTGCAAACAATATAGTTTAAATCCTACTCGAAAAATCGGTGAGCACTTTGTTTTAGAATGTTTTTTTTAAATTGAATATTTTCTTATTAGTATTTTAGAGTTATCAAAGTTGTGCTTGTGATAGACTAAAAATTCCAGTCATCAAGATTGAAACCGAAAATAAGTTAACGCCGAATAAATTTTTTAAATATAATTTTTCACTACACAGACACAGTGCTTTCGTAGGAAAAGAAGTTCGCGAATTCATTTTTCTGAAATTGATTGTATGATTTCAATTGGGTTTCCGCTTCCAATTCCAATCGAATTGCCGGAATAAGTTAGTTTCTGAATAACAACAAAGCAACAATACTTTGTTGATGAACTGGTTCAAAACTATTATAGTCGAAATAATATTGTTATAAATCAATAATATTAAGAATTATAACTTGTTTTGCCGCTAAAATGAAGAGATTAAAAGCCAATTGAAAAATTTAAGTAGGTATATTACTGTTTTATTGGGAAAATATGCGTTTAATAAGTTTCCATTTTTATTTAAGAAACCCTGAACCATCACCTCCAATGCAACAAAACAAATAACAGAAAATTTGGAACAAACTATAATCGACAAATCCATTCTATGTGATATTGATTCAGATTCAAATAGTTCAAGTTGATCTCGCACTCAAAGAAAAAAAAATTATCATAAAAATTACAAAATGGAATGGGACAGTAAATATCCATGGTTGAAAAGTGTTAGAGGCGAGGCATTTTGTAAACTATGCAGCAAATAAATGGTAAATAATTTATAACATATCAATAGGCATGACAAATCTTCTAAAAGTCATTTAGAAAAAGTTAAATTAGCTAAGGAATTTCATCAAAGTCAAAAAGTTATTACAAAAAATCAAACAGAAATAATCTGCGTAATGTATTGCATACAACATGGGTTACCTTTTCTAAATAATGGATTCGTTGCAAAAATTAATATTAGAAATTTCACCAAACTCGATTCCTGCTTAACAAATAAAATGCGGCCGCACCAAAGCCACAGAGTTTATCAATATTATAATCGGATCATTTGCTGCCGAAAAAATTAGTAAGATTTTACGTCAACAGTTTTTTTCTATTATAATAGATGAAACCACCGATCTCACATCATTGAAATGTTTAGTCTTTATAGTCCGGTATTGTGACACTTTGAGAGAAAAGGTTATGGATGTTTTTTTGGCATTCATAAACTAGGAGATTCTACAGCATTGAAGATTTTTAACGCTATAAAAACCATTTTCTAAAATTCAATATCAGTTTATCCAACATCATAGGGCAAGCTACTGACAACGCTTCAGTCATGGCTGGGAATTCTCAAGGTTTGAAATCTAGATTTCTAATATTAAATAAAGATATATTTTTTTTAGGATGCATGTGTCATTCGATTGCATAATGGATAAATATCTATAACCACTTTTCCCACAGCCCTAAAAGACTACACGATTTTTCCAACATTCAAAGAGATTTTAATTTACAAAATCATAAAATATTGAGGCTATGCAAAACTCGATGACTGTCTCTAGAAGCAGTAGTACAACGAATACCAGAACAATGGGAGGCTTTGTAGCACTATTTTGTTCTGTATTGTTTTGAGGTAAAGCAAGTTAAAGATCCCCATGTTCAGGAAATACTTAAATTTTTTAAAGATGAACAATTCAAATTATACTTATTTTTACCATTAATACTAAAAAAGTTAAATGATGTCAATAAGATTTTCCAATTTGAAAAATCAGAAATACACAATGTGTATTTAAGAATGAAAAATATTCACCAAGTAATTTTAAATTTTTTTATTATTTTGAATAAAATTAATCTATAAGTTGATGTAACTGACACAGTTAACCATCTTCCCATAATCACGATTTCATTTAGAAAATGATGAAATAGAAATGCTTAAAAACTATAATCTCGCTGAAATTGTTTCAGGCTCTATGCCATCTATTCGTCCCTTGTTAATAAGCTTTCATTTTAATAAAACCAATATTGAAATAGAAACATTGAACGATCAATGGCGCAATATGATTGGTAACAAAGATTTGCTGGATAAATTCAATTCAGAAGTTACAGTCAAATGTCTGGCGAATATGCAAAATATCAAAAACCCTTTAGGAGATACTATGTATGCAGAATTGGCCGAATTTATTCTAGTTTTACTAGCTTTGCCTCATAGCAGTGCTGCGGCAGAAAGAGCTTTTACAACACTAAACACAATTAAAAACAAAAAAATCAATCGACTGGAAAACAGAACAGTTGAAAATATAATGTTTTCTCGAACACTACTTAAAGAAAACTGTGACAATGATATTTATTTTCCTGAGGAAAATTTATGCAAGTTTGCTGCTAAGCATAAATTTAAAGACGGCGTTTTTGAGTTTATATGAGATGCACAGTCGAATTAAACCGCCCAGGTGGCGCAGTGGTTAAAGCTGCGGCAGTTGGAGCGGGAGGTACCGGGTTCGAATCCGATTCGAGGCAGGATGCAAAATGGGTTTTTCACCTTCGATCGTTTGGGCGGTGCGATCGGTGGTGAAAAATAAACATAATCTGGATCCTCTGTCGTGTTAAGAATCCTTGGGCCGACCCATCTTCCATGTCAGTACTATAGGACTGACATGGAGCTATGCAATGCGCAGATGGCTCTACGGTAAAACTCGGACCTATAGCCGTATAAAGTGGTATCACAACGGATCAAATTTGGTCTAAGTGTGCGATAGCAGCCACATCAACTTAACTTTTTTTTTAACGGTCGAATTAAATATTAATTTATAATCATTAATTTATTTTAATATTTTTAATAATATGAATTTTAATTATGTTTTCTTAATTTATTTAACATTAAATGAAATATTGGATTTGTTATTTGGTATTAATTATAGTATTATTGTAACAATTTGTTACAATAAAATATTATATGTATATCTTTTGTTTATTGAATTTTACAAATTCTACTACATTTTGTTGAAAATGATGTAGTACATTTGCTACATTTTTTTTTGTCTAAGTTGTAACACTGTTAATAATTAGAAGATGACAGTTCACTCTCTACGCCGTAAAGCCATCGGTATCAGGAGTAATTTTAACGATATGACGGTTCCTCTCGTTACTTAATATAAGAAATATCATTACGGGCCTTGTTGTATGTCACATCGTTATAACATCGATACAACAAGAAAATAAAGTTACATTGTAAGGTTATCGAATTTCTGTTATCGTGATAACGAGTTAAATGAAAAAAATATGTTTTTGTCCAGTTCGATTGTTCTTGGGACTAATATACTAAACCATTATACTTTTGCATTACATATTCTAATCTTTATACAATCACTTTATATGTACTTTATCTCTATACGGTGTAGAGATAAAGTACTCTATACATCATTTTTACGTTCAATTACTCTCCAAAATGTTTGGGAGGGTATGGGTATGTCGGGATGACCTGTATCGATAAGTGGCTTTGTGGAAAAAAAACAAAACTTTTGTATTGTAATAGCGAGTTCATATATGGCGTCAATTGAAGATATTGGACACGCACATTAAGATCCAACAATTATCGTAAAGCATATTCTCATCTACACATTCAGGTTTTGATGAGAATTTTACTTCAAGATATGATCGGAATATTGTTTTTTAAATCAGTTGATGGCTACATTTTGAATTGTACTAAGTTGAAAAAAAAGATAAAATAAAACAACAATTAAGTGCAGTATTGTTTCATTACAACACTTATGGCCGTTGGTGATCGAATCGTATATTTGTTAAATATACAATTGATTGTTCGGTCAAACATAAATTTTTTCTTCATCAACCATTTTGAAGCTATTTAAATGATTTTTATTTTATCCAAAATTTATTTTTCTTTTTATCAAATTGTGTTGTAATTGCCACCTACCGATTTTTTTTCCTTCCATTTTCTGTTATCTCGTGAATTTTCATTTTTGAAGAAGATACAGAAAGAATTAAAAACACAGTTACACTGAGGATGGTACAACGTGTATAGATATGGACGGCCATAATTGAATATTAACCACTTATACCATAATTAAATATTAATCAGATGTGATCAAATATATACAATTCAGCTTAATGTGATTCAGCTAAATCGGATATAGTAGCTATCACATTAGAAATGTTGGTACCTTAGTGGCACAGAAGATCAATTTCCAGCATCACGTGTTTTATCTATGAAATTCAAAGAGAAACATTGTGCTTACGACATAGGTTCTCTGACAATTTTTTTTGTGTACTTTAAGTATAGTTCTGTTAAATTTTATGTTACAAAAAAAAAAGTTATAAATTAATTAAATATTAATAATTATAATTAGTGCATGTTACATTATATTTCTCTATTATAGTGTTTATTAAATATTTTGGTTATTAGATAATCCTAATTTCTTATCAAATTAATGAAATATGTGATATCGTTTTGGTTTTGTGCGGAAAAGTTGGACTCGCCAGAACAACAAAAAAATAAATTACCCAAGTTTGTTTGGGATTTCTTTTATATACAGGTATTAAGTCGGAGAAAGCTTTCTTCATGGCCTTGGTCACTGTATTGAGTTAAATTTTTTTTTGTTTAATTTTTATTTTATTGCCAATATTATTTTATGTCACCGTATATGTCGGTGGTCATTATATTCCAATTAATTTTTGTTCAGGAAATTGGAAAATTTTAGTTGTTGTTAATTATTCAACTAAATTAAAATTAAATTACGTTTAAGTATTAATTTAAAAATTTACCTTATTAATTATTAATAAAAAGTACTACTATGTTATTTTCAAATTCTTATGCTTATATTTTTCTTATTATATTATTATTTTTGATTTTTTAATAAAAGTGTTAAGTTATAATTTAACAATCTAAATAATTTTCTTATAATAATTTTGATTCTTCTGGTTTATTATCATTTTTTTTCTTGTGTTGTAATTAATTTACGATCGGTCATCATGTTAATTCTCTAGATTACTTGTTTTGGAGGTTTCACAATGAAGACATTCGTTAATAACCTAACATAAATTAACGGGTGTTAATCAATTAAGGCTTTTCTTTTTATCTATTTTTCTTTTTTTGTTGTTGATTGACGGTAGTTCTAGATTCAAATCAGTCAGTACATAACCCCACGACACCCTGAGCTTAGCCTCGCTAAAGTACCGTCGTACTGAAACTGATTGAATAAAATAAATATCTATTGTAGCGGTATGTTTGCAAATACAATTGGTTACCCAATTTTATTTAAAAAAAATATTCACCGTCTTACATGATCGCTGTATCATTTGTTTTGAATTATAAGGCAGAACGTGATCGATCCAGCGTACGCTGTCTTTTTTATATAAGATATCGAGCATTCGCATTAAATTATTGACCTTGTGATTAAAAATAACTCGGCAATTGACATCAACACGTTTAACGGCATGTATCACATGCATATTTTTTTTAATGTTAGAAGATATCTGAAACGTACGCATTTCAAATCACTGGCTACCCGCTTCGTAGAAATTCCGATTGCCAGTAACAAGGTGGATCCTCTCCCACATCATTATTGTGTAATTTTTTTAATTTGATTATTGTTGAACCGTGATCGTAATTTTTGTATAACTTTTGGTCGTGATCGGAGCTTTTAATTAAAAATATATTTTTTTAATAAAAAAAATTATTTAATATTATATTTCGCGCCATTGTGCGACGCGTCTTCAGAAACCGTAATTTAACAATTTTTAAATTTTTTTTGAAAAATTGATTAATTAATACATACATCACATTTTTACAATAATTAAATTCATAAATATAACATTTTTACGAAACAAATTAAAAATTAAAATGTTGATGTCCGAAACTTAAAAATAAAACAAAAATCTAACATATTTCTTGTACATCAGAGAATTAAAAACAGTTATTTAAAAAACAAAAAAATATATAAAACAAATTTTATATTTAATGCTGGAAAGAGACGTGCGATATTTCCGCACGCAGATACGCAAGTTTAACTGATGTGCGTTTTATTTCAAAATTGCGTGTTTAAGAGACAAACTCTTTTCGTTGGTAATACAAGTTTTTTATGACCTGTCATTTTCATATAAATTTTTGTCTGTACATATCATATTGATTTCCATTTTATAACAAAAATAGATTAATTCAATATACTAATTTGGGACGAATTTAACAGCATCTACCGACTGACGTCATGTACAAAAGAATTGGAAAGCACAAACGTATAAAATGTCCACCTCATTCTGGTTCTCAGTATTTCAACTAAACAAAGTATCACAGTTTTGTTTTGCTAGCTGCATATGATAGCAATTATGTATTTTCGGTCATGGATGTTGGATCATTTGAGAGCCAGTGACGGTGGCATTTTAAAACAGAGTGGCTTCGGGAATCAAATATTGCAAGGCAATATTCCCGAAGCCACTATTCGGCAAAGGTTAAAATCAAAAATACTGTTGGTATCTTCACCGCAACATTTCGTGTGCTCGGAAATTCTTTAAATATGATCCCAGAGAATGCCGAGAAATTGGTACGAGCGACATTGGTTATGCACAATTTTATTAGGCTGAACGATTCTTCCAACTACTTCTCAAGCAGTTTTGTGGATCTTATTAATCAGAACAGTGAAACGGTATCAGGTGATTGGCGCAACAAAGTCGATCCCTTACCTCAATGTAGGATGTAAAAATAAATGAGTATTTTTTATGATCGCCATTTTATCGAAAAATAATGTGAAATAATAATTTTTTTCTGGGCGAGCAAACGATTGCTTAGCAATTTGTATTGATTCCTGCATTTTTTTGCTGAATCAACTATTGTATCCGATTTGGATTTTCTTTTTTTAGGTGTACTCGGCATTGGCGATAGAGTATTAGTA
The DNA here is from genome assembly GCA_963932295.1 of Tipula lateralis. Classification (NCBI taxonomy): domain Eukaryota; kingdom Metazoa; phylum Arthropoda; class Insecta; order Diptera; family Tipulidae; genus Tipula; species Tipula lateralis. Next base: position 737,254 of record OZ010739.1, on the reverse strand, counting down.
TCTGAAGTTGGGTTTTAACATTTCAAACGAATAGTTGTGGTGTTAATTTAGGCAATGGCATACTTAAATCGTGGTCCAGTCCAACTTCGTAACTGCTGTTACTCCATTCTACTTCGAACACAGTATTTGACGCATTGCTCGAATCTCCCAATGTTACTTCCGGGTATTCGTCAATTTTATGTTTGATATACATAGTTGCCAGTTGTTCTTAAAATAAAAACTATTGGCGAACAGGTTATTTCGTTTGAGAAATTCTTACGTTTACCTTTTATCTGTCGAATTTACATCAATCAAAAATAGCAGACTATCATACCACTTCCATTTCTTCTTGGGGCTGGATGCGCTATCTCCCGAAGCACTTTTATTTAATTTAGTTTGTTCTTTTTGGAATTTAACCTTCAAATTCTTCTATTTTAATTTTTCCACTACAAAACAAAACAATTGACAATAAATATTTTAAGATTATATATTTGATATAAATAAGATAAATTGTAGTACTTACTAGGTATAATTAGTTTTTTGGATAACTCATTAATTTTTTTATTGCGTAAAACAACATTTTTATAATTTCTATTTCTATTAATTGTAATAGGAGTCTTGTAGTAATACAATCCATACTGTTTCTGTTAAAATGTCGAAGTAATACAGTTTTTCTAAATTTTATTAATAATAAGTTGTTCAAACCATTAACTGACCAAAAACATCCTAATCATAGTGAAGAGCAAAAAGGTTAAAATCATTTACTACGAAATCTTTTAAATTTAGAAATCAAAATATGTGCATATCAAATAAAAAAATGTAAAATTAGACAAAAAAAACAAACCTGCATTCAAAATTTCAATATATGTATTATAAATAAACAATTAATTGCTATAGACATTTTCTTTGACGAAAATAACATACATAATTTAACAAAACTTGATGTTTCGGTATTAGTTAAAGTGTTATCAAAATTTGGAAAAAAATTCCTATCCCATCATCATCAAAACAAATTCCAATACCGAAATTAATTAGTGAGATTAAATATATTTTACAACATTTCTGTGACATTGAAAGCGCCAATCAATTCAGACCTAAAATAATTTATTTCCTAGAAAAATATCTTAATAACATTATACATAATAAAATAGACAAAAATATAATCAAAGCATATCATGAAACCAAAAAATTCATTAAAACAAATCCAGATATATGCATTACAGACAGTGAGAAAGGAAATAAATCAGTGATAATAGATAAAACAACACCAAAATGTTAGATGTTCTCAATTACACACACAGTTATGTGATGTTGAATCAGGACCAAGATGTACTCAAGCTTCTACAACATAAACAAATCGCTTGATACGCAACTTGCTGAAAAAGAACGTAATTGAAAAGACGATACAAGATGGGTTAATTACTGAAATAGCTGTTTTACCCAGAATCTACGGTTTACCAGGGTACAAAATTTCAAAATATTTAGCAAACATCTTAAACATAATTTCAACAGTCGGAAAATATAATATAAAAAATTCCTTTGCGTTAAAATCAATAATCAATGACGTAACTTTAAAAGATAATGAAATATTACAAAGCCGACTGTAGTGTGTGTGTGTTCACACAAGCCTGCTTCTTTTTTTATACGAGCATAATCAAACGAAAATATCAATCTTTGAGTGTGTTGGTAAACAAAAAAGTCCATATAAAACAAAATTTAAAATTTGACGTTTCTCACTAACATTACTTAAGGTCTATTTCGAAAAACAGACGCACACTACAAAAGGTTGAGTACTTTTATTCTCTTTTCCATCTCTATAAACGATTGTCAAATGATAATTATCAAATGAAATAAATTTCGCAATAAAACCATACGTTCCGCAACAAATATAATGTAACTTTAGTTTTGACATCAATATAGTTTTTTAAATGATAGTTTGACACAGAGAGAAAGATACGCTCATTTTTTTTTATTTTACTTTTCTTGTACATTTTTACTCAATAATACTTGGGTGGTGTGCGTTTGTTTATTTTTTTTATACTGTAATCGCAATCGTGTACGGATAGAAGAATATTCACTAATACCGCTAAAGGTTGATATGCTTCTACAGCATATGGCTTGTGTCAACACACACACTACAGTCGGCTTTGAAATATAAGCATCATTCGATACTGTTTCATTATACACAAACAATCCGGTATATTAGCAATAGATATTATTGAAAGCAAATGGATCATTTTGGAACATCACACCAAAATCGCCAAAGCAGAATTTTTCAACATGTTGGAATTTTGTCTAAATGAATGTGCTGTAATCGTATACAATAATCAAATTTAAAAACAACAAGGTTTGAAAATGGGTTCACCATTGGCACCAATAATAGCAGATATAATGTTGGAATACTTATTTGATGTTTGTTTACCAAAATTTCTATCAGTTCCGTCTTTAATTACAAAATATGTGGATGGTATATTTATTTTAATTCCATTAAATTAGATTTACGCAGCACTACAAATCAAAAATAATTTCCATGAAAATTTAAAATTCACCTTTGAAATAGAAAATAATCATTTATTACCATATCTGGATATACGATTACACAGACAACATAACAAAATTATAACCGATTGGTACACAAAATTGACCTCATCAAACCTCATTTTAAGTTAACATTCATCTCATCCAATGCCACAAAAGATCAATGTGGCCACGAATTAAATTTCGAACCTACTAGATCTAAGTGACAATCGGTCTGACTACGATCGGCCGTTTTAATGAACACATCTATTATCCCCTGTTGGAGTGCAGAACTCATGGGCCGACCCATCTACCATGTCAGTACTATAGGCTGGCATGGAGCTATGCAATGCGCAGATGGTTCTACGTAAATCGGACCTATAGCCGTACGTCCTCAATTTGGCTGTAATGGCGTAAGCTAGGACGTAAATAAGCAAACCGCGAAAGAGCTGGGAGAGCTTTGAGCCCCAAAAAAGATTGCAAAACACTTATAACAAAACCATTTCAGAAAACAAAACATAATATCGATAATTTGGCACAGCATTCAAATCCTCCACAAAGGGAAAACCAAAACACAGAACTCAAAAAGTTCACCAGCTTAACATATATTAAAGGATTATCAGAATCGACTTATAAAACAATTTCGCAAAAACCCAAAACATATCAATAGCATATAAACCATAAAATAAAACCATAAACACCATTGTTTACCATCAACAAACAAAAAATAAACAGACAAGATCAATCAGCTGTTGTATACAGAATCAATTGCTCTAGTTGTGATGCTGTATATATTGGAGTGAAACTTCCAAAAAATTAAATACAAAAATAAATAGTAGGCAAAAATAAGATCTCAAAACATTACATAGTGAATATCCCAAAACATCACATACACAATAAACTGGACATGTTTTTAAATATGATGATGCAGAAATTATCGATCGTGAAAACATAAGAACTCAACTCAATGAACACAACGAATGACGTCAAAAATATTAATGAAAAATATTTAAGTCCACTGAGCATCACCGCTCTCATTTTATACATTTTGTGAGTAGTAGAAATACCAATAAATAGTAGTATTTTCATGCCAAGAGTAGTACACATTACAAAATGTTATTTAATATTTTTTTAAGTTTTTATTAATAAAAATAATACAAAAATAATAACAAATACTAGATAAAAAAAACAAATAAAAAATAAACAAATTAAAACAAATTAACTAAGTTTACAACTTTTTGTACTTCGATATTAAACTTTTTGAAGGAATCCATTTTTCCGTTTCTTGGCCGTTAAGTAATTCTTTTTCCATTAAAATGGAGTTTACTGTTAAAGTAAGCAGTGAATTTCCTCTTTAATATTTAATAACTGTTATTTCAGATAATTTTCTTTCCGCAGTTGCACTGCTGTGATGAAATGAAATTATCGTGCCAACAAATTTTCGAATTTTGGGAAACATGTATTCATTCAACGAATGTTTTAACGAAAATATGTTATTCCAAAATTCTTCTAAATTCAACTTTTACTCAAAGAAGGTTTTATTGATTATACATCTCGATTCCTCATTTAATTATTCGATACTCCCTTCTTCTACCAAATTTGGGAATAAAGTCATTAGAGGAACTAAACTCTTCGATAAATTTTCAGGATTAATTCCACGTATTTTCTATAAACCCGCATCATCAAATTTTATTCGATTTAAAATTTGTTTGCAAACGATTTACAATATTTTCTAATTTTATTTTTTTCTTGATCCTCCAGTGTATTTAGTAAAATTTCTGCTTTTGTCCTAATGTTTATATCCTGTAGATCAAAATATACATAATCATTTTCGAATTTTATTTGATTTTTCAATGCATTTTCATGGTAGCCTACTTTTATGAAATTCTGTCGGATGCTTTTAAAATATTTCGTTATTGTAGGTAGCAAAATGTGAATCCGTGGAGCTGATTTTTCAAAGGTTTAACAAACTTTTGGTGTTGGCTCGAGTTTTCGTATCTTACAAAAAGTGTAATGCTGTTTGCCAGAAAAATTTGGCAAAACCTTCAGTAAGCTTGTGAAATATTTTTCGATAGGACCTTTTCTACAAGCCAATTAAACTTGTACAGCCAAACCGTACGAAATTTCTGCGTTCTTTTAGAACCGTAAATTTTATTTGTAGATTCCTCATCGCTGTCTTCATGAGAATCAACTTCAACAGCTAGACTAACAGGAAGTTGTATGTTTGTAACCGTTTTTGATGAGGATGCTGTTATTTCCAATTCATGTGTTACATTTTTTTGTTCAGGAATCTCTAATTTTTGTTTCCTGAGAAACCTGAAATATACATTATAATAAGTAATAAACGAAATTTAGTTAGATGCAATAACTTACTTGTCCATTTTAAATCGAAAATATCGTATTGGTAATCCCGTACAACTTAAACCATCCGATACACAAAAACTAACCAACAGCAGTTTAACCTTTACGAGTAACACATAAAATAAAAGAAAGGTCTTGCCCACGCGAACAAAATTTCCTTAATAAAAAGTCTGTCAAAAAAGGCTTGCCATGTGGACGAAATTATATTTGAAACTAAGCTATTTCGTTTTGACGCAATTTTGAATATTCGGTTTACTTTATTTTTTGAAATTATTTTTTAATAAATCGATCACAATCAAACCGGAGTAAATAGTAAAACAATTTAAATAAGCGAAGTACAGAATTACGCCCTATAAAATAGTCGTACAACACTACTATTGTAGCACATTCGACAGCGCTGGCCAGAGCATATATAAACAGATCTCACCACTACATAAATAATTAAATGCATTGTGTATATAATATAAATCTTTCGATATATAGATTTTTTTTATATTTTTTTGATTTTTAAATAACTCTTTTTAATTCTCTCCTTTACATAATGTAAAAACAGTTATATATAGTTTTTTCCAAATGTTTTAATATGTACAAGAAATATTTTAGATTTTTATTTTCGGACATCAACATCTTTTAATTTATAATTTGTTTCGTATAATTTGTTAATTAATTTAACTATTGTAAAAATGTTATATGTATGTATTAATAAATTAATTTTTCAAAATAATTTAAAAATTGTTAAATTACGTTTTCTGAAGATGCGTCGCACAATGGCGCGAAATATAATACTAAATAAATTACTTTTAAATTCACGACCATCGATCACGACCAAAAGTTATACAAAAATCATTATTGTGAGTATTTAACCTCGATTCCACACTCACTCAGTTCAGACTTTACTCACCACAAATTATCATAACCAACGAATAAAGTGCTGAGACGATTGCTCTAATAGCTGAATAGCTGACGTAAAATTCCCAATATACTCAACCAAAATTGATTCTACTACTACAAACGTAACATGGTGATAACCAAGGTTATAATTGTATTTGCATTTTTTTATTATTGTCAATCGAAGTATTGTTCCCGCACTACTTCTCGAGTAAGGTTCTGTTCTGTGCACATCATCATTTTTGAGAGACAGATAAATTAAAATAAAATATAGTTAAAAAGTTTAATAAAAAGTTAAATTTGTTGTTTTATTGTACAAAAGTCGTACAGTGAGTAATGAGAGATCCAAGATACTTGATCTCATCACGTCTTCAAAAATGTGGTACCTGTTCTGAAATCGATTGCGTTTTGGTTTCGAAAACAAGAGAACAGTTAACTGTTCTTGTCTCGTTGATTTTAAGGCTACAGGAAGCTAAAGACGGAACTATCAGATCAAATATCTCTTTCACTCCGTTGCTATTTAATCCAATTACACAGCTACTATCTGTGTGTACTCGTCCTATTGGTACTCACCGATAGAATCCTCCACTTGAGGAAATTCTTTCCAAGATAATGTACGACGGTAACTTTTACACTGTGCAAAGAATAGGATACCGCTATTGTTCTCTCATTAAGGGATCATTCTATTTGAATATTGGGCATAACGCGGAAACTTTCCATTCTTCAGGCAGAGCTTCGCTATACCAATCGAATAAGGTCGAAACAGTTCGAACAAGTTACCCCTCCGAATATCTAAAACTCCGAATTTATGCAATTACGACCTAAGAGAATTAATCGTAGAATCGATCCTGAATGAACATCTATTCGATCTGTTTTTGAGGGTATTTAATTACAGCCTGTGAAACATGTGAAAAATTAATGTTCAAACCATATATAGAGTACCGCTTTGATGTTAAAACAGAGGTTTTCATCTTGACCCGGAATGATCCATGACTGTGATCTTACTCTTTACTAAGAAACCAAGTGAATTGTCCATATAATGGTCACTACCATCGATTTTTTTTAAGACCAATGCCACCTTCATCTGAGGAGATCCGAGCCCGCCCTTTTCTTTCGACAGAATGGTTGGAATGTACATATATGACATTTCTGATATGTTCTTAAAACTTTTTATTTTATTTTATTTTTTTTCTTTATAATTTTTACTCGTTATTTTCGTTCAATTTATTATTTCGCCCGCGATAATTTATTTTAATTATGTAGTTTTGCTTTAATAATTTCAATTTTTATTTTTTGTTGGGACGGTTTTTTCGCATTTTTGCGTACAAAAATGTTTTTTTTTACCACGAGTAGTAAAGTTAAAAAATCCCCGAAAAATGCCTCTTCGGATCGCGGGGCTAGGCATAATCATCGTAAAGATACAATTGATAGCTTTACCATCCATTTTGCCAATGTCCGTGGACTCGTGACTAATAAAAATTGCGCACATCAACATCTCGAATCACGCGCTACCAGTTCGAACAAGCATTCGAGTTGCAACGTGGAATGTTCATATTCATTAAAGACCACATACCGTACGCTAGACATCATAAGTACGAAATTTTCTCAAAGACCGCTCAAACTATTGTACTTAAAATATCCCTCCCTAATAAAATCCTTTTTTTAATTAGTTTATATCGATCCCTCAATCAAACGGATTCAGAAACTATGAATTTCTTCGAGGTTTTGTCAGACAAAAGAGATGACACTCGTAATCAACATCCCTACTGCGAATTAATTATGGTTGGTGACTTTAATGCCCACCATAAAGAATGGTTGAATCACCAAAATACGAACTGTGCTGGGCATCAGACGGAGTGGCTAGCTGTTTCGCATGACATTACGCAGATTGTTAGTGATTCCACATTTGAATGTCAAAATTCTTTAAGCAGTCATATTCTGGATCTTTGTCTTACATCAGTTCCGCATTCCATGGAAGCGCGTGTCGAGGCTGGAGTTGGAAATTCTGACCACAACCTGAGAACAGTAAAACTATCTGTCGCAACACCAACAGAATTAAGACAGCAGCCAAGGCGTCTATGGCATTTTAACGAGGCTGACAATGATGGGTTACGGTCATTTTTTCAACATTTCCCGTGGGAGAGCCATTGTTTTTATAACAATCAAATAGACGACGCCGTTTCCAATTTCACCGAAAACGTTCTACATGGAATAAATAAATTTATCCCATCATCCTTTTCCAATACCAATCCTAATTTTAAAGTTTTTTTCAAAAGAAGCCGCCAAAGCAGCCAGACAAAATAAATCTGCTCACAAGAAATATAAACGCAACGAAATTTCGTTTGAAGAATACAAGGCCACACGTAACAACTGTAAAAAAATCTGTGCTTAGGAAGCGAAAAGAGCTGACAACAAGAAAGCTGCTAGGGCTTCTGAGTTGAAAATCTCCGATCACAACTTTTACCGTGTGCAGATGGTTCTACGTAAATCGGACCCATAGCCGCACGTCCTCGATTTGACTGTAATAGCGTAAGATAAGGACGTAAATAAGCGAACCGCGAAAGAGTTGGGATTGCCTTGAGCCCCGAAACAGATTGTAGAGATAAAAAACCGACTACATCCTATACATTTATTATTTTACAACATTGTTAAGATATAAACTATATACACACTGTTTAAGTACTGCACATTTAATTTTATTAATTAAAACATATAGCTTAACAATTTTAATTTATTCTCTATTTTATAATTTTGGACTACAAATTCTCGTTACTTTTTGTCCGGTTTACTTTAACCGTTTCGAAAATGAACCGAATCCGTAAATCGCATGGAATTTATTGAAATCAGGTGTAATTAAAATAAAAGAAATATTATTGATACTATTTGAATAAATGAAATTGATACTATTTGAATAAATTAATTTTTAATCCAAACTAAAGTTAATTTATATAGTTGTGGGAGTTCACCTCTTGATTTCCTTTTTTGTGGTTCTTCCCTCTGTATTCTTTTTATTCCATCTTTTTCTTTAGTCGTTTTATTGTTATCACCATTTTGGATTTCAAGTTTTTATTGTTTTTGTGCATCGAGCGATCGTTGAACAAATTTGGTGATCCTTGTGTGATTTTTGAGTTTTTGAGCAATTTTTATATAATTTACTTTAAGTGTCCTTATTTTACTTTTAATATTATTATAGTGTTATTTTTAAGTATACTTTTAAGACTTTTGTGATATAGTTTTTAAGTTTACTTTAAGCCTATTATAGAAAATTTTTAAGTTAAGTGTAAGTTTACTTTATAGTAGTTAGTCGTTTAGTTAAACTATTTTAGTAAATTCTAAATTGGTACGCCGTTTCTTTTTTGGTGAAACATGCCACCAAAAAGGCGAAGTGAAGCTTGGCTTCATTTTACGGTCATTGACGATAAAAAAGCACAATGCGAACTGTGTAAAAGTCAGTTTTCGTATTTAAGGTAGAGGTACAACTCGACACCCAACCGTTCTTAAAAAAGTTGCAAGAACAACGACTCGAGACCTGAAAATGCTACTACAGTAGCAGAAGTGCCTACTTCAAATTTGCAACATAATCCAGGACCATCATGTTTAACGGCAGTCGTAATTAATGTTACTGAAAATTTACAAAAAGTAACACTATCGAGATATGTGACACGACCAGCCTCAGTTTCTCGGCAAAAAAGGCTAAATAATGAACTTTTAAAGTTTATTATAAAAGATTTTCAGCCATTTTCAATAGTAGAGGATCAAGGCTTTCGGAACTATTGCAAAGCACTTGCTCCTACAAACGAACTGCCATCAAGGTCGATGTTGACAAAATCATTGCTTCCACAACACTATGAAGCGTGTTTAAAAAATGTCATCAACTTTATAAACCAGTCTGCTAGTGTTGCCCTAACAACGGATACGTGGACGTCGATTAATACTCAGAACTACATGGCAATAACAGCGCACTAAATAACAGAAGACTGGAAAATGGGTAGTGTTTTTTTTAGATTGCATCAATGTATCAGCTTCAAGACATACTGCAGAGTTTTTAGAAGAATCGCTACTTAATTCCATTCATGCCTACCATTTAGAAAGTAAAATAAGTGTTGTTGTAACTGACAACACTGCAAACAAATCAGCTGCAATTGGGTTCTTTAAATTTAATAGTTCAAGAGGGTGTAAAAGAAATTATATTAATACATAAAAAGTTAAATCAATTGTTGAGTATTTTCATCGAAGCACTTTGACAAATGACGCAGCTACAAATTCAAATTAGTCGAACATGTCCATTAAAATTAATAAATGATTTTGTTACACGGTGGAACTCAACATTTCACATGTTTAAAAGGTAAAATTATTATAAATTAAACCTAAAATGTATTTTAAGGTAATTTTTATTTACAGATTTTGTGATTTGAGAGAACCAAATGAAGCGGCGTTAGCCACACTTCATGTGGAACATTTAGATATGCTGAATAATTCGGAAATGGGTGCTTTGCAGGGACTAGTCCAAATATTAAAACCATTCGAAAACCTAACAGTGGAACTAAGTGCTGAGAGTCACATAACGATTACCATACTATTAGTAGTCATGGCAGGCCTTAAGCATTGCTTGGCAATTAATTAATCATCACACCCATAGGTTAGGTTAGGTTAGGTTGAGTGGCTGCTACAGCACACTTAGACCGGCAACGATCATCACACCCATGGCCTCCGCTTTAGCACGTGCTATCAAGTTAAATACAATAGAAAGATTTCATAATACAGAAAAAAAAAATTACATTCTGCAAATATCAACATATTTGGATCCTCGGTATAAAGGAAATATATTTGCCGAATCTACGCAGCTTTAAGTAAGAGACAGAGTTACACGGTTGGCAACGGATATAATCCAAATAGAGATTAATGCACAGCAGCTAAATGTTCCAGAGGAAGTGTCAATGGATGAACCGCCGAATACATTTTGGAGTGTTTTCGAGCACCAAAATCCGACCACTCAACTAAATTCACCTACCGCATTGGCTATTATGGAAATCCGGCAGTATAATGAAGCAGCACTTATACAACGGAAGGAAGATCCATTAAAATGGTGGCAAAGTCGATGCCTCATTTATCCTCGATTAGCCACCATAGCAAAACGAGTACTGGCAGTCCCAGCAACTTCGGTTTCTTCGGAGCGACTGTTTTCGAAAACCGGGTTAATCCTTTCGGAAAGGAGAAATAGACTTAAATCGAAAAATTTGCAAAAAATTATATTTTTAAATGCTAATTTTGAATTTTGCGAGTAGATTAATTTTATTTATTATTTTATTATACGAACGGTTGAATTTTTTTTTAAGATTTTACCGTGATTTGCTCTTAAAGTAGTAAAATTTAATTTATGGTACTATTTAAATTTTTAAAATCAATTAGAACTCATTTTAATGATACACAATACTGTGCAAAAAAATCCGGACAGTTCGAATTCCTTTAAAAACGTTAAATATTGCCTATTTTTTAACTTTTTTTTAGATTACTATTTTAAGATTGCATTTGGTAATTCACTCGAACTCTGAAAGTATAAATTGTTAAAGTTATGTAAATGGAAAAAGAGTTTTAGTAGAAAAAAGCGAATAAAGTATTTAAAATGTCAAAACTGAACGGCCATGGATCATGGATTTATCACAGAAAAAACTACCTGTAGATGGTAAACTTATAAAAGAAAAAGCACTTTGAATATATGGACGTCAACAGGAAATGGAGCCATCCACAAGTTTTCAGGCAACTTAGAAACCGACATTTACTGCAAGTGAGGAATGGCTGCCAGGTTTCATAAAAAGATGCGCATTTAACAATACAAAACTAAAAGGTGAAGTAGCGTCAGAAGATGAAAATGCTGCAAAAACTTTCCGGAAAAACTAGCACAAATAATTAAAGATGACGGTTACACTCAAGATCAAATTTTTAATGCCGGCGAAACCGGATTATTCTGGAAAAAATGCCTTCCAGAACCTATATATCCAAATCAGAAAAATCTGCTGGTGGTTTTAAAGCGGCCAAAGATCGAGTTACGTTTCTATTGTGTAGTAACGCATCTGGCGATAGGATATTAAAACCTTTATTGATCAACCGATCATCAAAGCCACGAGGTTTGGAAGGCCAGAACATTAATCAGTTTCCCGTTCATTGGATGGCGAATAAAAAGGCATGGATGACGGCCGATTTGATCAAAAAATGGTTCTATGAATGCTTCGTTCCAGAAGAAATATTTAAAAGAAAAGGGTCTTGAATTCAAAGCAGGTTTACTCATCGATAATGCACCCAGCCATCCTGAGATCGATCATCCAAATATCCAACTGTTATTTTTGCCGCCTAACACCACATCCTTGATTCAACCATTGGATCAGGGTATAATAGCCACATTTACAACGTATTATATTTAGATTTAAATTTATTTTGGATTCAGTTGAGGAAAACATGACGGTCGTAGAAGCATGGAAAAAGTATACAATAATGAATTGTATTTCAGACGCCTCTTTTGCCATAAAACAACTTCAGACCTTTACGCTTAATGTATGTTGGTGAAAAATTTGGTCAGAATGTGTCAACAGAGAAAATTCTTTAATACAAATATCAGTTATATGCTCTGAAATTATAACTCTATTACACGCAATTGATGGTGAAGGCTTTGAGAACATGGAACCCGCTGATATCGATGAACTGATAACTGAGAAACCTTAAGATTAGGATGATTTGATCGAAATTATGACGGTTCGTGAAAATATTGAGAAACGTGATGATGAAGGCGAAGATAAAGTTAATCGACTAACAAACGGTTTAATTCGCGAGGCTTTAAAATTACTACTACTAGTAAGGCACATCATTTCCTCGCTCATGATCCCGACGTAGAACGTGCATAAAAATTTCAGCGCAACTTGCAGGTTTGTACCGCTGGATACCAAGAACTGTATAAGAAACTTGAAAAACCAAAAACCCAGCAACTGAAAACAGATTTCGAAATAAAAAGAAAGTCAGCATCAGAGGACGTTAACGATCGGGAATCTTCAATAGGCTCATGCTCACTAAACTGCTAGAAATATCGAGCGATGAAATCAATGTTACTCCAATCGGCAATAAACTCGCGCGCTTATAATTAAGTATAGTGATGATAGTTCCTAAATAGCTTTATGTTTATTAAAATTTGGAATTTTTACTTATCCAATGATTTATGTATATAATCAATGAAATATCGAAGAAAAATATTTTATAAATTTTTATAAATTGAATTGATATAATATGAGCTATCAATAAACTTATTAAAATTAAAATAAATAAATATCCAGTATGGATAATTATTGTACAAATTAAATATAACAAAACTCGAGATTTTAATAGTAAGTGATACTAATAGTAGTTCTAGTCATAATTATTTCTATGTTTCTATTTATTTTAATTTAATTTTATTCTAGTTTCTGTGTTTTTAATACATTTGATAATGGTCTCATAGGCCGAAATATTATGTTGTCTAAATTATTAATTAACAAATATATTATTTAATAAAATAAAAGTTAGAAAAAAGTACAATAAAAAGTTTCATTTCATTTAAAATTTAAATTCTAACAATTAATAAACTTAAAATTTTTTTTAAACTTCATTGAATTCGTTTTAGAATTCAATGAAGTTTAAAAAAAATTTTAATTCATTGATGACGTTGTCAGCAACAAAAATAAAGACATCACAGCTGTGTTATTGTATGCAATTTTTGTTTAATTTTTTTTGTTTTTAAAGTTGCAGTCGTAACGGTCAGCACGAGTATTTCAAAAAATTTAAAAAAAAAACCAAAACTAGAGAAACGATAGTGTGTTTAGGTTTTCCAACGGTTTTCTTCTGTTATTTTTAATTCTTTTGCCATCCTTTGTTTCGTTTTGGGTTGGTTATTGATAAATAATTTTTCTCTCTTCATAGAGTAATAATTTAAATAATTGTTTAGTCATTTTCTCTTTTAATCTATATTGGGTAATTTTGTACCCGGGAATGGGTTTTGATATCCAGTCACATAAAGGTTTATAAAAGTCTGACGTAATGAAGGATTATAATACAAATTGAGTATAACTTTCCAATACAAATGGTTCTGAAATACTGCTTTCAGATTGATTTAAATATTTGATAATAATTTTAATGTTTCCAAATTATCAATTTTGGTCCTTATAATATGTAAGTTTAACAAGTGAATTAAGAACAATGGAAATTACATACTTAGAATTTAATATTTCGGCAACGATCTTGTCATGATCAGTATATATTATTCACTAGAAAATAAATTTAATTTCCATGCCTCTTATACTTTTTGCTCTAGGGTATATTGTTTGAAAATGGGCGTATATTTTATGACGTATTTTTCAAAACTAGTTCGTAAAGTTCGTCATAGTATTAATTTTGTTGTTGAGTAGAAATTTATTTTTAGCCTGTTCATTTGGTCGCTTTTATCTCTTGTAGAGAATTTTTAAGTTTGTATCCATATCTGTGTAGTTGTGTAGTATTGATATGGAGAGCCAATCTTAACTCAGTATTCATTTTACCGATATCCTTTATGTTCGGTAAATCTTAGTTTAAAGGATCAACCGGTTTGCCCTATGTAAAATGATGGACAGTCTGAACATGTTAATTTGTAAATTCCGCTGTCTAATGTAATGTTACTATTTGGTCTAATTTGTTGCTCTAATTTGTTATGCGTTTTATATGCAACTTTATATCCAAAGTTTTTGAATATTTTCTGGATATATTGGCTAGTGTATTTATTATAATCCACAATAACATATTTTTCTTGGAAATTATCATCAAATTGTAACGTGGTATTCTGTCGGTAATTGGTTCTGAATATATATTTGATTTATCTCGTCCACTTAAGCTGTGGTATAACCATTTTTATGTGCGATGTATTTATAATTATCTTAAGTTCATTTTGATAATCTTCTTTTGACATCGGGATCTTATTTAATCGGTGTATCATATGATTATATGCGGCTATTTTATGATGGTATGGGTGGTTTGAGTTTTTATGTATGGTTTAGTCCGTTTGCGAGGGTTTTCTAAATATTTTGAATGTGTGTTTTTTGTCGATGTTTTTAATTGTTAGATCCAGAAAATTAATTGTATTATTTTGTTGTAATTCTAACGTGAATTTTATGTTGTCGTGTATATTATTTATATAATTTTGCATTTGGTCCAGTTGTCTAGATGTGCCCGTAAATAATATTAGTATGTCATCTACATATTTGTGCCAATATTTAATATTTTTAAAAAATTTGTTCTTAGTATTAAAGATGTAATTGTCTTCGCAATAGTTTAAATATATGTTAGCTATTGTTCCAGATAGAGAACTTCCCATCGGCAGACCATCATTTTGGGAATAGAATTTTTTATTATATGTACAATAATTTTGACTTGTGATTTCTTCTAATAGTTTTATAATTTCGTGGATGATGTTAATATTAATTCCGTTTATATTTAAAGTGGTTTTGGTAATATTTAAAGTTTCTTTTACTGGTATATTCGAATACATGTTTGTGACATCGAAAGTAGCGAGTGTTGCATTATTTGGTATAATGATTTTCTCAATTCTACTGACCAATTCAGTGTTGTTTTTAATTGAGTGGTCGTTTTCGAAATTTAAATTATTACAAAGCCATTTGTTAATATGTTTTCCAATTTTGTAAGATGGAGCCGAAGTAAAATTTACGACTGCTCGTATTGGGATATTATTTTTATGTACTTTCGGCATACCTCGTAGAATTGGTACTGTCGGTTTAATCATATAATTGTATCGAATGTCTTCATCACATAAAAACTGTTTTGATTTGTTCATTATATTTTTTAGATTTTTATGATATTTTTGAGTTGGATCTTCATTTAGTTCTAATATATTGTTATTTTCTATGAAATTATTAACTTTTGAGTTGTAGTCAGTTTCGTTCATTATAACGATTGTGTTTTTCCTTATCTGATTTTGTTAGTATAGCGTTATTTTCAGCTATTTTATTTTTAATTAGTATACCCTAAAGAAAAAAGTATAAAAAGGCATGTAAATTAAATTTATTTTCTAGTGAATAATATATACTGATGATGGCGAGATCGTTGCCGAAATAATTATAAATAAATAACAAATTTACACAATTAATTCCACTATAAGGAATATTTTAAATAAAAAGAAAATATTAAAATAATATTTTATTTTATTTAAAATATTTCGATACCGATTTTATTAAATCAAAATTATAAAATAAAAATAATGAAGCCAATATTTCTTTTACAAGTTTAGTCATCGTTGTTTTTGGATATGCTTTATTTATATTTGCGATTATATTATGCATTAAGAGCGCTGTGCATTAATGTAGCTTTGCTATATCAACATTTTTTGTATTATGAATTATAGCTGAATCAGTCATGTTTAAATATTGGATAAGAACCATTTTGTGAACGTACGTATCCATGTCAGCATTTGTTTCAACAAAACTACTATCAGTAACAATTGATTTAGGGTTTCCAAATATCCGAGATTTGTGTTTATCCGACTGTCGAATTTTTAAAAACAACAATATTCCGATAATCCGAATATCCGGAAAGTAAAAAAAAATGCTATATATTTTATAAGTTTTTAATTAACAAATATAATTTAAATTATAATTACAAATAATAATATAAGTGTCAATAAATCTAACATTTAAATTTAATACTTTTTTTTGTTAGGTGACTGCTTCCGCACACTTAGACCGTTGATTGGTCCGTTGTGATACCACTTTTATGTACGGTTATAGTTCCGAATTTACATAGAACCATCGCATTGCATAGCTCCATGTCAGCCTATAGTACTGACATGGACGATGGGACGGCCCATGGATTCTTAACTCGACAGAGGATCCAGATGTGATCGTTCACACTACCGATCGCACCGCCCAAACGATCGATCCCTTTTTGCAATGAATACTTTATCAAAAATCATCATTTTTAAAAATGAATACTTTTAAAAACCAATTGCATTACATGTTTCAAAAATAAGACGAGTTCTAATGTGTGTTCTAGTTAAACCAGCAATTGAAAAGACGCGTTCTGTCGCTGGTTTAATTGTAAGTAAAGCATTAATACTTTGGCTCCCAATGTTGTAATGAGCATATACTCTAAATTCCACCCAACCATGCCAATGTTGTTCTAGACATACATTAGAAATTCTGTTATCCGTTGCTAGTGTTGTTTTAGACATACATTCGTATTTCCACACAATCACGCCAGTGTTGTTATGGACATACATCCCAAATTTCATCTAAATCAAAATACATAGTGTTTCAGCTTTCATAGGTGGGTGTGCCGCACTAGAAGTGATAAAGCACTAAATAATACAAACCGATTGGTAATTCATTTACATATTTATAGTGCCATAACACCCGAAACTGCAACATTCGAACTATAAATCATGTAATTAAATTAATTGGAAATAAATTCATTTTTTAATCATAAATAGTTTTGTTTGTCTGAGTTGTATTTCATTAAATTACTTTTTCTTCAAATTACTCCAGGATTTTATCTTTGATTTTATTCATTGTCTTTAATTATTTCCGATTGGCTTTCTTTTGACGGTTTCGTATGAAGAATCTCAAGAATTTTTGAGAATTGAGTGTTCAATTTTATAAAGTTGCTTATTCATATGAACCTGATTTTTTAATATAGAAGACCACGTTTCAAATCAACATTTGGTACATTTTCTAACGTTAACGAGTCTAGCAAATAATATATAAACGGTGAATTACCTTATTTGACAACAGAACTATAAACATATCATTGACATTTGATGATACTGGTGTTATCTGATTTTCTGTTGGATGTGTGTCAGGTTCTTCAGAATGAATTCTTCGTTTTTAATAGTACTACAATCCACTAATGCTGTACTAACTTCACCATTAGTAATTGGTACTTCTTCGTCTCCTGCATCGCCAACATCAACTTCAACTTTGCTGTCTTCTTCGCTGAGTAACTTCGAATCATTTGACTCTCCTTTTTTTGTAAGCGATTTTTCGATATCCGATACACTTCTTAAACTGTTCAAAGTAACCAAGTTATCAAATTGAGGTTCTTTTTCGGATTGAAGAGAGCTATGTCGTTCCAGCTTTGTTTGTTTGGACAACATAGGCAGCGCTGCGATCCTTTCATAATCTAATTTTAAATCTGTATCAACAAATTTGTACTAAGTTCCGTTCCAAATTTGTTAATTGCTCAAAATCAAATTTATAAACAACTTCAGCGTTTAAAAACGTCGCTGATTTTAACTTAGTTCCTTTACAGCTGTTTCAAGTGGCGATACAATATCAAGCAACTATTTTTAAATGTAAAAGTTTCTTTCCTTAATTTTGGGTTGACCCAATTCATTCTAAGTTTCAATTAAAGAATTCCAGCGTATTTTGATGTTTAACATATCCTTGTAATATATAATTTTTTACCGAAGAGAATTTGATCATTTTTATAAATTTCCTGAGGTTTTTCACCATTTCATTCAATTCTTCATTCAAAACGATTTACATTCATAAAGTTTCTATTGTTTTTGTCAGACTGAACTTCTATTTCTTCTTCATCATAGTCTGACATTTCCTCGCCTTCTTCGTAAACAGATGCTGCCTTTTTTCTGTATTATACATCAGTTATTGTTAAATCAAGGGCATGGTTTTGGCAAAGTTGAGATGTTATGCCCAGGATTTTTTCATATTTTACCATAACTGCGGCTGCATTATGTGTTGATGATATTATATTTGTTTTGTTAACGTAACATGTTTATTGTTAACGTAAAGTTTTGTTTGTTCCGCATTGCATGAACCTTTAATTAGAACTAACCCTAAAACGTATACTTCAAACTTTTTCATCAAACTATCCACATGAGCAGGAAGTGAAAGATAAAGGTATCTATTCATAGAATTATCAGTCCACTCGTCTACTGTTATAAAAATTTGACATGTTTTTTCTAATTCGTTGATAAAATCAACAGTTTCATTCTTTTTCATATAATTTTAAAATGCAATTGGTGACAGTTGAAAGACTTTTAGGCATGACAAACCCTTTACTTTTGAATAGCTCGTAATTTAACTAAATAGTTCATTGAAAAGCAGTCTTCTGCTACACATCGTGACAAAATTTCATCCAAGGTATCAGTTTTTAGAAATTCAATCATACCTGTGTCATTATCTGTAACTTTTTACTTTTCTCGAAGAAGATGCTTAAGTTTGATCATTTTTTTCATCAATTAATTAAGTTGTTGTAGCAAACGAGTTAAAATATAGATTTTATGTAGTTTCAAATGGCTTAGAAGTGATTTCATTGATGATCCTGTACATCCTTATTGTTTACTGCAATGTTTACAGAAAGCAACATCTCTATTTTCTTCAAATCTTTTAAAATAATTCCAAACGCTAAATGAAATTTCTTTATAAATTAACGATCCATTATAAATTTATTTCTTGCTTGCATTTATATCGTACCTTGCTGCCGCCAAAAATATTAAAAAAAAACAATTACTGCCATTACAAACTTATTTAAACACAAGAAAGACAAAACAGAAACCAACTTCAATACTTTTTCGGTGGTTACCCTATATTTCTATTTGTTTGCATTTTGCTGTAGTTAAATTATATTTTTATTTTTTTCATTTTTTGAAAAATGACACCATATGATATGACACCATATCATCTTCCACCACACTATTGTATTCCGTTAGGATTTACGCTATATACACGTA
Source organism: Tipula lateralis (assembly GCA_963932295.1). Classification (NCBI taxonomy): domain Eukaryota; kingdom Metazoa; phylum Arthropoda; class Insecta; order Diptera; family Tipulidae; genus Tipula; species Tipula lateralis. The sequence continues at coordinate 717,759 of OZ010739.1, read as the reverse complement.
AGATGGCGGGCATAAGCTTTTCGTAACATAAGGGGCACAAAATGAACCGTATATGTATCCGGATTTTTCCAATATAATCCTGTACTATTCGTACTTGCTAATCCTTTCACCGTTATTGAGTTTTGGGAATAAGACGCTCGATCCAATATGTTTCTATTCCCTCACGTCTGGTTTGTTCATCTATCACTGTGTAGTGGGATTTATATTTGATTGAGTATCCAAAAGGCTAGTACCGTAAGTTTCCTGAATTCCGAACTAACAATCTTAGGTATTATTTAACTTTGGTATTATTTTGGGTGAATATAGTGTTTATCATTCCAAAGAACACGAGCAGACTGATTTAAAGTATATATTTTTTTTAAAATGAACAGAAACCAAACAGAAAAAAAAGGAAAAAACCGTATAGTTTCAATAATTATTATGGAACTGGTTCGTTAAAGGCTGTGAAGTTTAAAACAAAATAAATAACATATAAGTATACAAATCCAATTGGAATTTTTGAACATGTTATATCATAGCATCCTAAATATACAGCAACAAGCATCGAAAACGAAGTTAAAAAGTTTAAAACCCACATTTACTAACACATCAATAAGTGACGTCCTTAAAAAAATAATAAAATCGCCCTACAGTTCATATTTATTACTAAAAAATGTCGCAGTGTACAGCAAAGAAAAATAAAAAAGTATTTTTTTATTTTTGTTTTTCTTTGCTGTCAAAAATTGTTTACAAAATGTTTATAGGTTATACCCGTCCGTAGACAATAATTAATTATTTATTATAATAAAACATATATAGTATAATTAATAATTAATATTTTATCACTTTTGGCCTGTGAATATTATATTATATGTTAAATATTATATGTTAAATGTGAATGTGGTTTGTACATATCTATTGGTTTGAGAATTATTGTGGAAATACCACTACTTTTGATGATCGTGATCGTCTTCGTTATCTACATACATTGATGTAGATCATCGTCCACTGTGTTTAATTCCAAATTAAATCAAACTAGTTTAAGTTCCGTGTGGATTGAGGGGTCTACAAATAATTCTGCTGCGGTGATTTAGTTTGTTGGTGTTTTGGTTTTGTATTGTACTAATTCATGGCATTAGATTAGAATTTACTTGTTTGTTCCCCACATATTTATCATTTTTGTTCTCTTTTACCCATGGTTTCCACTTGGCATACATTGCAAATATTTGCAAAGGGATTTTTTTTTTATTTACTGTGACTGTATTAGTATATAATGGTTTTGTATGCGTTTATATTTTTGACAGATCTTGTATTTAAAAGCGATTTAACTGTGTTTTGATTTGTGTTTTTTGTGATTTAGTGACATTTGTGATAATATATTAATTATAATTATTATTTATAAAAATGGAGGATGATTATGCTCAAAGTGTGAGCGCTGCTGCATTAGCTATTGTTATTTGTAGCAATGTAGCTAGGCTATTGGAGCCAGAGAAGAAAAAAAGAGTGCACAAGATGTGGGTTCGACCAATATTTCAAGAAAATGAAAGAAAAAAGCATGGCCATCATAATCTGCTGGCAGAAATGCTATTGACCGTTCATGAGTCTTTTTTCAACTTCACAAGGATGACCCCAGATTCTTTTAAAAAATTATTGATTATAGTAGGTCCAAAAATTACCAAGGAAGATACAAAATTTAGAATGTCGATAAACCCATCCACTAGATTGGGACTTACTTATATTATATAATATATTAATTATAATTATTATTTATAAAAATGGAGGATGATTATGTTCAAAGTGTGAGTGCTGCTGCATTAGCTATTGTTATTTGTAGCAATGTAGCTAGGCTATTGGAGCCAGAGAAGAAAAAAAAACTGCACAAGATGTGGGTTCGACCAATATTTCAAGAAAATGAAAGAAAAAAGCATGGCCATCATAATCTGCTGGCAGAAATGCTATTGGCCGTTCATGAGTCTTTTTTCAACTTCACAAGGATGACCCCAGATTCTTTTAAAAAATTATTGATTATAGTAGTTCCAAGAATTACCAAGGAAGATACAAAATTTAGAATGTCGATAAACCCATCCACTAGATTGGGACTTACTTATTATTATAAGGTTATTATAATAATCTATATATAAATCTATATCTTTATATATATATATATATATATATATATATATATATATATATATATATATATATATATATATATATACATAATTTACCTCAAACTATAATTCAATTTTAGATACTTGGCTAGTGGTGATAACCAACGTTCGATGTCGTACAATTTCCCAATAGGCACTGCATGCCATATTATATCGGACACATTGGATGCCATTTATCTAGAATTAAAAAACAAAGTTCTACCTGTATTTCAAGATAAAGATTGGTTAGCAGTGGCAGTTGGGTTCAAGCAAAGATGGAATTTTCCGAACTGCATAGGTTCTATAGATGGCAAACACATCAGGCTAATTGTATGTCAATGAAATAAAATAAATAATTGGCATTGCATGTAATATATGAATGAATATTTTTTTATAGGCACCAAGTGACTCCGGTTCAGAATTTTATAATTATAAACATTTCTTTTCAATAATCCTGATGGCAATATGCGATTACAGGTATCGTTTTATAGCCATTGATGTAAGAGCTCAAGGACGTCAGAGTGATGGTGGGGTGTTCCAAATTTCCATAATGGGACACAAGTTTATGAATAAAACCATGAATATACCAAAGGATGCAGAAATTTTTGAAAGTGGTCCAATTTTGCCGTATTACTTGGTTGGAGATGTGGCATTCGGCTTAAAAACTTGGCTAGTTACACCGTACCTCAGTAAATCCAGTGGCAAATTAACATTTGAACAGACAAGTTTCAATTATCGCCAGTCGCGAGCTAGACTGGTAATTGAAAATACGTTCGGTATATATTCGGCCAGATGGAGGATACTACGGACGTGTTTAGAGACGTCTGTAAATACAGCAGACAAAATTGTACAAGCAACCGCTTGTTTACATAACTTCTGCGTCATTGAAGACGAAAACAATCTTCCACATCAAAGAAAGTATTGTCCAAGTCGATTTGTAGATCGAGATAGTCCTGATAAAAGCAACACCATTCTTGGAGATTGAAGAAAGAATCCGGAAACGTTGCAACAAATTTCGAAGCAAGGTAGCTATAATACTTCTTTGGCTGCAAAGGAAATTTGAGATGTTCTAGCGGGACATTTTCTGACAGATGGGTCAGTACCATGGCAGTGGAATAGCGTTTGACATTTTTAAATAAAAGACTAGAAATTTATTTATCTGTTTTATTTTTCATTATATCATTCATGTATGTTGTAAAATATAATTGGGCAGCGTACTTTTCTGATGTGATCAGTTGCCTTAAAAATACTGTGATTTGTTGACCCATTAATTGCTCCATGTCAATTTGTGGTGGAGGTACCGTATTATTTTTATTTGAAATATTTGCCACTAGTTGTTCAAGTGGCTCTAAAAAGTCCCCCGCAGTTGGAGATGAGGCTGGTGTAATGGATGATTTGCTAGAGCTAATTGTCCACGTTCGTTTTCTTGGTTGAATAATATTATCATCTGAATAATTGAAATATTGTTTAATAATTTGAATTATTTAATAAATTTCATTTTTATACCTAAAATGTCTACTTCTTTATTTACTGGAGACTCTCTGTTCGATGAGTGTGGTGATGTCTCTGCGATCCCCCCAAGTCCAAATTGCTTTTTTGTCTAAAAAATCAAAATAATATTAGAATTTTCAATATAAAATAATAAAACTCATTTCTTACCTGCGCTTTTGTAAAACTCTATCAAAGCAACGAAGTTTTTCTATATGTTTCGGCTCTGGTATCAGTTTTTGTGCTGTACCACTGGAAGTAGTTTTGTCCTTGCTAGTTTTATAACGTGTATAGCTATTTCTCATATTTTTACACATAAGTTTTAGCATGTGTACGTTGATTATAACTTCAGGATACTTCAATTCCAGTTGTGTTTTGACATTATTCCACATTGAATTGATTGCGGATGATGAGCGGCTGTTGATTGGAAGAGTATAATCATAGAGTGGTGGACAGTCAAAAACTGCATCAAGCAAATCCGCTTCAAACGAGAATCGGCTTGTCCCATTTAACATGTCGTTAAAATTTTTGATACTTTTATACACTTTCGAGTTTTCATGTCTTTTTTCATTATTTTTACGTATATTTGTTGCGCACGCTTCTCTAGTACCACCAAACTCATCCACTTCTTTAAAGTCATATCGTATATATTTTCTGGTTGTCTCGGAAACACCACTAAACTCATCTTCGAGAACCTCCAAATCTTCGCATTCGTCGTCGTTTTAGAATTTATTCATGATTCCGAATCTTTTATTTTATTTCTGGATTTTTATATAAAATAAATTGTTTTATAAAACATTTTAAAATAAATAAACCAAATATTCAAAAGATACTTACCGCTTTGCCAATTTTTTTTTAAATGAAAACCAACAAATTGTATGGCAGTGACAGCTTGTGCTTAATCGAGGGTTGAATAAAATAAGGGAAATTTTTCGATTTTGTTGAATATGAAATATTTGCAAAGCAAAAAGTACTATACGCGACTACTTTTCATTGCAAATCGCTTTGTAAATTTTTGTATTTTTTTTATGAATTGAAAATAAATGTATGTAGATTAAACTTTAGGTACCGCTTTATTTTAAAGCGGACAGTCATGCAAGTGTTAAATTGTCGCTAAGAATTATTTTCAGCCCAAAAATCGGTTTGACGTTTAAATGTGAAATGTTGAAGAAAACAATACATAAATGCTTCATATCCAACTGAGGTGAATCGTCCTCATTTTTTTTAACGGTTTTTACAGGCCATAATGGACCCGCACCGTGTCAACAATGTGACTCCATCGGTTTCGATCACGAGCCAGCTCTTCATATGTTGCAAGCAACCAGAAGATGCGTCGTGGAGCCATCGTCGCCGACAGCGACCTCTTCGCCTACCGAAAGGCGGCTCTCCCTTCAAAGATCGCTGTATCATTCGTTTCGGATCCGGCCTGCGTACTCTCTGTCCTTTGATTTCATGCACGATATCAGAAATTTGCATTAAATTCCTGGTCTCGGGGTTGAAACGGTATGTGCCACCAACGTCGCGTTTTGAGTCATATATCGTCCTCATAGTCATGATAGTTCATTTAATGAAACAAAATCGAAACCATTGAATACTAATCTGTGGACGAAGCTAAAGAGGTACCGTTTTGTTGTTAAATGCTGTTTGTGTCTAAATAAATGTATTTTCATAAAAAAATTCAAATACTTAAAATTATTTAAAAATTCACACTGTTAAAAATCGTAACGACTTTTATGATGCCATCTTGTATCGAGTATAACAATTGAATGGAAATCAAAAAAATTTAAATAATTTTTGAAGTATTCACTTTCATTTACATATTTGGGTATTTTAATTGTGTACTTCGTATTATCGTATTAACAATATACTTTAAAATATCATAAAATACGAATTATTTTATTAAAGTTTTTAAGTGCCATCTCTCATCCGATATTTGAAGTATATGTTTCTTTTTCGTATTTAATACGTCATTGGTCTCGTTTTATATATTTTTATACGGCGTTTAGAACCAATTATAACATATCCATGTATAAAAATTGAATAAATTAAACCGGGTTTTATTTTTATCATAACTATTAAAATAATTCGTATTTTCATTTGGTTTCCATTTATGTTATTCCATTTATTTTGATATAAAAAAAATTTTTGTTTTCAGTATTTTTCATTCATAAAAGTTGAGCCAAAAATCTTCAATTAGATCAACATTAGTTCTTATGGAGTGTGTGAAACCCTAGGTAAGGTTAGGTTAGGTTGAGTGGCTGCTACAGCACACTTAGACCAGCAACGGTCCGTTGTGATACCACAGGATCTGACTCCCCTTTTACCCCTATGAGAACCAGTTAGAGCTGCTTACGTAGCGTAATAAGTCTCGCACATTACAGTTTTCGAGATCGGAAAAGCAGTCCATTAAAAACTTACCCAAATATTCATGTCTTTGTGTGCCAAAGCCGGGTATGAGCATAGGAGGTGGACTAACGTCTCTTCCTACTCATCGTCCCTACAGCTTCTGCAAAAGTCATTTACTTCCAGACCCAGCCTTCTCGCATGTTCTCCAAGAAGGCAGTGTCCTGTGAGTATCCCCACGATCGTTTTAAGTTCACGTCTTCGCAGGGAGATAAGTGCCTTTGAGCGTTTCAAGTTCAGCTTTGGCCAGACTTGTCTTGCCACTCTACATGAGAGGGTGTTCGTCCACCTATTGTTCGCAGAGGCTTCCGCCTCTTTTTTAAGCACAGTCCTGAGTGCGTTAATGGGTCTCCCCAACTTCACCCTTTCCGGTAGCAGTTGGAGAGTTGTACCGTGCCTCGCTAGTTCGTCCGCCCTGCAGTTTCCCATGATGTCTGAGTGGCCAGGGACCCAGACTACCTGGATGTTGAAATGCTCACTCATCTCATTTAGAGACGAACGGCAACCCAACGCCACTCTAGACGTTAGAGAAACAGAAACCAGCGACTTGATTGCCACCTGACTGTCCACATAAATTGCGATATCAGTCGAGGATACCACATTATGTTTCAACCAGTTCAGGACCTCCTCAATCGCTATCACCTCTGCCTGGTACACAGTACACACTGCAGTGATCAGGGAGGCGAACTGCTATATCTACCTCTAGTTTATCATAGAAGACTCCAGCTCCTACTTTACCGTCTAGCTTGGAGCCATCCGTAAAGAACTGCAATACTCCCGTTTCAGCTGCCAACCCGCTCCTCCAAGATTCCCTTGAAGGGCAGGTGGTTCCGAACCTTTTCTCGAAGCACAGAGTAGGTGTGAAACCCTATCTAGACCCCATAAATAAGCTCGATAAATTTAAAGGGTTAAGTGCATCATTGGTGCTTGTATATTTAGGATGCTGTGGTTATATGCAATAGTAATTACACTGTTAAAGTGTATATTAAAGAGAGAAAAACATACAAAAATGAAAAGAGATAGAAACAAAAAATGTAATTTAATTCTAAATGGAAAACCAAATATTTAGGCTAAGAAAACCAATTCAATTACCAAATAAAACAAAATTTAAATAAATTATAGTCAAATAACCCTTAAAAATTAAGTTATTAATTCTGGTCATTGTATCTTTTTCCTACTTATCGTAGCTAAAGTAACACATATCACTGATTTTTCCACAAAGAGAGGAATACTATACATTTAAAATAATGAATGTATGTGAAATGTACCTCACATTATATCATTCATGTCAAAATAAATGTAAGTGTACCCCTCCGTAAACGATTAATTCAACTTGGCAAATACATATTTCCGGCTTATGCAAGACCTATGATTTGTTCAGTTGTATACTTAGTATCCTCCCCCATTCCCTCCCAGCCTTTCCCTATGATTCTGATTATCCACGAGTGTCTTGACAGAAATGTACCATACGATAGCTCATCCTCATTTATCTCTAAACGAATTGGCATATTTTTAAAAGCATAAATAAAACGGCTAAAAATTACCATTTGTCATTTATATCACCAAATTCAATATATCTATATATAGTCATACAGATTTAAAAAACCAAAATAAAAACAATGATTTAAAACCACTGAAAAATCAGTCAGTTCCTCCCTCAATGACGTTCTCAAACTTAGCTTAATCAAATGCATTCTTCAAATTCGCAACTCGGTCTACCAACTTTTTAATCTCATCGAATTAAACCCTTTATATTCTTCAGTAACAAATACCTTTAAACCACAAGAGGTACACTTTCAAAATCAACAAACTAGGCCAATACTAAATTTAAATTCACGTACTGTCCCTGGAAATACAACAAATAAAATGTTTACCATAACCACTACGCCTCCATATTCAATTAATCATGGACAGTTTATACCATCTCACACTAAATACGTGCCTGAACATCGTGGTCTATCTAGAAGTGGTTTATCTTTTAATGGTTCTCCAACTGGTATTCCTATTTGTTAGACGCTCTGATTCGAACATTGAAAACCAGATTTAAAATCGGAAACAACTTCCAAATGAATCATTTTTGGATTTCTACCAACATATTTGGAGTCGTACGACTCAATTAAGCACACCGTTCTCTGATCAACAACTTATGAAGATTCTAAGAAAAAATATGAGATCCGGCTTACGCTATCGACTAACTGATCGTTAATTTTCAAGCATTGGCGACCTAATCAGCAGTTGTACTAGATGAGAAAATACCTGGTCCGAATTAAAAATTGATCCAGATACATTTGCCCCACAAAGATCACAAACTAATGATCACAAAAGGTCTACAACACCCAGACACAATGTTAACGCTTTGGAGCCTGAAATGAATAACGATCACATGCCATATTCTGATCCATATTCGACTATGAATCCACAATATTCAGTACCTCACATTGCAGCAATACATTGCAGCAGTACCTTTAAAAATCACCAACGAATCGAGATCACCTAGTTAATCCCAATTCTTACTTCGTTATATGTTACAATTGTGATGATATTGGTCATACTTTCATGGAGTGTCCTGTGCCACCTCCCGTTTGTTTCGCTACGAATGCGGGATAAAAGACACTATTACTCCCAGATGTCTCAAGTGTACGGAAAACGAACCAAGGGGTCAGTGGAGAACTGGGAACCACGGTACCCCGAGATTTGTTCATCCCAAACAGGTCGAGCAAAATGCTGGTCCAACCACGCCACGCATTTTGCCAAGGAATTCGAGCATGAACAATCCGAAATAACTTCCACTTCTTTCGGCAGAATCAATCTCTAACCCTAGTCATGTCGAAACAACAAAAACCCGGAGTTCATCTCTAGAAGTCCAAATAAATTCTTCCTCAAATCTCACATTACATCCATCCTATTCAGAACAAATCAATAAACACAAACGAACCTATAGTAACAGACAGAAATATATTGAACTTTTAGGCGAAGTATGAAAACCAATGTGCTCTCTTCCATTATCCAATATGACGTAACTGACAAGAGACCATATTTGTGAATGTTATGGTTAATGGGATTAAATATGATGGTCTATTAGATAGCGGTGCTACTGTTAGTGTGCTGGGTGTAGGTTCAGCCAAATATCTGAACGATCCCAAATTTCATAGTTTTCATACGACCATTAGTACAGCTAGTGGACAGCCTCAACGTGTACTGGATTATATACAGGTACTCGTTGGGTTCAATGACCAAGAACATACAATGAAGATGTACATTGTACAATCGCTAGAACAATCATTGTACTTAGGAATCGGCTTCTGGAATTTGTTCGGAATCAGTCCAAAACTAGCTGAATTGAATATCGTTCAAACCTCGCAAGAAAAGAACCTCGATTCAAATTGTCATAGTCTATCACCAGTAAAACAAGCTAAACTTAACAATATAACGAACAATTTCCCTTCATGCTTCGAACTAGGCCTCGGAAAACCAATCTTTTAACCCACACCATAGATGTTGGCTCAGCTAAACCAATAAAACAGGGGTTTTACGCCGTATCACCCATTAAGCAGAAGCTCATGTATGCAGAGTTGGACTGAATGATTTCCTTAGGAGATATAAAAGATAGTCAGAGCTCGTCGTGTTCTCCGGTTACACTGGTGCAAAAGACAAATGGTAAAGTCCGTTTGTGTTTGAATGCCCGTGAACTGAATAAAGTAACTGTTAATGATGTGTATCCGTTGCCTCTTATCGATGGATTATGGGTAGGTTGAATCAGACACGTTTTATATCAACCCTTAACCTAAAAGATGCTTTTTGGCAGATCCCTCTCGACCCGCAATCCAGAGATAAGACGGCGTTTACAATTCCTGGGCGGCCTTTATATCAGTTCACGGTCATGCCTATCGGATTGTGTAACGCTTCACAAACGATGTACCGTCTTATGCACCGAGTGATTCCACACACATTGCATGACAGAATTTTCGTGTACTTGGATGACCTTCTCATAACTTCTTCCATCCTGGATGAGCATTTTATCCTTCTTCATGAGGTCGCTGGATTATTAAGAAAAGGTGGACTAACGATCAACGTCGAAAAAAAACGCTTTGTCTTAAAGGAAGTTCGGTGTTTGAGCTATTCGATTGGTGAAGGTGGAATGCGAACAGACCAAAATAAAATTAAAGCTATCGTTGAATATCCCATACCAAAAACAATAAAGCAGGTCAGACGGTTTATGGGAGTGTGCGGCTAGCATAGGCGTTTCATAAGTAAATTTGCTACCATCGCAGCTCCTTTAACCGACCTTACTTACCTTAATAAAATGAAGTAGTCAAATACTGCCCATACTTCATTTAATACTTTAAAAGAAGCACTGACAACAGCACCCGTCCTGGTAAATTCAGACTTTGAGAAGCCATTTTATATACAATGTGACGTCAGTACCACCGTCATATGGAGTGTCCTATTTCAGCTAGAATCTAACGGAGAGGAACGCCCTATAGCGTTTATCTCCCAAAAATTAAATGCAGCGCAAAAAAAACTACTCCATTACTTAGTTAGAATGCTACGCGGCGATATTGAGCGTCAAAAAGTTTCGACCATACGTAGAAGAATATAACTTTACCATATATACGGACCATGCAAGTCTACGTTGGCTCATGACACAGAAGGATTTTTCAGGACGGCTTGCTTGATGGAGCCTAAAGTTACAAGCATTCGACTTCCGAATAGAGTACCGAAAGGGTTCCGTGAATGTTGTCCCGGATGCATTATCGCGAGTCTTTTCTGACGAACCAGTACAAGTGTTGTATCCAAAAAGCGATATTGAGCAGCAAAATAAATTTGTCAGCTCCTTGAATTTGAATAATACGGATCCTCTTCACATAAATTTAGATTCACCTGTTTTTAATGATCCAGATTACCAAGATCAAATATCAAGAATCCAGAAATTAGGACACGATTGTCATAATTTCACACCTTCGTTTGGGTTAAAATACGATGATTCTGACTTGCCAATGTGGAAATTAGTTGTACCCAATAATCTCACACATTCTTTAATCGAACAAGCGCATTTACCACCATCATCAGCAAATTTGGAGACGGCGAAGACTCTAGAAAAAACTTCGTAGGCAATTCTTTTGGAAGCGAATGGCACAGGATGTAAAGGAATTTGTGGATAATAGTGTTAGTTGCAAGATGAATAGACCTGTCAGTTATAACACAAAACCAGAGATGGTTTTGAGTTATAACTGTCACCAGGTTTTATCAGAACGGCCCTTTTAACACAGTGATTGGGATTTACATATTCATGAGATCGCCGCAGCCCTCCGCAATGTTGTATATTCTTTTACAAACTTTTCACCGCACTATGAAGTATTTGGTCAGAATATGACTACTTGGTACTGATTTTAAATTACGTACGTTATTGTTCAGTTCGGATGATAATGAAGTATGTGTTATGAGTAAACCAGATCGCTTAAATTTACTGAAAACTAAAATTCGACTCTATCTTAAAATCGCTCACAAACGACCTGCCCAAGGGTATAATCTGCGTAGCCGAAACCGCGAATTTGTTGTAGGGCTATCCGTATTTGTTCGCTCGTTTGTCCAAAGCGATGCAACTAATAAATTTTGCGTTAAACGATCTGCAAAGTTCATCCCAGCGATTATTGATTCTAAAGTAGGAAACGTCGCCTACAACATACGAGACTTAGAAGGCAAATCATTATAGGAGTATTTCACCTAAAAGATATTCGTTCTTAGTTTTTTTCTTTCACAAAAAAAAAAACAATTTCTTTCGTAGTTGGTTATAAATATATGATCTGGGATCAGCGTGACGCTCGATAGAATGAAGCCCGGCATGAGTACTCTACAGGATGTGGGACGTTCCCACGATTTGTATCGATGCTCTCATAGGCACGTTACAATGCACTAATTATAATCAAATAAAAGTAGAGTTCTATATTATCGATGATGCGGTGGTAAAAAAAACAGGTGGTAATTAAGTACTCTTCGCTATCGTCTCGATCGTTGATGGTACTATTATATTTTTTAGCGCCCGAAAATTTCTGATGGGTTGGCAAGAAATGCATTACGTAACAAAATTATCTATAATACGTCACCAATCAACACCAACAACATTAATAAAATAGTTTTTGTTATTATTTTATATTGAATTTAAACATAATTTTTCATAAACTTCAATATGAGATAAATAAAGAACATTACTTAAGGATGAGCTGGTGTAAGTATAGGTCTGTCTGAGTATTAACGTGGATAATCAGCAATTCTCTTTTCTCGCGGTTATACCTGACATTTACATATTCTAAATTCCCCACGCATCCCCTGAAGCTTAGCCGGCAACGACCGCTAGAATTCCTGTATTTGTCAAATTCTGATAACGCCAATTGAATGTTGGATCTATATGTATGGCCTTTAAAGACAAACAAATGAATAGAGCTGTATATGCTTTAGTTATGGTGTGATTTCCTTGCCCCTTCCGCTCTTTTAGGTACAAAGGACCCACATTATCGACACCAGTGTTTTGGAATGGTCCACCAGTACTCACTCGCTCTCTCGGTAAATCAAGCCATACGGTGATGGTTATAGTTTTCTTCCTCATAAAGCAGGTGCCGCATTTTTGTACGTGCCATCTTGTCACTTTACGACATCCAATTATCCATAATCTCAATCTCATGATGCTTGTTAATGGTGTTGACCCTGGATGTATATCTAGATGTTGTTGCTTATAAGTGCCATTAAATCGAGTTATTTGGATGTTTTCTAGATTATGCAATGATGATCTCAATTTTCTCGCTTTTATTTGTGTGTCTTCTCAGGTCACTCATTGTCCCACGACAGTTTACGAAGCCAAAGCTGTTGGAAACAACATTTTAATTAATTTTGTAGTAGGTGACAATCAACCCTGAGGATCAAAAATACGGGATTGTAGTGGTTCAACATATTTGTTGAATAATATTTCAAACCGCTTCTAATTTATTAATGCAACTTTTTCATTAATTCCGAATTTCATTACGTCACGTTCTATCGTATAATCGAGGTAAATATTATATTCACAGTGACAAGTGCACCATCTATATTCCTGTAGAATATTCTCGTTTCAATAGCATATTTAGTACAGTCAGTTGTTACTACTTTTGAAAAGATATTTTGTTGATCGTGTCCGACATCTATTCAAAGTATAATGCACCACATTATTAATTTACATTATCATAATTAGCAACTGCATTATCTTATTTTGATGTTAGTATTTCTCGATCGTGGCGCGCGTGTCCTCCCTCTTGGTTGAATGACGAGCTATTTTATTTCGGCCATTACATTTATTACATCCATTACCTTTATTCAACATTATCGTTTCTGACGTGGGTGGTGGAAAAATAGATATATAAATAAAATAAATAATTAAAAGAATTTTTTAAAATTAAATTGTGAACATATAATAGAATAAAATAAACACAACAAATAAATTAATTACATATAAAATTACATAGAAACAAATATTATATTATGAACATTTTTTTAATAATAAAATATAACAAATAAATAAATTAATAAAATATAAATTAATATACAACGAAGTGTTATAGGATGCTTCTGATAGTAATGTCCGTTTTGTTACCCTATCGACATCTTCTAAGTTAACTCTGAATGTGAAATGATCATCCCTTGGATCCCATAACAACCCGAGTGTTTTTACTATTGCCATATCTTCGAACTCCAGAAAATTTATATTCTTATCTGTAGACTGTATGCGTGTGGTTAGTCTCTTATAATTAGACATCCTTTTTCGAAGTGTAAATCTCGCTTCTCTTACAAGAGATGTCATATCCTCATGTATTTTAGGTGCTGTTTCTAATTCGTCACAGCAAGTCAACATATCGTCGATGTAAAAATCAGATTTAGCACGTTTATTATTTTTCGCGATAGTCGTTAGCCAGTTGATGTTACCGTATAGTGTGATGGAGTTTTTAAGGTTCTTCATTAGATCAGCAGGATGAAGAATGATCTGGCGGTATATCTTCTCGGTATCCAAGCAATTTTATGTCTACGGAATCGGAGAAGTATCGTCATGAGATCATTTTGAATGGTGGGTACTGTTAAGTGGTATTACTTGATTCCTTAAGAACGCAAAGGTGAGGAAGGTAGTAGATTGGATGACACTGGATTGATGTATTATCTTCTCATTCAACCTCCATATGACCAATTATTTGAAATTCCTTTAGAAATTCCATATAGTCATGCTTGATGTTTGGTTTTGCGTTGAATTGCTTCTCTAATGTATGGAATCTTCTATTCGCCTGATTGAATGTCTATCTCGCCTGAATGAATGTCGACCTACCTTGAAGGTAAGTCCGACGACGTATCTTTCATTGGCAGCTTTTGGTGTTTTGGACATAATGCGCTTCACATTCATTTTCATTCAAATCGAGTTGGTTTGGTAAAACTGGAAACTTTTCCATTTCCCAAAAAACGCTGAATTAATTGTGTTTCGGTTTGGTTGCTCGATATTGTGGTGTGAGAGGTTACTGTATCTGTGCTCAACTCATTTATTTGACCACCAATTACCCAACCAAAAATAGTTGATTGAGCAAACAAATCGTAATCTAAATTTTTTGCGGAAGTAACAATTTGTAGAATAAATCATTGCCTAGTATAACATCAATGATGTACGGATTATTGAATGAAGTCCTTCATTCAATAATCCGTACATCATTGATGTTATACTAGGCAATGATTTATTCTACAAATTGTTACTTCCGCAAAAAATTTAGATAACGATTTGTTTGCTCAATCAACTATTTTTGGTTGGGTAATTGGTGGTCATTCAAATTTAAATTTTCAACAATCGGTCATAATCGGTTAGCGATTATACGGTTATTTTTCTGACCTACTTAATGTTCCACATGTATCACAATGTGGAACATTAAGTAGTTCCTTAAATCCTTAAATACAGACCGCAGAGATGTTCATTGAGGTTCCATCCTATGAGGAATTCACCATGGCCGTGCAGGAGCTAAAGCAAAATCGTTCACCAGGAGTTGATTACATTAATTCAGAGCTCTTGATATTCGGAGTGCTAGCTTTGTGGAACTATCTTTTCGACCTTGTTCGATTGCCATGGCGAAATGAAATTATGTCTGAAGAATGGAAAGTGGCCGCGTTATCCCTATAATTCAAGAAGGGTGATCGAATGAAGTGGGAGAATTATCGCGGTATAGCTCTTGCACAGCATACAAGTTATTGCCATACATTATCTTAAGAAGTATTGATCCTATAGATGATGAAATCATCGGTGACTGCCAAGAATATTCCGTCCAAATCGGTCAGTCACTGATCAAGTTTTTCGCTACGGATGATTTTTTCCAAGTACTACGAAACATCTCGCGATGCACACTAGATTTCACTAGCTTGCTTTATAGATTTCAAGCAAGCCTATGACTCGATCAATCGAGAAAGGCTAAGGTTTGCGCTTGAATATTTAGGAATACCCAAAATATATGTACATCCGTGTAAAATAACAGCAACCCAGTCACATTGCTGTGTTAAAGTTGAGAACAAGAGTCCCCGATACTTTTTAAACTCGTGCTGGAATACATGCTTTGTAAAAATAAAAAACACCTCAAAACAGTATCTAAAACCCTTCCAATCAAATTTTGGCATGTGCAGATGATGTCTGTGTGATGGGATCAATTGGCAACGGAGTAAAGAGATACTTGACCCACTGGAACAGTGTTCAGTTTCCGTCGGTCTCAAAATCAATGAGTCCAAAATGAGAGATGGCTTCTAACATTCGAGAGAAGAATCATGCGAGTGATATATGACCCAAAACGTGACGTTGATGGCACATACAGAGTTTGTTTCAACCACGAGATCAAGAATTTAATGCAAATTCCTGATATCGTGCATGCAATCAAAGGACAGCGAGTACACTCGCGTTCTGCGTGCGAATGATACAGAGTGATCTTTGAAGGGAGAGCCGCAAATGCGGAAGTGTAGAAAACCAACTAAATTAAATTGAACAAAAGAAACAAAACGAATAAAATAATTTCTTTTTTATTAAAAAAATACCCGAAAACATTAAAAATCAAAACGATAGCAAAATAAAATAAAATGGAGAATTGAAAATATTAAAACACGAGAGAAATAAAATAAAAAATTTAAAAACACGATAAATCACAAAAATTAAATATTTGGTTTTAAAAGAACTGAGCGCAAATTGAAATAAGAATGAAAAAATTGGCAAGTTACTTTGTTAAATATAAAAGATCAAAATATAAGTTTTTATTTCGATATATGACGAAAAAGTCGAATTTTGTTATACTTGGGCTTAGGTATTAATTAAGCTACTGAAGTGAATTGATCGTTCGTTTGCTTCAATTCAGATAAATGTCAAATTATTAAATTCGAAAGCAAACAATTTCAATTAAATCACCCTCATCCATATTAATAAATATAAAATCATCATGTCAGTCGACTTTAAAATATATAGCTTCTTCGATGCGTAAAACAAAAACTACAAGTATAATAAACCAAATGTCAAAAAACGAGAAAAACAATTATATGATTTATCTACACAAGCAAAAATATTATTCAGATAAATAAATCAGTAGCTCAATATTTTTAACTGAAGTGAAGCGTACCAAACGAACGCGCAAATCACTTCAGAATTCAGATAAATCAGATAATTCAGTTAATTCACCACAAACGAACGCACCATATATTTGACACGTAACTTGCCACGTTTTCATTCTAATTTCAATTTGCTTTAAACTAAAAACAAATATTTATTTATTGTGATTTATCGTGTTTTATATTTTTTATTTTATTCCTCTCGTGTTTTTATTTTTTAAATTCTCCATTTCATTTTGTTTTCGTTTGTAATGTTTTCGGGTATTTTTTACGAAATTTTTTAGTCGTTGTGTTTCTTTTGTTTAATTTAATTTTTTAGTCGTTGTGTTTAGAGATGCAAAAAACTTTTATTTTAAAATCTTTGTTCCTACCTGTTCCTGTTATTTTTCAGTAACAGTGAAAAATACATGTGACTAAAATAACAGTTGTGATTCTTATAATTTAGTTATTCTGTCTTGAACTGTGATTTGAAATCACAGTTGATTTGTATTGGAGAACAATAACATTATTATTTTATCAATAAATAATACGAAACAGGAATAAAAGCTGAATTAACATTATTTATATTGTTTTATTCAACCTAATTCATTTTTAATTAGATTATTATAAAAAATATCAAGATTTCAGTAAAAAATTTTATATTGTTTGATTTTGATTTAAAAATAAAATTTACTCAACTGCCTTTGATTTTAAACGAGTGTGGCGGTCTGTTAAAATATTTCCTGGTTAAGAAAATAAGCGTTCGTAAGGCACTGAAGTTGCTGTATCGCATGGTGTTTCTTTAGCTAAAAGGCTTAACTTTGGATAATTGTGTGTGTTTTATAGCCACCATAAAAGGGGATCCTAACTTCTTTCTGAAAGACCTTCTTCTAAATACCGCTGTATTTCAATATTACAAGCTATGGATTTTTCGGTTACTTTCGATTTTAGCTTCGAAGCGGTTTCATTATAAAACCTTCATACAGATGTTTCATCTATAATTTTCAATGGAATTTTCATTTCAAAGTTTTCGAAAACATTAAAAATAAAAACGATAGCAAAATAAAATAAACTGGAGAATTTAAAATATTAAAACGCGAGAGAAATAAAATAAAAAATTTAAAAACACGATAAATCGTAAAAAATGGTTTTGAAAGAACTGAGCGCAAATTGAAATAAGAATGAAAAAATTGGGAAGTGACTTGTCAATTATAATAGATTTATTTTTCGAGCAAAAACCACCAGTGGCTAACTTCAACAGAGTATTTTTCTCGATGTAATGCACCGAGCTTAAAGTATGATTTTTCTCAACTCGAATATGAAAAAATGGGAGGAGTTTATTAAAATTTGAAGAATCTTGTTGGTTTAAAATGCGATACCAAATACTATAGTATTGTTCCCGATGTTATGCACAGAGCTTACGGAATTAAACCAATATTTTGTATTCTTCGTCTTTTAAGTATATCCTTAAGTATGCAGTTGCTCAGTAGTGAGGATTTGTTTTTTGTTTGGTTGTAGATTGGGCAACTGTTGATTATGTGTGGTTGTTTTCGACAGTATTGCAGTTTGGTGTTTCTTCCAGTCCTATAATGTATTTATATTTTTTATTATGTTTATGTCCTGTTCTTAGTCTTGTTATTTGTTTGATCTCTTTTGAGTTTAATTTTGAGTTTTTAAATCATGTTGTTGTACCTGGGGTTGATTGGACGTTTCGGTAATCCTGTCCTATGTTTGTAGTCATGTTGTTTAATTTTTTTGTCCACTATTTTGATTTTGCGTTTTTGATTGTGACTATAGTCTCTGTCATAGTTGGTTCGTTATCCATTGAATGTGTTGTGTCAACGCTGTATTATCTAGTTTGTTTGCTATCATGTTTCCTTTTATTCCTTTGTGGCCTAGTAGCTATTGAATTACTATATTTGTTTTGTTGTGTCCTGCTATGTCAATGATTTGGTTTTCGAAGTGTTTGTCTTTGTTATTTGCTAGTGCGTTTTTTATTGTTTTCCAAGCACTTCGAGCATCAGCAAAGATAACTATTTTTTTAGATAGCTGTGCTAAAGTAATTGCTATTTTTATAGAAATTAGTTCTGCACTATTTATGTTTGTTTTTTCGTAAACTTTCATTGTAAATCTGCTTTTATTTTCTTCTATGTATATTCCAAGGCCTGATTCATCTCCTATGACCGATTAATTAATTAATTTAGTCCTGTTTGGTTGTTTTGTAGTTTATTTGTTATTCCTGTAACGTGTGGTATTTTTTTATGTTTTGAGGTAACATCTTTTTGGTGTGTATTGGTTTTATTCTGATTAATATTGTGTATTTGTTATATAGTCGATTCAATTTATCCAGTGAATTTAGTCCTTTGATGTCATTGCCAACTTTAGTATTCCTGTAAAAGTTTTTTATGATTTACTTTGTTGTTATTAAGTCCATATCTAGATCTGTAGACATTTCTGCCGCCTCCGCTAGTAATACTGGGTCTGATGTTGTTTTAGTTAGATCTTAATATGTCCTTATTCCGGTGTTTTTTATGTATTGAGTTATTTTGTGTTGTGTCTTGTTTTCGTTGTCTGTGATTGAGGAGGCGTAGCTGATCTTCGATTTTATTATTATGTTGTAAATTAGTGATGGGCTTAACTGGTTAATTTCGTAACCAAGAGTGATTCGATCTTTTAGTTCATTAACCAGGTTAATTTAACCTGTTCATTTTAACCAGTTCAATATATATATATCTATATATATATATATATATATATATATATATATATATATATATATATACATACACATATATATATATATATATATATATATATATATATATATATATATATATATATATATATATATATATATATATATATATATACATTCATTTATCTATTTAATGCATTTCTCAAAAGATTTTCCAAGTAACACGTCTAAAAAAATATCTGTTTAAAATAAATCGTTTGTCACGTCAGCACAGCGCATCTAACGAAATGCTGATAATCATACTTGTTTTAGTTATATTTATACACACACATTAAGTCGAATTTGCATCTCTATCTGCAGCATTCATATAAAGTTACAGTAGCACAAACATTTTTATATACATGTCTCGTTCCCTCATTTCAATATCACTTTGGTGCGAAAACAATCAAACATCGAGAAAAGGAAACCAAAAAAGTTTTTGTTATGTCATACACAAAATTCATGTCATTAACCAATTCTCTTTTAACCAAATCATTCATGAACGAGATCGAATTGGTTCTCAAATGATTTGGTTTTTTTTTTGAACGAGTAGATCTTTGGTTTTTGTTCTGATCGAGTTGATTTTTTAGAGAATTGGTTATTTCAACGAGTTGGTTTTTGAACGATTTGGTTTTTGAATGATTTGGTTTTTGAATGATTTGGTTTTTGAACGATTGTGTTTTGCTTCGTATTCGTATTTCGTGTGTATACGAACTTTTTTATGAGTTAATATGGAAATGATTTTTGTATTTCTCTTTACATGGAGTTGGATTTTGCATTTTAGTTAGTTTTTAGATGATTTGGTTTTTGAGCGATTGTGTTTTGTTTCGTATTCGTGTATCGTGTGTATACGAAGTTTTTTTATGAGTTTATATAGAGTTGGTTTTTGTATTTCAACGAGCTGGTTTTTGGATGTTTGGTTTTTTTGTATTCCCTCGTGCGTATACGAAGTTTTTGTATGATTGGTGGTTTGTTATGAAACATTTTTATATCGAATGTGATTTTTGCTTTTGAATAGGATTTTGGTTATGGTGAATTCTTATTTGATTATTTTAAAGTAAATTAATTTTTGAACGATAAAATTAAATACTTTTGATTTGATCTGAGAAAATCGATCTTTTTAACCTGATCATTTAGAACTAACCAGTTTTAGTCATTGGTTAATTCAAAGATCGGGTTAAAAAGATTTGGTTAGATCGATTTGGAACATCACTATTGTAAATGTTGAGCATTGTCGTTGGATGTGCACCTCTGGTGTGTGTGAATGTCTTAAATATGTTCATTGTTTTTTGCATGTTTGTTTTATTGCCTTTTTAATAATGTTTGAATAGTGAAAATCTATTGGTTAGTGTTATTCCCAGTAGTTGCGAGTCTTGTTTTTTATCGATTTTGATGTTGTCTATTTGTAACGTCATAGTTTTATTATTGATTTTGTTGGTAAACATTCTGAGGAAGTGAGATTTTTGTGGGTTTATTTGTTGGTCTAGTGCGTTTTCCGTTTAGGTCGTCGAGTAGTTTGTTTGCAGTTCGTTCTAGTTTGTCGTGGTTGTTTTCGACGATTATTATACAAATATTGTCTGAGAATTGGAATACTTTTATGATTGTTGCTGAGCTGGTGAATTGTTGTGGTGTAAATGTTTAATAACGGTTTATTACTACAAGCGGTACTATATATAACCATTTTGCTCAATTTAGTAAAATAAATATATTTTTACTTAATTAACCAAAATGTATGTGCATACACGTAAAAATACACGTGAAAATGTTAATAAACTACAATCACAATATTCATGTGTACATTAATGGGTGCAATGAGGTTAAATCTCTAAAACACCTGAATTAAAGAGGAGGAGACGATGAGAATAATAAAGAAATTAATCTCAAATGACGTACAACATAAAGTACAGGGTTCTTGCAGACTCTTCCCTACAGAGGTTGCTAGGCGGTATGTTAAGTAAACAGTTTAAGCTCAAACTGTGGCATAGGGATTTGCATAAACTTGTTGAATATATCGCCGAATGTCCCTACTATAACAATAAAATCCTCATGCCTCACTCACCATCACCTTTATCTTAACACATAATAGGTTTTTACATCATATGACCTAAATTATATCCTAACGTTAATTAAAAGAAAACCAAAGAAAGTGAAACCTAATAAGTTCGATTTCAATGAAAAACTGTGACAAAGGAAAATCATCATCAGATCATCACAAAAGAAAATGTATGTAGTTATATGGATTATCAACCACTTACCCCACGACAGAAAGCTCTTTCTGCATGCTTGGTGTGAGAACAAAAAACAAAAATAACGACTTTAAAGGAAATGTAATGCGTTTTTAAGAGACAATGACTATCCGTTTGTTGTAACATCAATTGCGATTTCGGTTATTAACGACAAAAAACAAAATTAACAAAATGAATATGTATACAAAATTTGTTAAATTAACAAAAACTATACATGTATTAGAAAAACAATCTGTAAAAGCAATTTATGAAATAAAATATAAAAAAAAGGAACTCGATGTTCCCAGCTCACAGAGATCTAACCAGGGTTTTCTTTATGTGAGAAGCATATAATGAAATGAAAACGTAGTCAACTTTGCTTTGACAAGTACCACGTCTCTAAACGGATGTTATTGTGAGGGAAACATGGGACTGTCATTTAGCGATCGTGTGCAATGGCGCAGTACATCATTCGCCCAATATCATCGGTTGCAGCTTCGTATCGACAGTACGGACCTATGTTTTCACTTAAGTTTGTTTGATTTCGGCCAGCTCTAGCATTAAAGACACCAATCATCAAGCGAACGTCATGTTCTACTGTAGATCTCAGCGTATTATCCAAACTTTTGTAAAATGTGTTTTTATCATGGAGTTGGCTAGCATAAGTGGGTGCGTGTACCCATACAATCTACAGGTTGGCAGCTACTGCTTGCTGTGGTGTAATTCTTTGGATTATATGTTCGTGTGATTGTGTTTACGAAGCAAGCGGGCCTTCTCCCCAACCACACGGGTTGAAAGGTATTTAGGTCTAACGTATTTATTTTAATTTTTAAATTATTATTATGTTGTTTTTTTTATATAGGTGTAAAAAACCTTCAAAAGGCAACGAGCGAATATGTATTCTTCTCGACAGTGTGAGATTTTTACTGACTAAAAAATCACCTACTGATTTGAACTGCTGTTATCTTTTAGAATTTGTATGATATAATGTATCTTTCGTTAACTTGCATCTTTCGTTAACTATCTTGCAATTGACTTGTTGAATAACAGTATTTATCTGTAATTATTATTTATATTCTACATTAAAATAAAATAACTTTGTTAACAGACAACTGGTCTGTTGCTAACATGGGGAATCTTTTTAAATTTTTGACATCGATGAGAAATTTTTATATTTCATCATATTCGAATGGGACTGGTTTTGTTTGAAAGGGCATTTAATAATATAGATACTTCTCACATAAGGGAAACATTGGTTAAAACTATATGAGCTGGGAAATTCGCAGTATAGTAAATTTTTCACAACAATATTTTGTGTTTTTTGTTCATAACAAATTTTTTACCTTTGCTCAATTTGATGGTGCGATGCAAACATTTAATTCTGTATCACCAATGAAAGGCGTTATACAGACACAATATTAGATGATGAGTAGTGTCACAGAAAAATGGAACACATTAATTTTTCAGAAAGGGAAGATCTACCATGTCTGAACTGGTTCATTTCAACTAACTATGTCATGCATCGTGTCATGTAGCCAATTGCTATTAAGATTAATTACTTGTGAGATGAGTATCATTTCAGCCTGACAAAATCATATTCGTACATTTTTCATTGATTTGTCGGTTTATTAATTACAGCGATCTATGTGCAGGTGCTACTACAGCTTCGAATGCAACGTAAGTAGGCAAATATACACTCCTGGACAAAATTAACGCATATTTTTTTTTGTAATAAAAAAAAATCTCGCTGGACAATTTCAGTGGAACTGGTATCAAATGATCCCAAATTTATAATTTTCTCAAAAGAGACACAAATGTGGCGTTATGGAATTATTGCAGCTATTTTATATTGCAAAATGTTAAAATGTGTCGAACTATTTTTTTTTAATTTTTAAAAGCGGTTTATAAACATTAAAACTAGCTTAATTACAATTTAATTTGATTAATTTAGTAATGAGTATTTCCCCCTTCCCCCCACCGTGCCCTTATTACAGCTTCCATCCTTCTGGGCATACTAAGTAGAATGCTTTGTATCATTTCTTCCACTCTACTTGCCCTGCAACTCTCAGCTCTACTGTCGAATCTGGTGCAGGATTTCTAGCTCTAATACAGCGTTTAAGAAAGTCCCACACGTGTTTAATCAGATTAAGATCAGGACTCATTGGTGGCGGCTTAAGTGCAAGAATGCCAATATCTTAGAGATTTTGTCGTACCGTTGCAGCAACGTGGACTGCACTCAGAAAAATAAAATTTTGTATTGGAATGTTTTCATTACGCAATCAAAGTGTCATTTTTTACCCAAGATCATTCCTATGCCATTTCTACCTGGAAGAAAATTTCCATTCGACACGATCTAAACTGAAATAATTTAGCCATCATAATAAATGTTTTATTTGCAGTTTCGTAAATTCTAGTTTTAAATGCATTACAGCAATAATCTTTTTTTAGAGTTATTAAAGAATTTTTTAAATTTTGTTTTTCCATTAAAAAATGCTTAAAACGACATTAAAAACCGTTTGAATTACAGTATAATAAACTTCGAATTAAAAAATAATCATGCCAAAAAACATTACAAATCCACTGAATCAACATTTAGGAATTTTGTTTTATGATGAGAATATGGTGAAATGGCATTTTGAAAGTCGTCGAATGAGAAGTATTACGAATTTCGTTTTAACATTTTACACCTATTTATTAGAATATATTCTATTAATTTCGAATTAATTCTCTATAATAAAATTCAAATATGTTTATTTTAATTCAAAAATTCAAATTTAATTTTTTTAAGTATTACACATTATTTTACATTATATTTTGGTTAATCTCAAAATTTTATAATATAATAAATTAAACACAAGTTAGATAATAAATTATAAATAACATACTTTCGCTTAAATTAACATTTGTCTTGAGAATAGTAAGTAAACCTTTGTTCATCCTATCCTTAATCTCTACGTCATACAATTTAATACTTTTGTTCACAAAATCAGAAAAACTATTCAATAAACCATCGTTTTTTTCGGGAAACATTACATGAAAATCTATATCGAACTGAAAGAGATAAAATATTGCACGTGAAATGAATTAGACTGAAATTATTGTTTACCCACCAATTTATCTCCACCTTCATCTTTGTATCTGGGCCATTCTGAAAAAAATCGAGTGATGGTTGAATCCTAAGCTGTTTTAAAATTAGCTTTTCTTTTTAATGAAGTTGCTTTCCAATAATCGAGAACTGTCTCCCAAGGCCTTAACTTAGTTTCTAACCACAATTTCTGTTCATCAAAATTACCTAAATGTTTAGAATGTTATTCAAAATGTTAAAAAAGTATTGTGTTAATTACAAATTTTGTATATATGGTTTTTACCCTTGCCTGTTCTAGGCTTGTAGTACATTGTCTAATTCAATTATTAAATTATTATAAAATTCTGCAGATTTTGACAAAGTTGAGTTAAGTACTCACCGATAATTCTGTTGGAAAAACATTTACTATTGATTTGACAATATTGTCATAATCATGACTTTTAAGTCTACGTTTTCGAGTAAGCGCGTGAATCAAATCTTTTCTTCTCTCTAAGCTTAGAAATTGTCGTTTTTTGAAAAATTTCAATACAATTCTACCTTTAATACTTTTATTTAGAATTGTTTGAATATCGTCTGTAATCTCACGATCTAAAATTCTGAAAATAGTATTTTAATAAAATATTAAAGCGACGAAATATTCAAGTAAATCGTTACAGTAAAAATTGATTTAGTTCAAATTTTACAATCTACCATCTTTCAAACTTTCTTTCTTACTTACGATACGTTTAGAAAACATTTGAGTTTACCGCAAATTAACACAAACATCGGACCCTTTCAGGACGGCCAACCGTTGGTATCATGATAAGTGAAATCAGCGCCAATTTGATATTGGCTGTGATTTTACTCAACATGGTAACCTGAAAGCACCCATTGAAATTTTCTCGACTTCCGAATTAAGTTGATACTTACTTAGACGATACTGTACTAGTCGTCACGGATGGTGATGGGCCGATATTTTCGCGAATCCAGGTTTCAGTTCTAGAATCCATTGACCGAGTTTCTGCGGATGGCGTTGTCATCGGATTTCCCTAAAATATTTTTATATTAATGAAATATCACGAAAAACAAGTAACGTAAATATATGCTAAACAAACATATTGTAGAAAGCCCATTACATTTTGCAATAATCGATTCATGAAGAAAAACTATTTAAATTTATACTAAAGAAAATAGAAAACACATTAAAATTAAATTTGCAGATACTTACAGTTTCATTTCTCCAATTAATTAGTTTCGTTCTGAATAAAATTTTAGAACCATATGTTCGGTGATCCATAAAGAGGTCTTTAATATCCCCATACTCCATACACCTTAATACTTCCAAATTTACTTGTTTTGATGCTAGATAATTAAGAATATCTTCAGGAAGTTCCCATGACTCCAACAGTTCTCGCAAGCCATTATCAATATTTTTTATTTCACTAATATTACTTAACACGGTCAGTTTTCCATTTTCATCAAAACAAAACACTTTATTAATATCCTGCGTTTGTTGTGTAATTACATCTTCAATATTCGAAGCAGAATCTGAATTTAATTGTGGTTCAATGGTTTGTTCGATATTCACAGTGGCACCATTGTTACACTCGTTGAATGACACAACTGAATTTAAATTTAAATGTTCTTCCCGTTCCATTATACTAATAATTGTTATAAAATATTCTAATATGAATTTCCACTTTTTACACTACCACTGTAATTTAAATTTAATTTCCAAAAATTTGCTTATAATATAAATGCACCGAATTACACAACGCATGGGTCCTCTTCTAATTCAAAACTTCTATGAAACATGAAACAACGCGTTTTATAACGGGAACATAAAAAAATGAGATGTGGTTGTTTTAGAATTTTTTAATGTTGTTTCAACATTGCAATACAGAAAAAGGAATATAAAAATGTTAAATTGTTATATACTTTTTAATGAATCTTAAATTCGAAGCGTATCAATGTTTATTTGAATTGTATTTTGTAAGTTTATTTCAAAGTTAACAAAATTAATAAAATAACCATTTAAAATGATCGTGCTGACAGTTTTTCACTCCAAAATAAAATGTTTTCTGTTTAAAACAATCAAACCCACAAACTTTTAAACAAAATTCAGGTTTTCTTGAATTGTCATTTGATTTTTTGCTGAGTGTGGAGCGTTATCATGCATTAACACTAAACTGTCATAACTTATGAAGCCCACATATGGCCAAACGTGATCGCCAAGAATGTTCCGAGCATACCAGTCTGCATTCATCCTCAAACCAATCTCCATCAGCTCCGTACGGCCCTCCCAACTGATTTCACCCCAAAACATTATTGAAGCTCCACCAAAGCTTACAGTTTGCACCATGTTCACGCTGCGTAGCGTTCTCCAACTCTTCTGTATACAAGATTACGTACATCTGGTTTCCATAATTGGATTCTGGTCTCATCTGAAAAAAGGAACAGTGGCCCATTTATCAGTTACCCAATTTGCATGAGTATGAACAAATTCTAAATGTGGCGGGGAAGAAACCGTGGAACTTTTACGGGCCGTTTTGGAGTAAGGTTCACTTCTTTTAATCTTCGTCTAACTGTTCTGACACTAATATTCACTTGACGCGCACTAAGTAACTCATTTTTGAGTTGAGTAGAAGTTCGATCTCGTAACGCATTGATTTTTAAAAATCGATCGTCCTGCTCGGTTGTGCACCTTTAACGTCCTTGTCCGGGCTTTCTTTTATACTCTAAGGTCTCACGATACCGCTTAAGTATTCGTGAAACCGAAAACTGATTAATTCCTAATTTTCGTGCGATTTGTACTTGGTATGATCTTCCTGATACAATGTGACCACTTTAACCGCCTCCAGCTCTTGAACGGGTGCCATATTACAATGGATTTTATATTAGGTGTTTGCTTTAGAACACATTTACTAGAACTAGTGGTACTTCATTTAAAAATAATTGATATGCAATGGAACAAAAGCCGATCGTTGCGTTTGATTTCAAACACAATGCAATTTTTACTAAGCATTTTTGAAAAATTTAATTGATTGGCTTGCAGTAAACTTTATTCAAGGTGGTTTCTGATAAAAATATAAATGTGCTATCATTTGACACTAGTAGTATTAAAATTTACCAGTGGGATTATTTTATTACAAAAAAAATATATGCGTTAATTTTGTCTGCGAGTGTATATACTACCAGTGTTACCACTTTCAACTGTAGCAGATCTATTACTTTTATTTGTTAATAAAATTTAAACACGTACGTTTTATTTCTACTACATTTTATAAATTTTTAAGTTCTATACTTCACTCAATTCGCCGGTTGTAGCTTAATGGTTAAGGGCATTTCTCATCACGCCTCGGTCTCGAGTTCGATTCCCGCCGTGGACCAAAAAATGAACAAGCAACCGGATGACATAAAAACGCGTTTGTGTGTAAGAACATTCGTTGGGCTGACCACCTACTACAATGTGCACCAATCGTTAAAACTGGTTCGTAAGGTCTCAGTTGAGACGCGGTAAGGGCCGTTTACGGCCTATAAGCCATAGATTATTTATTTTTTATTTTTACTTTTCTCAATTCACATTAAGTATCAAATAATTTTAGAAGCATTACTTAAACAGTATAGAAATTAAATATGTTGCTTTCTGGGTTTTTGTTGTGTGTCATATGGATAACGGTTTCTCTATACTGTCAAACTATTATACCATTGTAACATTTGTCAAGTTCTGTTTCTCGTACCGGTTTTATGTTTCATTGGGTTTCTTCCCGTGATTCAAAATTTTTTTACTTCAACATAATCCTTGGTACATATTTTAACGGTATGTTTGTGTGATTTAGTAAAAATTATAAAAATGTTAAGAAATTATATATTGTTAAGAAATTGTTTAAAAATAAATGGATACTATAAAAATTGTGTTTTGTTTCTTAGGTATATTTTTAAACAAATGTAAATTGAATATTTTTTTTATTCGTATAATCGTTTTCAAAAAAATCTAAATTTTGAGTGGTGTAAATCGAAATTAAAATTCAAATCATCTAATTTGTGATAAAATTAGTTTTTAAATTAATATAAAAATTCATCTGGTTGCAAACAATATAGTTTAAATCCTACTCGAAAAATCGGTGAGCACTTTGCTTTAGAATGTTTTTTTTAAATTGAATATTTTCTTATTAGTATTTTAGAGTTATCAAAGATGTGCTTGTGATAGACTAAAAATTCCAGTCATCAAGATTGAAACCGAAAATAAGTTAACGCCGAATAAATTTTTTAAATATAATTTTTCACTACACAGACACAGTGCTTTCGTAGGAAAAGAAGTTCGCGAATTCATTTTTCTGAAATTGATTGTATGATTTCAATTGGGTTTCCGCTTCCAATTCCAATCGAATTGCCGGAATAAGTTAGTTTCTGAATAACAACAAAGCAACAATACTTTGTTGATGAACTGGTTCAAAATTATTATAGTCGAAATAATATTGTTATAAATCAATAATATTAAGAATTATAACTTGTTTTGCCGCTAAAATGAAGAGATTAAAAGCCAATTGAAAAATTTAAGTAGGTATATTACTGTTTTATTGGAAAACAATGCGTTTAATAAGTTTCCATTTGTATTTAAGAAACCCTGAACCATCACCTCCAATGCAACAAAACAAATAACAGAAAATTTGGAACAAACTATAATCGACAAATCCATTCTATGTGGTATTGATTCAGATTCAAATAGTTCAAGTTGATCTCGCACTCAAAGAAAAAAAAATAATCTTAAAAATTACAAAATGGAATGGGACAGTAAATATCCATGGTTGAAAAGTGTTAGAGGCGAGGCATTTTGTAAACTATGCAGCAAATAAATGGTAAATAATTTATAACATATCAATAGGCATGACAAATCTTCTAAAAGTCATTTAGAAAAAGTTAAATTAGCTAAGGAATTTCATCAAAGTCAAAAAGTTATTACAAAAAATCAAACAGAAATAATCTGCGTAATGTATTGCATACAACATGGGTTACCTTTTCTAAATAATGGATTCGTTGGTTAGAAATTTCACCGAACTCGATTCCTGCTTAACAAATAAAATGCGATCACACCAAAGCCACAGAGTTTATCAATGTTATAATTGGCCCATTTGCTGCCGAAAAAATTAGTAAGATTTTACGTCAACAGTTTTTTCTATTATAATAGATGAAACCACTGATCTTACACCATCTAAATGTTTAGTAATCATAGTCCGGTATTTTGACACTACGAGAGAAAAGGTTATGGTTGTTCTTTGGCATGCATAAACTAGGAGATTCTACAGCATTGGAAATTTTTAACGCTTTAAAAAATCATTTTCTAAAATTCAATATCAGTTTATCCAACATCATAGGGCAAGCTACTGGCAACGCTTCAGTCATGGCTGGGAATTTTCAAGGGGTGAAATCTAGAAATATTAAATAAAGATATATTTTTTTTAGGATGCACGTGTCACTCGATGGTGTTTTGTGTGAATAATGCCCTAAAACATTTTCCAGATTGCATAGAAAAAATGTCAAAAATATCTATAACCACTTTTCCCATAGCCCTAAAAGACTACACGATTTTTCCAACTTTCAAAGAGATTTTAATTTACAAAATCATAAAATATTAAGGCTATGCAAAACTCGATGGCTATCTCTCGAAGCAGTAGTACAACGAATACTAGAACAATGGAAGGCTTTAAAGAACCCCATGCGCATGAAATACTTGAATTTTTTAAAGATGAACAATTCAAATTATACTTAGTATTTTTATCATCTTTACTAAAAAAGTTAAATGATGTCAATAAGATTTTCCAATCTGATAAATCAGAAATACACAATGTGTATTTAAGAATGAAAAATATTCACCAAGAAATTTTAAAATTTTTTATTATTTTGAATAAAATTAATCTATAAGTTGATGTAACTGACACAGTTAACCATCTTCCCATAATCACGATTTCATTTAGAAGATAATAAAATAGAAATGCTTAAGAACTGTAATCTTGCTGAAATTGTTTCAGGCTCTATGCCATCTATTCGTCCATTGTTAATAAGCTTTCATTTTAATAAAACCAATATTGAAATAGAAAAATTGAACGATCATTTGCGCAATATGATTGGTAACAAAGATTTGCTGGATAAATTAAATTCAGAAGTTACAAACATATGTTGGGTGAATATACAAAATATCAAAAACCATTTAAGAGATACTATGTATGCAGAATTGGCCGAATTTATTCTAGTTTTACTAGCTTTGCCTCATAGCAGTGCTGCGGCAGAAAGAGCTTTTTCAACACGATCACTACTTAAAGAAAACTGTGATAATGATGTTTATTTTCCTGAGGAAAATTTATGCAAGTTTGCTGCTAAGCATAAATTTAAAGACGGCGTTTTTGAGTTAATATGAGATGAACGGTCGAATTAAATATTAATTTATAATCATTAATTTATTTTAATATTATTAATAATATGAATTTTAATTATGTTTTCTTTATTTATTTAACATTAAATGAAATATTGGATTTGTTATTTACTATAATATTAATTATAGTATTATTGTAACAATTTGTTACAATAAAATATTATATATCTTTTGTTTATTTAATTTTAAAAATTCTACTACATTTTGTTGAAAATGATGTAGTACATTTGCTACATATTTTTTGTCTTAGTGGTAACACTGTATTCTACTGCAAATAATTAGAAGATGACAGTTCACTCTCTACGCCATAAAGCCATCGTTATCAAGAGTGATTGTAACGATATGACGGTTCCTCTCGTTACTTAATATAAGAAATATCATTACGGGCCTTGTTGTATGTCACATCGTTATAACATCGACACAACAAGAAAATAAAGTTACATTGTAAGGTTATCGAATTTGTGTTATCGTGATAACGAGTTAATGACAAAAATATTTTTTTTGTCAAGTTCGATTGTTCTTCGCACTAATATACTAAACCATTATACTTTTGCATTACATATTCTAATCTTTATGCAATCACTTTATAAGTACTTTATCTCTATACGGTGTACATCATTTTTACGTTCAATTACTCTCCAAAATGTTTGGGAGGGTATGGGTGTGTCGCGATGACCTGTATCGATAAGTGGCTTTATGGAAAAAAAACAAAACTTTTGTATTGTAATAGCGAGTTCATATTTGGCGTCAATTGAAGATATTAAACACGCACATTAAGATCCAACAATTATCGTAAAGCATATTCTCATCTACACATTCAGGTTTTGATGAGAATTTTACTTCAAGATATGATCGGAATATTGTTTTTTAAATCAGTTGATGGCTACATTTTGAATTGTACTAAGTTGAAATAAAAGATAAAATAAAACAACAATTAAGTGCAGTATTGTTTCATTACAACACTTATGGCCGTTGGTGATCGAATCGTATATTTGTTAAATATACAATTGATTGTTCGGTCAAACATAAATTTTTTCTTCATCAACCATTTTGAAGCTATTTAAATGATTTTTATTTTATCCAAAATTTATTTTTCTTTTTATCAAATTGTGTTGTAATTGCCACCTACCGATTTTTTTTCCTTCCATTTTCTGTTATCTCGTGAATTTTCATTTTTGAAGAAGATACAGAAAGAATTAAAAAAACAGTTACACTGAGGATGGTACAACGTGTATAGATATGGACGGCCATAATTGAATATTAACCACTTATACCATAATTAAATATTAATCAGATGTGATCAAATATATACAATTCAGCTTAATGTGATTCAGCTAAATCGGATATAGTAGCTATCACATTAGAAATGTTGGTACCTTAGTGGCACAGAAGATCAATTTCCAGCATCACGTGTTTTATCTATGAAATTCAAAGAGAAACATTGTGCTTACGACATAGGTTCTCTGACAATTTTTTTTTGTGTACTTTAAGTATAGTTCTGTTAAATTTTATGTTACAAAAAAAAAAGTTATAAATTAATTAAATATTAATAATTATAATTAGTGCATGTTACATTATATTTCTCTATTAAAGTGTTTATTAAATATTTTGGTTATTAGATAATCCCAATTTCTTATCAAATTAATGAAATATGTGATATCGTTTTGGTTTTGTGCGGAAAAGTTGGACTCGCCAGAACAACAAAAAAATAAATTACCCAAGTTTGTTTGGGATTTCTTTTATATACAGGTATTAAGTCGGAGAAAGCTTTCTTCATGGCCTTGATAACTGTGGTGAGTTAATTTTTTTTTGTTTAATTTTTATTTTATTGCCAATATTATTTTATGTCACCGTATATGTCGGTGGTCATTATATTCCAATTAATTTTTGTTCAGGAAATTGAAAAATTTTAGTTGTTGTTAATTATTCAACCAAATTAAAATTAAATAACGTTTTAGTATTGAATTTAAAAATTTACCTTATTAATTATTAATAAATAGTACTACTATGTTATTTTCAAATTCATATGCTTATATTTTTCTTATTATATTATTATTTTTGATTTTTTAATAAAAGTGTTAAGTTATAATTTAACAATCTAAATAATTTTCTTATAATAATTTTGATTCTTCTGGTTTATTATCATTTTTTTTCTTGTGTTGTAATTATAACGATCGGTCATCATGTCAATTCTCTAGATTACTTGTTTTGGAGGTTTCACAATGAAGACATTCGTTAATAACCTAACATAAATTAACGGGTGTTAATCAATTAAGGCTTTTCTTTTTTCTCTATTTTTCTTTTTTTGTTGTTGATTGACGGTAGTTCTAGATTCAAATCAGTCAGTACATAACCCCACGACACCCTGAGCTTAGCCGCGCTAAAGTACCGTCGTACTGAAACTGATTGAATAAAATAAATATCTATTGTAGCGGTATGTTTGCAAATACAATTTATTACCCAATTTTATTTAAAAAAAATATTCACCGTCTTACATGATTGCTGTGTCATTTGTTTTGAATTATAAGGCAGAACGTGATCGATCCAGCGTACTCGCTGTCTTTTTTATATAAGATATCGAGCATTCGCATTAAATTATTGACCTTGTGATTAAAAATAACTCGGCAATTGACATCAACACGTTTAAGGGCATGTATCACATGCATATTTTTTTTAATGTTAGAAGATATCTGAAACGTACGCATTTCAAATCACTGGCTACCCGCTTCGTAGAAATTCCGATTGCCAGTAACAAGGTGGATCCTCTCCCACATCATTATTGTGTAGTTTTTTTAATTTGATTATTGTTGAACCGTGATCGTAATTTTTGTATAACTTTTGGTCGTGATCGGAGCTTTTAATTAAAAATATATTTTTTTAATAAAAAAAAATTATTTAATATTATATTTCGCGCCATTGTGCGACGCGTCTTCAGAAACCGTAATTTAACAATTTTTAAATTTTTTTTGAAAAATTGATTAATTAATACATACATCACATTTTTACAATAATTAAATTCATAAATATAACATTTTTACGAAACAAATTAAAAATTAAAATGTTGATGTCCGAAAATTAAAAATAAAACAAAAATCTAACATATTTCTTGTACATCAGAGAATTAAAAACAGTTATTTAAAAAACAAAAAAATATATAAAACAAATTTTTATATTTAATGCTGGGAAGAGACGTGCGATATTTCCGCACGCAGATACGCAAGTTTAACTGATGTGCGTTTTATTTCAAAATGGCGTGTTTAAGAGACAAACTCTTTTCGTTGGTAATACAAGTTTTTTATGACCTGTCATTTTCATATAAATTTTTGTCTGTACATATCATATTGATTTCCATTTTATAACAAAAATAGATTAATTCAATATACTAATTTGGCACGAATTTAACAGCATCTACCGACTGACGTCATGTACAAAAGAATTGGAAAGCACAAACGTATAAAATGTCCACCTCATTCTGGTTCTCAGTATTTCAACTAAACAAAGTATCACAGTTTTGTTTTGCTAGCTGCATATGATAGCAATTATGTATTTTCGGCCATGGATGTTGGATCATTTGAGAGCCAGTGACGGTGGCATTTTAAAACAGAGTGGCTTCGGAAATCAAATATTGCAAGGCAATATTCCCGAAGCCACTATTCGGCAAAGGTTAAAATCGAAAACGCTTTTGGTATCTTCACCGCAACATTTCGTGTACTCGGAAATTTTTTAAATATGATCCCAGAGAATGCCGAGAAATTGGTACGAGCGACATTGGTTATACACCATTTTATTAGGCTGAACGATTCTTCCAACTACTTCTCAAGCAGTTTTGTGGATCATATTAATGAGAACAGTGAAACGGTATCAGGTGATTGGCGCAACAAAGTCGATCCCTTACCTCGATGTCGGATGTAAAAATAAATGAGTATTTTTTATGATCGCCATTTTATCGAAAAAGAATGTTACCGGGGTCTTCGCAATTTTTTCTGGGCGAGCAAACGATTGCTTAGCAATTTGTATTGATTCCTGCATTTTTTTGCTGAATCAACTATTGTATCCGATTTGGATTTTCTTTTTTTAAGGTGTACTCGGCATTGGCGATAGAGTATTAGTATCTGAAATTGGGTCTCAACATTTCAAACGAATAGTTGTGGTGTCAATTTAGGCAATGGCATACTTAAATCGTGGTCCAGTCCAACTTCGTAACTGCTGTTACTCCATTCTACTTCGAACACAGTATTTGACGCATTGCTCGAATCTCCCAATGTTACTTTCGGGTATTCGTCAATTTTATGTTTGATATACATAGTTGCCAGTTGTTCTTAAAATAAAAACTATTGGCGAACAGGTCATTTCGTTTGAGTAATTCTTACGTTTACCTTTTATCTGTCGAATTCACATCAATCAAAAATAGCAGACTATCATACCACTTCCATTTCTTCTTGGGGCTGGATGCGCTATCTCTCGAAGCACTTTTATTTAATTTAGTTTGTTCTTTTTGGAATTTAACCTTCAAATTCTTCTATTTTAATTTTTCCACTACAAAACAAAACAATTGACAATAAATATTTTAAGATTATATATTTGATATAAATAAGATAAATTGTAGTACTTACTAGGTGGAAATTATCTAACATTCGTACCCCCATTTCATATAAAATACGCTTTAATAATTCTTTGCCGATAGACTTTTTAGTTTATAGTTATACTTTTTACCTCTCATGTTAATGTTAAAAGATAATCAAGTATCACCAAAATATAACAACTATTAACAAACAATTAAAGCAAAAAAGCGTAAAAATCTGCACAATAATAGAAACGAAAGTATTAAAGGATTACCAAAAACGAGCAAGGGTCAATAGTTTAAAAACAAAAACTTTTTATATGAGGTAGAGAAAACACACGAAATACAATAAAAAAGAAAATAACACGAACTGTACAGCACAAAATCTGAAAATGTATTAAAACAAAATAGGAAAAAATTTCGCTTTTATACTCCCGAAACTGTTAAACTATTTATTTTATTTTATTGTTGTTGTCTTTATATTTTATCATATATTCATGTCAAAATAAATGTTAGTGTTCCCCTACGTTGGGAAATGTGGAGTGGCACATTGGGTACATAAGGCATGTATAAATCAATTGTATTTAGTGGCGATCTGGTAAAATCTCTTGCATGCCTTGTTAATGGCCGATTAAGAAAACACTCATCGAACCTCACCTTTTACCGTATATTTATTACTTTAAATGTTAGTATTCCTCCCTATCTGGAAAAATCAGATATATGTGGTACTTAAGCTACGTTAAATTGAAAAACGGTACAATCACCAGAATTAATAACTTTTAATTTTTAAGGATTATTTGACCAAATTTTATTTAAATTTTGTAATTTAATTTTTTTTGGTAATTGAATAAGTTTTCTAATCCTAACTATTTAGTTTCCATTTGTTTTTTGTTTCTATCTCTTTTTATTTTGGTATATTTTTCTCTCTTTAATATAAATTTTAACAGTGTGATTAAAATTTTTTTTTTATTTTTTTTTCCGGTTTTTATTGAACATTGTTGGCCCGTACCGTGTCAACAATCTGGTTCCAACAGTTTCGATCACGAGCCAGCTCTTCATACTGTTGTAAGCAGTTGGAAGATGCCAGATCGCTCTCTACGCCTTGGAGCCATCGTCGCCGACAGCGACCTCTTCGCCTACCGAAAGGCGGTTCTCCCTTCAAAGATCGCTGTATCATTCGTTTCGGATCAGCACGCAGAACGTGACCGAGCCAGCGTATTCGCTGTCCTTTAATTTCATGCACGATATCAGGAATTTGCATTAGATTCCTGATCTCGTGATTGAAAAGAACTCGGTATGTGGCATCAACGTCGCGTTTTGGGCCATATATCACACGCATGATTATTCTCTCGAATGTTAGAAGCCATCTTTCGTACTCATCCGTCAAGGTCCAACTCTCACATCCATACATGACAACGGGTCTGATCAACACTCTGTACAGTTTCAGCTTATCCGTATTTGCAAGATATTTTGATTTCAGCAGTGGACGTAGAGGATACAAAGCCCGATTGCCATCGGCAAGGCGAACCTTGATATTCTCTCCACACTATTATCGTGAGTAATGAGAGATCCAAGATACTTGCATCTCATCACTCCTTAAAACGTGTGGTTTCCACTACTGAAATCACTTGCGTCTTGGTCTCGAATACCAGAGATCAGATATTTGGTTTTGGACTCATTGATTTTGAGACCAGCGGAAGCTGAAAACTGTTCCAGTGGATCAAGTATCTCTTTCACTCCGTTGCCATTTAATCCAATCACACAGATATCATCTGCATACGCAAGAAGTTGATTGGATTGTCGGAATAAGATATTGTCCTGAGGTGTTGCACTTTTACAAAGGATGTATTCCAACATGAGATTAAAAAGTATCGGGGACAGCGCATCTCCTTGTCGAAAACCAGAAGTAATTGCAAAAATTCTCGATAGCCTGTTCTCAACTTTGACACAGCATTGTGACTGCGTTACTGTCATTTTACAGAGATGTACATATTTTTTGGTATTCCTAAATATTCAAGCGCATACCATAGTCTCTCTCGATTGATCGAGTCATAGGCTTGCTTGAAATCTAGGAATACCTGGTGTACATCGCGAGATGTTTCGTAGTACTTGGAAAGAATCATCCGCAGCGAAAAAACTTGATCAGTGACTGACCGATTTGGACGGAATCCTCCTTGGTAGTCACCGACAATTTCCTCCGACAATTCCTCCGAATATCAAGAGCTCTGAATTAATGCAATCAACCCCTGGTGAACGATTTTTCTTTAATCTCTGCATGGCCATTGTGAATTTCTCATAGGACGGATCGTCAATGAACATCTCCGCGGTCTGTATTTGAGGGTATTCAAATACAGCTTGTGATACATGTGGAACATTAAGTAGATCAGAAAAATGTTCACGCTATGTATCGAGTACCGCATCGACGTTAACACAGAGGTTTCCATCCTGGTCCCGAATGGCGGTTGACCGAGATCTTAAGGTATGGTGCAATTCGGTGATTCCTTTAAAGAAACCACGCGAATTGTGCTCATTGCTGAGTTGTTGTACTCTTAAGATCTTGGCCTTCCACCATTCGCGCTTCTTCTGTCTACAAATGCGTTTAGCTGTCCTCCTAGCAAAAACTGCCTTGTTTTTCCTTGCAATTGTAAACCGAGTCTGCGCTTCATTGTTGGCTATATTGCGTTGCTCAACAGCAAGACGACACTCCTTATCAAACCAATCATTTTTGGGCTTAGTTTTCACTATACCGAGAGTGTGCTGGGCGGCATCGACAACCGAGGTTTTCAAACTTCCCAGACACTGTTCACATCATCAGATTGATAATTGGATCGTAAAATACTATTCCTGACAAGATCTTGGTATTTTCGTTGGGTTTCTTCATTTATCAGACCTTCACAGGAGAATCGCGTTTTATATTCTCCTGTCCTCCTTGACTGACTTGTACGAAAATTTCCATCGCAGCTTTGCAGCAACCATAAAATGGTCATTGCCTACGAATTTTGTTGACGACCGATACGATCTCACGTCTTGAACAACCCGAGCTCGGTCTTTTGAAATCAACACATGGTCAATTTGGCTTCGGGATGTTTTACGTGGATGTGTCCATGTTTCCAAATGGATGTTTTTATTTGTGATTACAAATACATATCACATATTCAAAATTTCCAATCGGATTTGTGTACGTATATGTTATATATTTTGTTATAAACTTCACAGCCGTAATAATACAGTAAAAATTTTAGATATTTCGGTACCTGGCTCCTGCTAACTGATTAGACCGGAAATGATTCTTGTGCACTTGAATCACTCTTTTGAATCAGTAATTCGTTTCAAATGGGTTTCACATACTTATTCAAAATGGCGGCGAATAAGTATGTCTCCACAAATAAGTTTCAAATAAGTATACATTTCGAAAACAGCCTTAGTCATAAATAAAAATTTATAAACCAGTATAGTAGAACACTAATTTTAATAATAAATTTATAATTATAATGTTCCTAAAGAACACTTTAAGTCGAAATTGATTTTCATAAAATAAATTAATACATTGCCACTCTAAGGGAAGTGAATTATCAAAAATTAAAAAACAACAGTTTTGTTTTAATAATTATATAAGTGACAAAAGATAAAACACATAAATAAAAAATGGAAAACCATTTAAACTCAGTTAATAAATTAAAATCTATTGTAATTTTTAATTACTATACAATATAATAATTAAGAAATAATTGAATTTTTAAAAATAGGTTGTTACGGTTCTCAAGTGAGCCATTACACGTTTTATTCATCTTTCTTTCATTGGGTACAGGCTCCAATCGGATAGTGGGGGTTCAGTTCGCTCACATTACCTTTAAACCGCGACATACCTACGTGTAAAGTATTATTGTATTATATTTTTTTTTTTAACTTAAAATTATTGTTTATTTTTGTCACACTTGCCATCGTAGTCTCATCACCGCAGTACGGATAAATTGAAACATGTTTCTAATTTTAGCTACCATATAATAAATATATTTTAAATAACAATAAATAATTGATCAAATCGAGATATAAGACCGCCAGAAAAGTGAAGATTCAAATTTATATAATAATTCTAAAATTTTTAGAAAGTTAACTCATCTGACATCTGCTTGAAGCGCTCCAATCAAATAGGTGATGTTGATCTTATTAATGATCATTTGATCATTTTAAAATAAATTGAAAAATCACTTCACCTGCAGGTCCTATTCATATAGAATAGTATATGTTTGAATATTATAGTACACACTAACAAATTTAAATTAAGAAGCACAAATAAATATAAATTATAGAATATATGAATTAAACATTTTATAAATAAGAAAATTTAGGAAATCTATACAAAAAATTACGTAAAGATTATTTAAACGCGTAAAGATTTATGAGTAAAATATTTTTGAGACTCACAAACAATAGAAAAACGCGGCAAAAAGAACCAAAAAGCATGGCCTTTTCAGTTTTCCCGCCTTCGATGCCGTGGTATATAGACTTAAACGGTACTATTTGCAGCAATTAACACCTCTCGTTGGCCTACATCACCAAAACAAACACGAGGAATCCAAAATTAGTGATAGCTATGTAGGATTATATTACGCAAATGATTTACCATCTATCGAAAAACCAATCCACCAATGATCCACTCGTATTCCAGTTTTTCAGAATTTTTTCCTGCTTTCACTGCACGAAATAACGAAAAAATCGCCACAACGCCCTACATTTGTTAAAAACACAATGACAAGGCGATTACTATTATCGTTAATTGGCGTATGGAACATATAATTACCGAGCACTTTAAAAATTCATTCACTACACAGAAAACTAAAATGTTTGTTTCATACAATACACATCACAACGCTAATATTTTTATTTAGTGTTAATCACTGCGTTTAACTTGTTGTACTGATTTGAAAGAAACGAAAAAGATTTGTTTACAGGTTAAATCTGCATATATACCATCATATACCACCAAACGATACAAATTATACATAGGAATCATAATCGGTACTTCGTATACTCTAGTTATCTTATATTATGTACATAGTTACTGTCTCAATTACAAAAAAAACTGAGAGCAAGCCACACAGTCTTCGAATATGTCGCTAACGAGGCATGAAATTAAAGTATCACGTTTTATGACATTAGGATCGTTGAATGTTGAATGCAACCTCCCGCAACCTTCGATTTTATCACTTAAGAATTTCATTATGGCTTACGAAGCAAACTGATTTGTTACAGCACAAGTTTTTCGGGACTGCATCACTGCATGTTAAGATAAAGCTGAAAACTATATACTGCGAATTAGTTTTAGACGTTAATTCCACTCTATACGTGCACTTATATATTGTTACGATTTCGCCGAGTGGTTATTCTAATAATTTATCCGGTTCGATCACTGGATTGTGAATATTAAACTCGCAAAGATAAATTTCAATTAAATTTATTTCCCACAAATATTACACAAATATTTCACAAATAATTCACTAATATTTATTTTCACTATTATTTTACACAATATTTATCACTACTATTATTTTAACACTTCACTTTCACTATTATTTTCACTTCCCGATATTAACACTTCAAAATTCAAAATTGAACTGTTTTGTAACTCAAATGTCTACACGTATTTATACGACGCAAAGGCTTGTAGAACATTCCATTATTTGCTTCTCTACACTTCTCGAATTTTCGTTGCGTCGTATTTGGATCGCTCCGCCTATTTCATTATTTATTTTTATTTTGTTCGTTTATGTAAACATTTCGTTACAGGGTAATCCCTACTGCTATAATTTTCTTTTTAATTATCACAGGTGACATCTGTGATTCGTGACAATATTAATACTTTCAATTCATCTATACCTTGATGTCTTTACTATGGAAGATGCCTATCAATTTGTTATCTTTATCTCGTATTTCATAGTTTACAATACCAACTCGACCAGCCACAAATCCTTCCCGAAACAATGGAGCAAACTTGGCACAAAATTTGTCAACCGCCTTACTCTGCGTGTGTGTCCGAACATATACCTTTTGACCACAGAAAAACTCTTTAGGCCTTGTTCGCAAATTGTATAGCTTTGCACTTTGTGAGTGTGCTTTATCAAAATTATTCTTGATCTCTGCATGTAGAAGAGTCAACTTTATAGGAAGTGGTAAGTAAATTTCACCTTCTGAGATACAACCCAGTTTCCGTAGCATCGTATAATCTTTACCGTGATTGATTTTATGATAACCAAAAAGTGAATAGTGTGGAGTATATGTCAAGGTTTCATGAATACCGTTCCTTAACGAAGCGGCAATCTCATTTAGAAAATGATCCCATTTTGTATGCTTGTCACATAAGCTCGAATAGCAGCCAAAACGGACCGATTTACTCATTCGGCTGCGTTAGATTGTGGGGAGTATATTGCATTTTTGGAATCTAGAATGCCAAATTCGATTAACAGAGTTTTATATTCACTACTCTTAAACTGTGCCCCATAGTCGCTATGTATTATCTATGTTGAATAAATAAAAAACCTCATTCCGAAGATACTCAACTATTTGTTTTGCTGTTCCTTTACTGAGAGCCTTCAATAAAACGAATTTGGTAAAATGGTCTAGAACGATTAGGATTACTGTATTCCCTTTAGCTGATCTTGGCTACGGCCCCAGTAGACCTACAAAGATTCTTTGCCAAGGACGTTCAACGAAGTGCTTTAAGCCCATTGGTGGTTTCATGTTAAAATTTGGGCTTTTTGTTGTATTACACACATCACAATTTTTTATGTAACTACGAATGTCTTTTGCCATCGCCGGCCAAAAGTAAAATCTGCCTATTCTCTCGAGTGTTTTGCTTATCCCACCATGTGACGACAACGGCTCATCATGCTCTGTCTTAAGGATCAAGTTACGCAAACCAACTGGTACCCACAATTTCCATAAAGACAGATCGGATAATACTTGATGCTTGCGAGGTTCAAGGCGTATAAAAATATATTTGCCATCGATTTTAAATGCCGGAAAACTTTCAGAGTTGTGCGTGATATTGTTCCTGAACTCGCAGTACTTTTCTTCTTCAAAGTATTCAGGATCAAACTGGTTATGCTGAAAGACCCTGGGTATACTTTCCTTAAGCTCCGTAAGCTCATCGCAGTATATCCTAGAGAGCATATCCGGTACCACGTTTTCCTTGCATCTCACGTGTCTTATATCAAACGTGTAACTCTGAAGTTTAAGACTCCACCGAGCAAGTCGACCATTTAAATCACGCTGATCCATTTAAGGGATGCGTGGTCGGTGATAAGTGTGAACTCATGAACCCCCACTATCCGGTTGGAGCCTATACCCAATTAAAGAAAGATGAATAAAACATGTAACGGCTCACATGAGAACCGTAACAAGGTATGAATAAATAATAAATATTAAAATTGGAATTTAATATATTCTAAAGAACCATTCAAATGCACAATTAAGACTACAAAATAAAACTATTAAAATTTGAAACGTGTTTATTAAACGAGACTTTGTTAAGTGTATTAAATCCACACATTAAGTCTTTAAATTAAATATCATGAAGGAGGAGGAGTCTAGTTGACAGTTTTATTGAAAAAAAACGAATGTGGGCTTTTCCAAATCTTTATTAACAATAAATTTAGTTGTCTTCATTTATTTTATCAATTGGCATTTTCGGTTCTTATTTTCATAATTGTTTAAGTTTGTTAAGTACCCAAATTAATTTATTTATATATAATATATCCCCAATGACAGTGGATGCAAACCAAACACTCCCGCTAGACCTAAGCCTCGGCCAGATGTTGCAAAAAACGTGGGAAGGACGGATGTCGTTAAAGGATCAAATTGACGAGAGACGTGAGAAGCATCGTCGCATCCTTTAGAAGCATAACTGAAAGACCAAAAGGAACCGATGGAGAAGGCGAAAGCCA
Source organism: Tipula lateralis (assembly GCA_963932295.1). Taxonomy (NCBI): domain Eukaryota; kingdom Metazoa; phylum Arthropoda; class Insecta; order Diptera; family Tipulidae; genus Tipula; species Tipula lateralis. The sequence goes on along the minus strand of OZ010739.1, from coordinate 674,171 downwards.
AACGATTGCAGGCAAAAACAACCCAATTAAAAAAATAGGGAAGAATCGGATTACCAGCAATACCGAAAAAAGAAATATCACCCGAGACACTGAAACGCTTTCACAAAATATAAACCAAAAAGTACAGGACAAAGTGGACCGATACACTCACTAAACTATTGGCCAAAGAGACTTTTAAATCCTTTATCAAAATTTTACAAAGGTAACATTTTTCTATTATTATCGTTAGCGTTAATCGACAGATATTATAACAGCAAGAAAAATGTTACTACATATAATTTACTCGCATTGCTTGAGTTACGTAAATACCAATTCAAAATCAGTTTTTACTTGTATCACTAATTATTTTTCGAGAAAAATCTAATTCCATTCGAAAATTGGATCGGTTTTGGGGCAGGGTTATAATGGGGAAAACTAGTGGCGTTTAAACCTAACTAAAAACTAAAAATCCATATTTACATATATTCTTTGGGATGCACGTGCTACTCGCTTCACTTATGCTCATCTAATGTCATCAAAGAACTTCCCGATGAGTGCGAGAAATTAGCAAGAAATATTTATTATTATTTTTCACATAACCTAAACGGCAAAATGAGTATAAATATTTTCAAACCAGTTTTAATGTTCCGATTCATAAGTTTTGAAAACTTCTACTTGAAGATGGCTTGCACTACAGGGCGTAATATTTAGAGGCAACCTCTTCAACATTATTTTTTATTAGAAAAATTTGAATCGAGAAACCCTATGCAAGATTATTGTGTTGTTTCATAAAATTATAATATAAACAACAAAATTTATTTTCATTGTATGGCCTATATCCTTAAATTAACCAACAATTTAAATAAAGAGTTTCAAATCGAGAATCCCGAAATGTATAAACTACTCCCAGCAATTAAAAGTTTCATAATAATGGTGATACAAAATTTCATTAAAGTTGAATATATCGTTGAAAATAATTTAAATGAAATGGATTTTAAAGACACCGCTTGTTTTGTAGAGAAGCTGAGTTGGAAATTACACAATCTAACTTAATTTCTTGAATGTATTCTAACCATCAAGAAACGATGTAAAAACTATTATATAACACTATGCCAACAGATTGTTTAACGATTTGATTTTAAAGATGAAACATTAAAAAAAATTCAAAGCTTAGATTCATAAAACCTAGGACAAACTCTTATACCTTTAATAAATATATTTCCGCAATGAAGTAACGGAAAAATAGAGAAGATATTATTTTTTATTATTATTATTTTTATCTTTATTTAATCAATCAAAGTTATAATTTTTAATTACATAAAATTAATGCTACGAATACAGAGTATTATTATAAATTTACTTTTATTTTTACAGTTTTTGTTAAAAATTTAAATGTTAATACAGTTTAAAAAAATTTGATAAAATAAGTACATCAATTTGAAGTGTTACATACACTTGTGTAAATTGACGTCATAATTAATAAAATAAGCTAATAAAATATGTGAGGTGAATTTTGATAATTTACACTTTTAAAATTTAACAAACAAAAACATTGAACAATAGCACATTCAACTCAAAAATGCTTCAATATTAAGATGACCATTAAAAGAAAAAACCCATTCCTTTAATTTTCTCAAGAATACTAGTTTAGATGAAATAGATCTGATATCTGGTGGTAGTTGATTATGAAGTCTAGGGACCACGAAGAGATAGAACTGACGACAATATTCTTTCCTGGTAAAACTCACTACGAAACTGGTACCTGTCATTAGTTCGAAATCTTTCGTAACCACCTCTAATGAAAAATATTTTTAATGCCTTATAAACATATAGATATATAAGTGGAAGTATTCGAGAGTTTGCGATTAAGGTGAATGTATGTTCACGAAAACCTCTTCAATGAATTATTCGAATTAGGTATTTTTGTGCAATAATTAATTCCCTTAAAGTTTCAAAATATTTTCCACCCCACAATGATAAACCATAATCTAACTTAGAATTTACCAAAGCAAAGTATATTGACTTTAGAACTCCAATGGGACTCAAATTTCTCAATAAATAAAATCTTCTTATTACCCATTTCATATACTTTGAAAGAATGCTAGTGTGTTCAATAAAATCCAACTTATAATCAATGGTTATACCCACATATTTCAATTTAAAAACCTTTACAATCGTTCAACATTTGGAATTACAATTATTGAATACAGAACCAGAAGAGTAAATTTGTATATTTACACTAGTGTTATCGACTTGATTTCGCATTACAAACGGCATAAAATGCGTTTTTGGACTAAGAACCATGCTATGAATACCAAACCATTTCTTCAAAGAAAATAAATCTTTCTTTAGATGAATCATGATAGTTTCAAATGAATCAGCTTCGTAGGAGAATGCCAAATCATCAGCAAATGCAACAACGTTGCCACAAAACTTGAGATTACAAAGCGAATTTACATACACTAGAAAGAGTATAGGCCCCAACACAGAACCCTGAGGAACTCCACAATTCAAATATTGAGTGTCACTCAAAGTTCCATTTATATTAACAGTCTGTAGACGACGCGACAGATATGATTTCAGTAAATTAAAAGGTGTGCCACGGAAGCCAGCATAAGATAACTTTTCCCACAATAGATCATGATTAACAGTATCGAAAGCTTTAGTTACATCAATAAAAAGACCTGCAGTTTTTCTATTTTGGTTCAGATTTAAGTAAACATCATTTAAATAGCACAATTAAGCGTCCTCAGTATTACGTTTTGAACGAAAACCATATTGCGAATCACTGAGAAAATTTGTAGTGTTTATAAAGTCAAAAAGTCTTTTTTTAATAATTTTCTCTAAAATTTTTGAAAACAACGATAGTAAAGGTATTGGACGGAAATTAGACATGCAGAACGATTCACCTTTTTTGAAGAGAGGCAAGACTATAGATTTTTTTAATTGAGCTGGAAAAACTCCGTTTGCTAAGCTTAAATTAAAAATATGTTTAAGTGGCTTTATGATGTTAAATACAACGGACTTAATGGTTTTGCTTGAAATTTCATCAAAGCCACATGAATCTGATGATTTTAAGTCATTAATGATAACAATAATCTCATTATAATCAGTGGGAGCAAAAAAGCAAGACATTGGCTCAATGTTACTAGGGAATTTCATTTCATCTTCCTCTTGATATCACTCCCTAGTTTTTCAGGTATATCAATTAAAAAATTATTAAATAGGTTACATACTTCCTTTTTGTCAGTATGCAAAATATTATTATCATCTTTAACAGCATAATGTATATTGCTTATTTTAGATTCACCTATCATTGAATTTATGGTCTGCCACTGTTTCTTTGGATCATTTTTAAATATGTTAAATCGTGTTTTGTAATAGTCTCTCATAGCCTATTTGTTAACTATATTAGATTTTTTCTTTAGATTGAGATATCTTGCTTTAAGAGATAAATTAGATGGATTTTTTGTTAATTTATTATACAATTTATTTTTTAGGTTAAAAAGATTCCTAATTTTATGTGTAATCCATGGTTTTATGGTTTTATTAGGTGCTTCTTGATATGAGTATTTGTTAGAAACAATGTGCATTTTGATGATGGCTAGAAATGTATCAAATGAAAAATCATTAGATTCCAAAACGCCAGGCCACGATTCATTTATCAAACAATTGTTAAGGCCCAAATAATCAATTCTCCATTTGGTATTATTAACACCATTCACCATACAGTCAGAAAAATCCAGATTGAACTTTAGAATAATAGCAGAGTGGTCATTTACATCAAAATTGTAAACATTAGAATGAAATGGAATTTTATAAAAGATATTTTGACGAATAAACAAATGATCAAGACATGAACCTGAAATAATTCTAGTCGGTTGATCAATATAGGATTTAAGACCATGAGCAGCCATGATGTTCAAATATTGATTAGTAACTCATTAGATAGAAGAAGATATTGCGAAGTTATTTTTCAGAGGTTTATTCCGGTATCTTCTAATTTGGAAAATTTCTGGGGTAAAATTTTTGAACTACGAAATGGATTGAATGAATTAAGATATCGAAATTTAAAAATATTTATTTCTGGTCTTCTAAGCCTCCATCATAGTAGTGCTGCAGTAGAGCGATGCTTTTCTGATTTAAACAATATAAAAACTAGAAATCGTTTTAAAACGGAAACTATAACGCATTAATGATTGCAAAACAGCTTACTAAAGACGTTAATATACATATGTAATTGGAACAGATCCGAAAATTTATTAAAAAAAATATAAGCTTGCTTAAATAATATAGCCATAGTATTCAAAAATAAAATAGAATCGGAGACTTCGGCAATCGGCACGACATACTGTATAATACAAATAAGTATGTATGTAATGTGCAATATCATTATAAGTTAAAATTTATAATTATTTAAAAATGTATTTATGTACATGTTCTGAATTATTTACTAAAATGTATCTGAAATACAAAAATAATTTAAGTTAAATATTATTAAATATATATTTATTATTATACACATATAATGCATTATTTTTTTAAAAGACATAATAAAGAACTGAAATACAAACTAAATTTATACATCTGTTTACCTATTGCTTAATTTTTTTTTAAAGTAAATTTGTAACAGTGTGAAGTTTTCCTTTTTTTTCGCGGGGCACCCAGAGGCACTCAAATTAATTTTTTGAGGCACGCATTTTTTTTATTGCGACAGCGCTGCTGTTAAGTGCCCAAATTAATTTATTCATATATTAGATATTCAAATGACAGCGTATGCAAACCTAAATCTCCCAATAGACCTTAATCTCGGCCACGTTGCAAAAACCGTACGAGGAACGTATATTGTTCAAGGATCAAATTGATAAAATATGAAAGAAGCATCATCATTTAGAAGCACAACTAAAATGACAAAAGGAACATATGAAGAAGGCGAAAACCCAACGATTGTAGGCAAAAACAACACAACCAAAAAGAAAAGAAGAACTGGTTGACCAGCAATACCAAAAAAAGAGATATCACCCGAGACCAGTGCTGCCAGATTATTTTTTGTTTTATCGTGCAAATTTAAAAAAAAATCTTTTTTTGGACCAAAAAATCTTTTTTCACATTAATTAAATACGGAAAGTTTTTATATCAATATTCATCTAATAAAATTAATAAATCAGCATAGATTAATTATTCAGCCTTTTATTATCACATTAAAAACAAATATATCACAAGATATACAATTAAAATATATAAATTAAATTAAAATTAAATTCTTCGTTAATTTTTTACATTTCTTTGTTGAAGTTCATTAGCATAGTTTTATTGTCAGTTGACTCATGGATACAAATGGAGAAGTAGTAGGTATTAAGCAATTCACAGAGATCTTCCACATGGGATGCTCCGATTACATGTTTCACTAAAGCGGTTGTCTTGGTTGGAGCGCATGACACGTTTTTAACTATAGTAGAATCGGGAATGGCACTTTTGAGTACCGGAATTAAATGATCCATGGTGGTAGATGAGATGTTGTGTTCTGCGCAAAATGCGCTAAATTTTAGCTCGGCTTTTGCGACTAATTGGTTTGAGCTGGACATACCAGAAAATAACTTTGAACTGGCGCTATGAATATTTATGGCACTGGCGTTGTTTTGGTGTTTTGAGGTCGTAGAGTGTTGTTTCAAATCTTTTATCCCCCGGCTCTTTTTAATTCGCACGAGCAAATTTTTGCAGAAAAGCAAATTATTCTTGCATGTTAGAAATGGTTTGAGGATGGGATCATCTTCCCAACTTTTTAGATATGTAAGCGTCCTTTTGATTTTTGGAAGAGGCTAAAATTTTTAATTTTAATGAAACCACTGCCGTCTTAAATAAAACAAATTATTTTACCGACTCTTGTTGAGTTGAAGTTGAACATAACCTATCATCATCATTGTCCTCGATTTCATTATATCTTTTTCTTGACTGTTGATTACTTCCTGAAAGTTTATGTTAATGTTTACAATTGTAAATTGCATTATTCAAATAAAATTAAGCTTACCCGCTTTTTTAAAATATTTTTCAATGTCAAGAAATACAATAAAAGAAATCCAAAGGAGGTTGGCGATGGCGGTTGCAACTTTATAATTTTTGTATTTTACATTCTGACCGTATTCCCTAAAAACAATTTGTTGATAAATTTCTACTTTTACCCGTTAAGCAAATGATTAGGATTTCCAACATATTTTCGCAATAATACTTTCAACTTTATCAATATATTGTATTGAAAGATAATAAAACAAAAAACATTAACTGAAGTGAAGCAAAAAAATTTTCAGTTATAAAAATTTTTTTAATTTCAAGAAAATCTTTTTATCTTTTTCATTGATGAAAAATTTCACAAAAAAAGATAAATCTTACCATCTGGCAGCACTGCCCGAGACCCTGAAACGCTTCCTAAAATTATATGCGCAAGTAAAAACTATTAAAATTTGAAAAGTGCTTATTAAAGAGCTTGTTTAGTGTATTAAATAAACACATAAAGTCTTAAAATTAAATAGCATGAAGGTGGAATGTTTTTGACAGTTTTATTGAAAAAACGAATGTGGGCAGCATAACCTTTCCAAATCGTAATAAACCATAAATTTAATTAACATGATTTATTTTATTAATTGGCATTTTCGGTTCTAATTTTCAAAATTTATCAAGTTTTTTAAGTAACCAAATTAATTTATTTATATATTATATGAATAACCAAATGACAGCGGATGCAAACCAAAAACAACCCGGTTGACCTAAACCTCGGCCAGACGTTGCAAAAAAACGTGGATCAAATTGACGAGGGATGTAAGAAGCATCATTTAGAATCACAACTGAAAAACCAAAAGGAACAGATGGAGAAGGCGAAGCTCAACGATTGCAGGTAAAAATAACACAACCAAAAAGAAAAGAAGAACCGGCCTTACCAGCAATACCGAAAAAAGAAATATCACCCGAGACACTGAAACGCTTTCACAAATTATACATAAGAAAAGTGCTTATAAGTTTGTTAAGTGTATTAAATACACACATAAAGTCTTTAAATTAAATGAAAGAGGAGTGTAGTTGACAACCCATACGGTTAAACATGATATACAATAACTAAAGGAAATTGAGGGAAAGGAGGGGCTCTGCGATGGTGAATGGAAATACATCGACTGCCATTTTTTTGTTAGAATAAATATTGATGTTGTAGATTGTGGAAATTTGTGGATTGTTGGTTGAATGATTAAAATTAAAATAATTCTTATGTTTATTATTTAATAAATTTATTTATTTCATGATTTCATGATTTGTTTAAAACTACGGTGCACAACAACCACAGCATATCTGATGTTCACAAGCTACAAATGCTTAATGGTTTGCTAAAAGGTGAAGCGGCCGCGTTAATTCAGCATATATCGATCACCGAAACTAATTACGCGCAAGCTTGGGAAAAATTGTGCAACCGTTACAATAAATTAACTCCAATAGTGGCATCTTTGGTGCAAACGTTCATTGACCAGAAACAGTGTACCCGGAATAGTAGTGACGGAAGAGAATTACGCCGAATCAGTGAAACGTCTGATGAGATAATTCGCGGATTAAGAGTAGTAGGGCCAGACGCTGAAACACGTGATCCTTGGCTCATCCATATTATTCTTGGGAAAATCGATGAGGAAACCAGGCAATTGTGGGCAAGTGAAACAGTCAGTGGTAATCTCCCCACATTTGAAAATTTATTAACATTTCTGAATAAAAGATGTGACGCCCTTGAAATATGTGAAGCAGCAACAAAAAGGGTTACAATTAGATCAACCTCAAAAACTTTCGTAACATCTCCGTACAGTACTACATTTGAGTGTGTGGTATGTAAACAGCAACATCCAACCTTCAAATGTCCAGAGTTTAAAAATATGGAGTTCGATGCTAGATCAAGAATAGTTTACGAAAAAAATCTGTGCTGCAACTGTTAAAAGAAAGGCCACCCTAGTGCGAAATGTTTTTCAAAATCCTCCTGTTTGATTTGCCACAAGCGACCTCATACTCTTCTTAACCAGCGTCAGACTGAAACTCCTTCCGGGTATACTCCAAAGAATACAACACATCATAGTGCAGTTGATCAACGAACAGACGAGCGGCTTTCTTCAGAACATAAAACTGAAGAATCTTCAAAAGTTCCAAATGAATCTCCAAAAGTTCCAACTAACCTCAACAGCAAGATTAACACAAAGGTTCTACATGCACACTATTCCTCTATAACCACGGTGCTACCAACAGCAGTTATATACATCATGGCACGCATTGGTAAACTCCAGTTGTTTAGAGCCTTGTTGGATTCAGGCTCACAAACTTCGTCCGTCACTGAAACATGTGCTCAAAGCCTAGGCCTAAAGCGTAACCACGTATCTCTGTCGGTTTAAGGTCTAGCATCGACACCAGCTGAAAAAACACGAGGAAAAATCGATATGACCATAATCTCACGAACCGAATCAAATTATAAAATTTTAGTTACGGCTCATGTCATTAATAGAATAACCAACGTTTTACCGTCAAAGCCAATAAATTTCAATCAATCTGACTTGCAGCTGGAATTAGCAGATCCACAGTTTCATACACCAAACAAAATTGATGTACTGCTCGGAGCTGACGTATTTTTCGAAGTTTTAAAGCCCAATAAAAAATGATCGATGGGCTCCCCGTACTCCAGTCGTCAAAACTCGGATGGTTGGTAGCAGGATCGTGTCACAATTCACCAACAGATGTAACTAATCTCCACATAATGTCTGAACCAAAATTTCCAGTTACAAATGAAGACCTGTTTGGGCAGTTGAAAAAATTTTGGGAGGTCGAAGAAGTAGCATCTCAACCAAATCCAGCCAACGTTCCTCATAAATGCGAAGTCTTGTACGATCAAACTACCACCAGAACTGAAAGTGGTCAATTCATGGTGAAACTACCATTTAAGGAACCAAAACCTCTACTAGGGAGGTCATACGAAGCAGCGCAGCAACGACTATTAGCTATGGAACGGAAATTTCAAAAAGCACCCGAATTCTTTGAATTGTATAAGTCATTTATGAATGAATATACTGATTTAGGACACATGACTTATATACCACCGGATCGAATTCCAGAACAAGACGAAAACAGGTACATCACGCAGTAGTAAAACCAAGCAGTAGTACCACTAAACTAAGAGTGGTATTTGACGCATCATGCAAGTCTAGTACGGGAATATCACTCAATGATGTTTTGCAAATTGGTCCAAATCTACAAACTGATCTGACTACAATCCTATTAAGATTTCGCAAACACGCAATTGCATTAATATTCTGGTAATACTCTGGCGTGAAAGCTCAACGGAGCGGATCAAAACTTATAAATTAAATACGGTGACTTACGGAACTGCTTGTGCACCATATTTAGCAGTAAAAACGTTGAAAAAATGCGCCGAACGCTCTACTAAACTTTATCCAAAAGCTGCACATACAATTATTATAACAATGACTTTTACATTGATGATTTGCTAACCGGATGCGATAGTGTTCAAGAAGCTATCATAATCAAGGAGCAAATAAATACAATTTTAAAAGAGAGCGGCGTCAAACTAAGAAAATGGAAATCCAACTCGCAGGAATTTTTAAAATCATTTTCCCAGCACGAAGTTCAAAACATTCCGAAACTAATTGAAGACGATTCATCAATCAAAACACTCGGCATTATATGGAATGCAGAAGCAGACACATTTTCCTTTCAAGTACAGGAAATTGGTGAGCACATAAAATGGACTAAGCGAAAAATACTGTCAACGGCATCCAAGGTATATGACCCATTGGGCTGGCTTGCACCGACAGTAATTTTATTCAAAATGTTGCTACAGAAGTTATGGTTGCTGAAGTTAGAATGGGATACTAGTTACCTAGAAATGTCCTCAATTCATGGAAAAGTATATACGAAATGTTACCCGAATTGGAAAAAATTCAAATTCCTCGGTGTCTCACACAATCAACAACTACATCCCATCTTCAAATTCATGCATTTTGTGATGCCTCCGAAGCCGCTTATGGGAATGTGTTGTATTTACGAAGCATAGACGAGTCCGGCAAAATCAGCGTGAATATTATAACTGCAAAAAGTAAAGTAGCTCCGCTTAAGCAAATTTCGTTACCTCGATTGGAACTCTGTGGAGCGGTCCTTCTGTGCAAACTAATTAAATTGTGTGTTACATCTCTATCTTACAGGGACATAGAAATCTGCGCCTGGACAGATTCCACGATAGTACTACACTGGCTATCCGATGTTCCTCGGCGTTGGAAAAGTTTCATTGGCAACCGAACGGCAACGATTCTGGAGATTATTCCTCGACATAATTGGCATCATATTGATTCAAAACAAAATCCGGCCGATACATTAACTAGGGGAATAAAACCACAAGCGTTGCCAAAATTATCCCTGTGGTGGCACGGACCTGTGGTCCTTATTACCCCTGTGGTGGAAGTGACCACCGAAGACAACATCGCGATGAACGTAATATCAAGGATCTCATCTTGGTTCAAAATACGCAAAGTATTAGTGTATGTGTTGAGATTTAGAAGTCCATCTCGAAGAAGACAATTGGCGAAGCAACAATACAACCCAATTACTCTAGCCGAGTTAAATGACGCTGAGAACGTAATACTTCGGAACGTACAGCAAATTGCATTCAATAGCGAATTCACGATTCTCAGAAAACAATGTATGTTATCATCGATACATCAATTAGCGTCACTTGACCCATTAATAGATTCTAATGGGTTACTACGAGTGGGTGGCCGCCTTAGAAAATCCTCCTTACCTTATTCAACGATGCATCCTATCATTTTGCCGAAGGATAATATAAAAAAATCCTCCTTACCTTATTCAACGATGCATCCTATCATTTTGCCGAAGGATAATATAGTGTGCGATAAAATTGTTCGAGATATTCACTTCAAGCACATGCATGCTGGAAATTCATTAGTGTTAAGTATTGTGAGAAACAAGTATTGGATGATTGGAGCACGAAACATCATTAAACGCTGCATAAAATCCTGCACTGTGTGTATTCGTTACCGCTTTCGTAAGAATGAACAGAAAATGGCTGATCTCCCAGCAGCACGATGTAACCAAAGTCGGCCGTTTTTACACACTGGATTGGACTATGCTGGGCCACTGTATATCAAAAGAAGCAAACGCAATAATTCTCCGGTGGAAAAGGTATATGTGGCAGTTTTCGTGTGCTTGGCGGTGAAAGCTGTGCACTTAGAGGTAGTGGGTAGCCTAGATACCGAATCGTTTTTAGCTACCCTAAAACGTCTCACTTCAAGACGTGGAAGTCTAGAGAAAATTTGGTGTGACAACGGATCTAACTTTGTTGGGGCTAATAAAGAACTCCAGAAACTTAAACGTCAGATAATAAATCAGTCGAACAACCAATTAATTTATGATTTTTTCTTGCAAAAAGGAATCACTTTTCTCTTCAATCCTCCTAGCGCTCCACATTTTGGAGGATTATGGGAAGCTACAGTTAAATCATTTAAGTACCATTTGAGAAGAGTTGCCAATATAAACTTGACATTTGAGGAAATGACTACACTCATAATTCAAATTGAGGCACTGTTGAATTCGAGACCATTATGCAGACTTAACGACGATCCAGCTGATAAACAAGCATTAACACCCGCACATTTCTTGGTTGGAGAACCTCTGACATGTATTCCTGAGCCAATGTTGAACGAGATTCCACAAAATAAACTATCGAGATGGCAAAATATTCAGCAGCGACTCCAAGGTTTGTAGGCTATTTAATTTCTTTGACTTCAAACGGTCCAAGCCAAAGAGGTGTGAACTTGGTATTTCGAACTTCGTTTTTTAATAAAACTATATCACCAATTTGGAAATTGGAACTTCTTGCATTACTATCATAGTATACTTTTGACTTTAATTTTTTGTTAATAAGATTATTCCTTGCTATTTTGAAAGATGTTTGCATTCTACTCTTTAATTCGAGCATATAATCATCATAATTATAAACTACTTCTGGTTCACGCTGTAAAATACTGGGTATCAATGGCTGATATCCGAATAATAATTCAAATGGCATGAATTTTGTTGCGCTTCGCGGAGTAGAGTTATAAGTAAATATAGCAAAAGGTAACCCTGTATCCCAATTGAGCTCATCGGACTGTGTATAGTATCTTAAGTATTCGGTCCACGTCCTGTGTGACCGCTTCAATGCTCCATTAGTTTGTGGGTGATATGAGGTTGTGTTCAATTTTTTAATTTTTAAAATTTTGCATATGTTCGTAAATAACTCACTCATGAAGTTGGTACCTTGATCAGAAAGTATTTGTTGAGGAGTCCCGAATACACAAATTACTCGTTCTACGAATACCCTAGCTATTGTTTTGGCTTCTTGATTTTGCAATGGAAATGCCAGAGAAAATTTAGTCAGGCCATCTTGGATTGTAAGAATATACTTGTCTTCATGATAAGACACTGGTAAAGGACCTACTATATCTAAGAAGAGCTTTTCGAATCCTTGAGATGAAGTAGAAGTAATCTGCATCGGCATTTTATTGAGTTTACCACATTTATTGTTTTGACATAATGCACATGACGTAATGAATTTTCGTAATGAATGAAAAAAATAATAGTTTTTTATGCGTTGGGCAGTTCGGAAAACTCTTTGATGACCACCTAAGGGTTTGGAATGAAAATCTTCTATCACTTTATCGATTTCGATATCATCATTGAGTTGAATAATTTTGGAGTTTGAAAAGTCGGCGATTGTATCACGTTCCGAAATAGTATTAGTTTCCGGATTTTGGCTCTGTGAACTGGTTACAACATTTATTTTTGGTATATTTTCCGGTATTTCTGGTAGAAGTTGTGAAGCCGGACTGGTTTTCATTGGCCTTCTGCTCAGCGTTTTGGTTAAGAATTCCAGGTTTATGGAGAACCTGATAATCGAAGTCTTCTAACCGTATTCGCCATCTCATTAATCTAGAAGAGGGGTTTCTCAGGTTACTAAGCCATATTAATGGCTTATGATCGGTTACTATTCTGAAATGATGACCATAGACATACGAGCGAAAATGTTCACATGCCCATACTATGGCCAGCAACTCCTTTTCTATAGTTGAATTATTCAATTCGGGTTTGTTGAGAACCCGACTAGCGTAAGCTATTGGCAAATCAAACTAATTTTTCTGTTGGGAGAGAACAGCACCTATCGCTAGATCACTCGCATCACTGGTTATGGTGAAAGGTAACGAAAAATCAGGGTGCTGCAAAATTGGAGGATTTATTAAACAATGTTTTAATTTCTTAAATGATTCATCGCAGAAGGCATCTCAAATAAATGGTTGTCCTTTTTTCAATAACGCTGTTAACGGTTTGGCAATTTCGGAAAACTTATTTATAAGGCGACGATAGTACCTTGCAAGTCCTAAAAAGGATTTCATCTCTTTTTGGTTGGAAGGTTGAGTGTAATCTCTGACGGCTGTGACTTTGTTCGAATCTGGTTTAATACCTTCTTCAGTTACTGTGTGTCCTTTAATATACAATCTCTTTAGATTAGAACTGACATTTTTCCAAATTAACTCCAAATTATTATTCTTAAAGCAATTAAAAACTAATTCCAGTTTATTCTCATGATCTGTTAAATTGTAACCCGTGACAATAACATCATCAAGATAGATATAGCATTTGATTCCATTCAGTCCACTTAGAACATTGTTCATTAGCCTTTGAAACGGCATGCGTTTAAATTGGAAATGTCCTAAATGCGTGTTAAATGCTGTCTTCTCTCTATCTTTGGAATCCAAAACTATTTGATGGTATCCATTAAGACCATTGCCAAGATAGTCTAGAATTTCTGAGATATTGGGAAAGGGGAACACATCAAAAATGGTTGCATCGTTCAATTTCCGAAAATCAACCACGATCCTCCACTTTTTTTGTTCACTGTTTGATTTTTTAGGGATCACTATTAGAGGAAAGTTCCACGGACTTTTACTAGGCTGAATGATATCGTTTTCTAACATTTGATATATTTGTTTATTGATTTCAGTTTATGTCGATTTAGGTAATCTGTACTGCTTCATGTATACTTGATTTCAGTTTTTGTCGATTTAGGTAATCTGTACTGCTTCATGTATAATCGGCTCTATGTTTGGATCGGTTCTGATTTTATGAAAAGTTAAATCCGTTGCTGTAAGTTTATCACCAGGGAGGTAGACAATTTCGTTAAATTTCCTACATAGATTAAAGATGGATGTTTTCTCTTCCTGATTAAGGTGATCAATCTGCAATGATGATTTAATAGTTCCTAAACGATTTTCAATGTTATTCGACCAAGAGTTAAGATTTATTACTTCATATTCGTCTAATTTATTTAGTGACAATTCTAAATTTTCAATTTCGACCTCAAAATCGTTTATATTTACCAGACTTATTGATGATTGATAGGACTGTAGGACCAAGCGCTAGGCAAGATTCCCGGATAACGCCGGGCCTATTCCTACAGCCGTTTACATAAAACGATAGGTCAGGATAGGAGTGTATGTTAGTTAGAAAAGAGCGACCCGGTTACAGACACCATGACAGTCGGTACTAAACTACTATTATTAGTAGACAAGACAATCACAATTAAAATATACTAAGCTGCAATCGCCAATCAGAATTCTCCAGACCGCAACACCTGCTGTATTTTAATTAAAATTAAAACAAAATTTTAAAATAAATTTATTAGTTGGTCACTAGGAATCTGTAATTTAATTAATTTTATTATTTACTTCAACTCTGATCCGCACACCTAACCTAATTAAAAGATACGTACAAAACTCTGAAAGAAAATTTATTAACTTATGGCTCAGGAATCTGAAACAATTAATGTAATTAATATGGGTATGACAGATTCACTACCAGCCAACCACTACGATAATGTTACAATACTTCTGCAACATGCTCCTCAGAGAATCACACTAGACATCTGAAAACTTACATTCCAAAATATGCAAATGAATCACCACACTGGAGGTTCTTAGCAAAGGAATGTTAGTCATAGAAAAGACTAAGGCGACAATCAGCGGCAGAACCATTTTCCTATTACATATTAGTAATTAGTTAATTAGTAGTCTAATACAATTTGTTAGTAAAAATATATATCATTTTCACACTATCGATCTTAGACATTAGTTACTATTGTTATTTGGATAGGTAATGACATTTCCAGTTTCATCACACGTACCTGTGTCACCCTAACAATTGTATTAAGGTTACATATCCTGGGGTCTTCTTACCATATGTCGCATGTAAAGTTGGTTCCGTATATTTCTAGATCCATCACCATCTAACGCGCGGGTAATCGTTCTTTTTTTTAATGGCCCGACAGTATTTCATACATAATTATGATGACCTAATAAACTGTCAATTCGTTTTCAGGGTGAATTATTTAAATAAATAAATTATTAAGTTATAACCTGAATCTTAGCTCTAACCTATTTAAATTAAAACATTAATACCAAATTCTACAAATAAATTTATTAGTTAGTCTGTAAATTTAGGAATATTTAGAATCAGTAACTTAATAATAATTTATTATTTATTTCAACCTCCAGTCCGCACATCTAGTCTATTTAAAACAAAAATACAACTGTAAAAGAAAATTTATTAACTTATGTCTCAGGAATCTAAAACAATTAATTTAATTAATATGGTATAATATTAAGTACCCGCCAACCACCACGATGATGTTGCCATAATCCTAGAATATACACATCAGAAAATCAAAATACATAACTACAAACTTCGTTATATTAACCCATTACGTTCCTAAATTATTCAACTTACATCCCAACACTAAAGGTCTTAAGGAAAAAAAAATTTAGTCACAGAAAAAAATTTTACTACATAATTAGTAAATTATATAACACGTTAGCAAAATACATCAACGTTTTAAGATCGTTAGACATTGATTGTTGTGATAGGTTAGTCCATTTGTCTTATATCATCATATGTATTTGTGTCACCTCAAAAGTTGAAACTAGAGCACTTAAGATAAATAGCGTGAGGTCCTTCCCATCTTACGCTGTTTGTAAAGTTGTGTCTCTATATTTTCAGATCCATCACAATCCAACAACAATCCGACACAATCCAAAATTCTTTTTCGTAATGACTCAACAGCGTTTCACATACATACACTATGACGATTGACAACCCAATAAACTATTAAATAGTTAAGCTATTTAATATTTAATAGTTTAGCTCTAGCATTCATTCCACTTCTAATGCAGCCCATTCCTATGTTGGTTTTCAAATTTTAGAACAACACTAAAAAAGTAATCGTTCTGTACAACACACCACAATGAAAGCAATCACCAAAGCGGTCATCCAGAGCAAGCTGACGATGCCACTCGCGCGCAAATCCACTCGCATCCCACATTTGGCCCTTCCCGAGCCATGCCAAAACCGTCGCCACTGCCACTCCACGCCGATCTACCCCCAAACCCACAGGCCAAAACAAGAGTACGCTGTCGACTCAAGAAAACCTTCCATTATCTACATGGTTCCCTAGATCCCTCCCCACAGTCAACAACCCATCCGCTGTGACACAGAAGCACACAACCAGACCAAAACACATCTCACGAATACACAGATTGCTGAACGCAATACTCCGAACAA
>OZ010739.1:602500-652500 GCA_963932295.1 Tipula lateralis | reverse complement strand
TATATATATACATATATATATACATATATATATACATATACATATACATATATATATATATATATATATATATATATATATATATATATATATATATACATATATATATACATATACATATACATATATATACATACACACATACATACATATATATATATATATATATATATATATATATATATATATATATATATATATACACATACATATATATACATATACACACATACACACACACATACACACATAAACACCTATATAGCTGCTATGCTCCACCGAGTGCTTCGGCTGAAGAGTTCGAGAATTTCCTGGACACACTAGCAGAGGACGTGAGAAGACATGATCTGGTCGCAATTGCCGGTGACTTCAACGCTTGGTCCATTGATTGGGGCAGCCACGAGACGGATAGAAGAGGCGAAGCCCTACAAGAGGCTTTCTCACCACTGAACCTCATTCTCATGAACGAGGGAACTACGAGCACCTTTCGCAAAGGCACCGCGAGCTCCATCATCGACCTGACGTTCATTAGCAGTGCTCTTGCAAAAGGGGGCTGCGAGTGGAGGGTAGATGAGGAGTTCACTAATAGCGACCATCAAGCTATAATCTGGGAAATCAACACCAATTCCAGAAGCGGGTGGCGTCAAAGAATCGCAAGGAGGCAGCTAGTGGGATGGAATACCAAATGCTTTGATGCAGAGGCCTTCAGATTGATGATGAGGGGATCACCAGTGCCTCAGACAACAACTGCTGAGAGCATTACAGAAGAGGTGGCAGCGTCCCTGGAGGCAGCCAGCGACGCGTCGATGCCAAGGTGTCACCCCAACAATGGACGAGCACCAGTCCACTGGTGGACCTCGACCATCGCACAACATCGGCGAGAGTGTCTTAAGACAAGAAGACAACACCAGCGCGCTCGGAAGAGAGACAGGAAATCAACAGAGGAACTGAGACGAAACTACGAAGAAGAAAGGCGTCTTTTTAGAAACGCCATCAACTCGAGTAAACGAGAATGTTGGAAGGAACTCTGCGCAGAAGTGGACCGGGACCCGTGGGGCAGGCCGTATAAAACGGTCATGCATAGAATTAAAAGCCTACCCGCAACAACACCAACTTGTCCTAACATGCTGCTCAGAATAGTTACACACCTATTCCCGGAGAAACCAGAACTCCCCGATTACCACCAGGAAGAAATAGTAGGCATCCCCGGAGTCACCATGGAAGAGCTTACGAAGGCCTGCACTAGATTGCAGAATGGCAAGGCACCAGGACCAAGCGGCATACCCAACATCGCACTTAAAAGTGCAATTGCTGCCAGACCAGACATGTTCATAAGCATGTACGACGCCTGTCTACGACAAGGCGTGTTCCCGACCCGATGGAAGCAGCAAAGGTTGGTTCTTCTCCCTAAAGGAAAGAAACCACCGGACGACCCAGCATCTTTTCGTCCACTTTGCATGTTAGATTCGGAGGGAAAGAACCTGGAGCGGATAGTGGCAGACAGATTGGAGCAATTCATCGATCCTCAACTTTCTGAATTCCAATTCGGTTTCAGGAAGGGGAGATCGACCATTGACGCACTGGAACTCGTCACGAACATCGCAAAGGAAGCCATCTCAGGAAAGAGATGGAAAGGCGGTTCCAAGAAATATTGTCTCATCGTCACACTGGACATCAAGAACGCGTTCAAATCGGCCCGCTGGGATCGGGCTTTGGAGGCTCTTGAGCGCATGGGAGTGCCCTACTATCTAAGAAGGATGGTCAGATCATATTTCAGCGATCGACTTCTGCACTACGAGACGGAGCAAGGACCTGCCGTGCATAGAGCCACAGGAGGGGTGCCTCAGGGCTCTGTCCTGGGGCCACTCCTGTGGAACGTCATGTACGACGGCCTCCTCCACCTGGAGATACCAGAGAAAACCACGCTAGTGGCTTTTGCGGACGACGTGGCGGTTGTTCTTGTAGCGAATCAACTTGAGGAGCTACAAGCCGCATTCTCCACCACCATCAGGAGAATACGACAGTGGATGCGATCGGCAGACCTGTCTTTGGCGGAGCATAAGACCGAAGCACTTCTAGTGAGTAGCCGGAAGAAAATGGAGACTATCACCATAAGGGTAGGCGACCACGACATCCAGTCACAACCACACATCCGGTACCTAGGAGTGGTCTTGGATGCGAGGCTCAACTACAAGGAGCATATCATCACCGCGAGCAGGAAGGCAGCAGCAGTTCAGGGCGCACTGTCACGAATAATGCCCAACATCGGAGGCCCCAGGCAAAACCGGAGACGACTACTGGCAACTGTAGTTACCTCCATCCTGCTGTACGGAGCACCAGTGTGGGCTACATCGCTAGAATTAACAACCTACCGCAAGACAATGTCATCAGTCCAGCGGCTCTCAGCGATCAGAGTGGCGTCAGCTTACCGAACGGTATCACACGATGCAGTCCATGTCGTTGCATCATGCCCGCCTATCGACATCTTGGCAGGAGAACGACAAAGGCAACATCGGAGGAAGAAAGAAGAGCAGCGTAAGGTCCTCTGTAACGAGGAGAGACCTGAGAGTCTTCGTCTCTGGCAAGAGAGATGGGACAGCGCGACGAAAGGTCGGTGGACACATCGGCTGATCCCAGATGTCACCAAATGGGTCACTCGCCAGCACGGGGAAGTCGGATACAACATCACCCAACTCTTGACTGGGCATGGTTGCTTTCGGGCATACCTCCACAGATTCAAGAGAAGCGACTCCCCAAACTGTCACCACTGCCGCGATGCGACCGAAGGTCAACTGGATCAACTGGAGAAGAATCTGAACCACGCCATCAGTCCAGAAAACATAGTGGAGTGCATGCTGATGAGCCAATCGGCATGGAATAAGATAGCAGAGTACGCGGAGTCCATCATCAAGGACCTTCGCACTAAGTACGAAGAATAGACGAACATCAAATAAGAACGCCCCGGCGAAGTAGTATTTACAAAGAGTGCCGCCGGGGAACCACCGTTCCAGGAGTAGGGTTAGAGGTGTTAGGGTATGTTTAGTGCGGGAAGAATCCCACATAACTCGCCTGGCAGGTAGACGGTTTATCCAGGCGAGTACCTTTTGAAGGTTCCCCCCTGCACCTCATTAAACTAAACACAAAAAAAAAAAAATACACACATATACACATATACATACATACACATACACACATACACATACACACACATATATACATATACATACACACACATGCACACATACATACACATACATACACACACATACATACACAAACACACACACACATACACATACATATATACATACCTACCCACCCACCTACATACATACACCCACACACAAACACACACACACATATCTACACATATCTACACATATCTACACATACCTACACATACATCACACCTACACAATTCCAAACCCATATGCACTAATCCACCAACACATAAACACACAAACACATATGAATTCGTAAACATATCTACACAAACCAAACCTGTACATACATATGCATATACACACACACACACATTCACATATATATATTTCTATCCATGCTGTAACCAATATAAAAAGTGCACTTACCATTCGATTCATACTTCATTTATGGCAATATAAAGTTATTGCCTTTTTCCGACATCATCCCTAAAAGCTCCCTAAAAAACATCGTAAGCCATCATCCAACCGTAGAATACAACCATTCTCAATTATGCTGTCTTCCGGTTTACCTCTTCTTGTCATCCTGTAGTTGGTCCGATTTTTCCGATTCATTTCCCTTCCTTTTACCCTCATATACTCGGTCGATGTAGTACACATGTCACACACACACACACACACACACCACTCATACAATTTATAATTCACTGCCACAAAAATTAAAATTAAAACAATTAAATATTAAGAAGAAATTGGCACCTTCTTTCTGTTTGATTATCTTTTATAACCTAAAAAAACAATTTCTGGTTCGAACATGTAGAAAAACATCTTTCTCTACAATATTACACTTGTACTTTTTAGATTAAAGTAACTCTACATACTACACACACTGTTATAACCACACGAACTTCATTTCCCTCATGTTTCTACCGAATTGAAAAAAATAGATTTATTGATTACTTAGACAATTTCACGATACACCAAATATTTAATTTCACCAAGTGTGATTTCACACGATATTTTAACACTTTTTAAATGCAAACCGCGTCGGAGAAACATGAGAAAACTGATTAAAAATAGGAGCACAAATTTCCACGTCTTGTCACTTTGAGGGCTACGAACCGTCCGTTAATATTTACCAGACTTATAGTAACTATATTATTTTGGGATCTAATAATCGAATTTGCGGTATATACGCAAGGAATTATTTGAAAAGATTGACACAAATAATCGATATCGTTTGGAATGTGTAGGTAAATAGTGAAAGTTTTTTCTGAACGAGGTGGAATTAAAACATACGAATTGGAAGTTAATTTAAGATGAATTGGGGAATTGTTTAATAATATTTCGAAATTATATTTGGAAAAATAAATTTTACATTTAAATTTAGCTAAGAAATCTTTTCCTATAATACCTGCGCATGATATAGGGAATGAAGCTGGTACTATTTGAAAAGAATGTTTTATAGTCGAAGAATTTGGCAGCATGATATTAGTTTCACAATCTGCGATTGTTTCGGTTAATTCTTTAGTTATACCTTTTACCTGGTATTTTCGTTCAGGATAACAAAGTGTATCGTCCTTTAAAAAATTTCGCTTTATTATACTTATATCGGCTCCTGTATCGACCAAAAAGTAAACTGTTTTTTGTTTTAGAATATCTAACTCTAATTGAATATATTTTTTATTATGATTGTAACTTGAAAGATAAATTGAATAATAATTTAAATTCGTATGATTAGGATTGTAAATTGACTCTACGGAGGAATAACGATTTAAAGATTTAGAATAAGAATCAGGGAAAAGATCCAAGTAAGAATCAAATTTTTTTTTTTTTTTATCGGTCTTTACAGGCCATCATTGGCCCGTACCGTGTCAACTATCTGGCTCCATCGGTTTCGATCACGAGCCAGCTCTTCATATTGTTGCAAGCAACCAGAAGATGCCAGATCGCTCTCTACGCCGTGGAGCCATCGTCGCCGACAGCGACCTCTTCGCCTGCCGAAAGGCGGTTCTCCCTTCAAAGATCGCTGTATCATTCGTTTTGGATCAGCACGCAGCACGTGACCGAGCCAGCGTATTCGCTGTCCTTTGATTTCATGCACGATATCAGGAATTTGCATTAAATTCCTGATCTCGTGATTGAATAGAACTCGGTATGTGCCATCAACGTCGCGTTTTGGGCGATATATCACACGCATGATTCTTCTCTCGAATGTGAGAAGCCATCTTTCGAACTCTTCCGTCAAGGTCCAACTCTCACATCCATACATGACAACGGGTCTGATCAACACTCTGTACAGCTTCAGCTTATCCGTATTTGCAAGATATTTTGATTTCAGCAGTGGACGTAGAGGATACAAAGCCCGATTGCCAGCGGCAAGGCGAACCTTGATATCCTCTCCCACATTATTATCGTGAGTAATGAGAGATCCAAGATACTTGAATCTCATTGTTACAGGTCTCCGGCGACACTCACACGCATTTTGGGTAGACTACAGTTGGCTGGGGGATTCTGTGCCACCGTTATTTATTAGACCGAACAGATTTCTCACGTGTATATACGAAAATACATGTACACCAATTATCCCAAAAACTTCATCACCAATTAATAAGATTTAATTTCGTTTCATTATTTATTAAATTAAATGATTAAATTATTATTTTTTTTTTATTGTTTTATATTACGACTGAGTCTTGTACCCATTTAGTAATTTACATTGCATAATACGTTTTAATTTGTCGGAGTAATCACAAGATTATCCCTAGTTTCGTTTAACTCCTCAGATTTTTCGCCACAGTATAGGTCTACTGACCTCCCGGTCGCGATAAGTCCAGCGGTTTGGTTCTTTGCAGTCTTCTTGTTGGAGTGGTAGTCAGCATACAG
Source organism: Tipula lateralis (assembly GCA_963932295.1). NCBI lineage: Eukaryota > Metazoa > Arthropoda > Insecta > Diptera > Tipulidae > Tipula > Tipula lateralis. The sequence continues at coordinate 646,453 of OZ010739.1, read as the reverse complement.
CGTATGTCCAGATTTTCATGCTGGTGCAGACGTTGTAGATGTTTTGTTGCATGATAATTAATCTCATCCACGACAAGCTCGATCTTTAGATCTCGATGGAGGTTGTCGTTTCGAATGTACCACGGTGCATTAACGATGCATCGCAGGATCTTATTTTGAGCTGTTTGTATGATTTTGATATTTGACTTTTTGGCACAACCCCAGAGTTGGCTGCCATATGTCCATACAGGTTTAAGAATTTGTTTGTATAACAGAAGTTTGTTGTGGATCGCTAGTTCAGATTGTCTCCCTAAAAGCCAATACATTTTTTTGAATTTGATGTTTAGTTCATCTCTTTTCTTTTTTATATGTTCCTTCCATCTAAGTTTAGCATCTAAAGTCATGCCAAGATATTTCGCAGTGTTTGCATGCGGTACTGCTATCGAGTTTATCATAATTGGTATATGATTAACTTTTAGATTTGTAAAGTTCACTTGGATTGATTTTGCTTCATTTAATTTTATTCGCCATTTCTTTGTCCAATTACATATCAGGTTAGTAGCCCTCTGTAATTTACTAGAGGAGTCATTGATGTTATTTGCTGTTGCAAGTATTGCCGTGTCATCGGCGAAAGTGGCCAATGTTGCTTCAGTAATTGGTATATCTCTTGTATATAGGAGATAAAGAATTGGTCCAAGAACACTCCCTTGTGGTACTCCTGCTGTTATTTTTTTTAATTGAGAGTATTCATTCTCATATCTTACTCGGAAGTGCCTCTCTGATATGTATGATTTTAAAATTTGAAAAAATTGCTCCGGAAGATCTCGGTGAAGTTTGAATTCTAGCCCCTGGTGCCATACTTTGTCGAAAGCTTGCGCTACATCAAGGAATACGGTTGAGCATATTTGTTTGTTTTCAAGTGATTTCTCGATTACATCAGTAATTCGATGTACTTGTTCTATCGTAGAATGTTTTTCCCTAAATCCAAACTGATGTGTGGGGATGAGATTCCTTTCTTCGATAATTGGTTTTAATCTTTTAAGAAGAAACTTTTTAAATAGTTTCGATAATGTTGGTAGCAAAGAAATTGGCCTATATGAAGCTTTATCATTCGGAGGTTTTTTCGGCTTAAGTATCATAATTACTTCTGCAACTTTCCATTGTCTTGGTACATATCTTAGTCGAAATGCTGCATTAATTATATGCACTAGTTTCCTCAATACTTTCTCTGGTAATGCTTTTACTATCTGACCCGTTATAAGATCATACCCTGGAGCCTTATGCGCTTCAGATTATTCTTGATTTCCCAAGTAATTTCTTTTAATGTTACAGGTGTAATTTTTATTTCATCCTGTTTATATATTGAAGTAATATTTTCCTCTTCTGTTTGTTTGGGATAAGGCTGGAATGTTTCTTCAAGGTGATTGGCAAACAAATCTGCTTTTTGTTTAGCATTTCGAGCCCAATTTTCTTTATTTTTAATTGGAGGAACCTGGAGTTGGGGCCTTTTAAGGTTTTTAGTTGCTTTCCATAATGAATAATCAGTATCTTTTTGCCCAGTTAGAGTGGTTAGATATTTATTAACTGATTGATTTTTAATGTCTTTTAATAGGTATTTTAATTTGTTACACAAATGGTTAAATACCTTCTTATTTTCCGGATTTCGATATTTTTGCCAATTCTTTCGTGCTCTTCTTTTATTTTTAAGAAGTTCTCTTACTTCTTCGGGATAGTTAACTTTGCGTGTCACTTCCTGACTATAATTTGGAGTACTTTCCCACGCAGCACTTTGGATATCATGGATGAGCTTATCTAGTTCGTCTTCTATTTGGACTGGTCCCTGTATTGGGTTCTGCAGACTTATTCTTTTTGTTAGCTGTGTTTGGAAGAAGTCCCAATTAGTTTTGTAGTTTGTTAATTTCGCATTACTCTCTTTCATAATGATTGTTTGGCTAAGCATCATAATAACTGGTGAATGATCTGATGAAAGACTTTCACTGTTCTCTATATGGATATAATTATCTGAAATCCCTCTTGTAATAAAGAAGTCTATAAGATCTGGAGTCTTGCTGATATCCGTAAGCCAATAAGTTGGTGCACTGCCTGAGTGAAACTCGCATTTTAGCTGTTTGCCTGCTGCAAACAGTTCTTTTCCTTTAACAGTCGTTAGCCGTGATCCCCAATAGGTATTTTTTGCGTTGTAATCACTTCCAATTAAAAAGACACTTCCTAGTGTTTTAAATAGGTCAGTATACTCTATTTGTTTGAGATTGTATCTTGGAGGGCAATATATTGCTGAGATGCTGCAGGTTTTTGTATTGTTTAATTGTATTTTGATTGTTGTGACTTGCATGGAGAACTTTTCGACTTTAAGTTCTTCGTTATGTTTTATATGATCTTTTATAAGGATAGCTGATCCACCTCTAGCTTTATTCTCCGGATGTAATGCATGGTAACAGTTATATCCTTTTATTTTACAGAACGAAGTTTTGGTGAAGTGGGTTTCTGATATTAGACATATATCTATATTATGCATGTTTAAGAATATATCTAGTTCCTGTATGTGGTGCAATAGCCCATTTGCATTCCAGGTTACAATGCGTAATGTTTTATTCATTTCTTTTGTTTATAATTTGATTTTATATAATTTATATTGTCAATCACTCGATCAAGGGTTCCGTCTACTCTTTTATTGAAATTAGTTTGTGATTTCATTTCTTCTAGTGTTTTTTGTAGACTTCGTTCCTGCGTAGTAAGTCTTTCGTTGATGTTCTCTATGTTTTTCAGTATATCCTGTAGAACGAGCTCCACTTTAGACTGTTTCTGCTCTGTCTGCTGGACTATCTGTGCATAAGTAACGTTTTCGATTACTCGCTCTCTTTGCATGTTAGGAATTGGCGGTTTTGGTTCCGTGGTTTTTTTATAGGTTGTATATTTCTTATTGTATCCGGTTTGCGTGATTTATCTCTCATTTTTTGTAGTTCTACTGCAACTTCACACCCTCTGTAGTTTGCTGGATGCTGGCCTTTACAATTGATACATTTCGGTGCTGTATTTCGGGGAACTGTGCACTCGTTTCCTGCATGTTTTCCTGCACATTTAACACACCTTGGTTCACGGTGACAGTACTTTTGTGTATGATTATAATCTTGGCAGTTTTTGCATTGAGGTATTAGTCGAGTGACCTTTCTCGGTGTTTCTATTTTAACCCTGAGGTTGAGGATAGCCTTAATATTATAAATATTTTCTATTTGTTCTTTGTTGTCGAAGGTTAGCATGAAAAGTGGGAGACCTCTTCTCGTGATTTCAGCATTCCCGTCTCTGTTTTCTCGTCTCTCTTTTCTGATAATGTTGACTGCATCGATTATTTTTAGACCTTTGTTTTGCAGGTCCTCAATAATTTCATCTTTTGAACAAGTTGGATGGAGACCTCTTGCCATTACTTTGATTGATCGATCGTTTTTATCTTCGTAGGTATACCACTGGTGACCATCAGCATTTAATTTGTTGGCTAGAGCTTTGTAGTCTTCGGCCTCTGTTGTGTTTATTTTCCAGATGTTATTACTGAGTGATATTAGTTTGTAGTCATTTCTTACTACTTCTTTCATCAGTTTCTGAATACTGCCGTGATTTGCTATGCCTAGAATGTTGATCGGGGGTGGAACCTGTTTCTTTTTTTCTGGGTCACGCACTTTTTGGGCAGTAATTGCATTGGCGCTTTTGATATGGGTTTGAATTGGCTCAATTTCTGGTGACGATTCAGCTTTTCTCTTGCTTAAGTTTGTTTCTTTTCTTGGTTTCTTATTTGCTCTCTTGGATTTCTGTAGTATCCAGTTGGTTTCTCTTTCAAGCTCGTCTTCATCAGTGTGATAATCGGCTTGATCTGAGGCGAGTACTTGGTTGCTCACTAATGTTGAGTTTCCTGCGTTGTTATTTGTATTTATTGTTTCTTTTAGCATTATGTTTTCTTTCTTTAGAACGGCAACTTCATTGCTCAGCTGCGCGATTAATTTTTCCATTTGGTGAAATTTATTTACTATCTCCGCGTTGTTTATAATATCTATTTGAGCACTGGAGGTGGCTTCAGTAGTTGACTTCAGTAATTCACATCGCATTGTGGTGATCTCCGGCGGTGGAGTTGTTGGTGGTGTTCTAAGAAGTGCATTACTTCTTCCACCAAAGGCCATTCATTTGTCGTTTTTTCCATACCCACCCAAAATTTATGTCATTATCACTTTATAATGTACGCCACTACACTTTTAAAATGATATGCACACAACAATTAAGTTTTTGATTAGCACTGCAATTTTTTTTTTTTTTTTAAAACTAAAACACTGCACTTTTTAATCAAATAAAATTCTTGTGAAATTTGAGTCAGAATGACGACTTTACACTTTTAATTATAATTATTTACCTATTTAACTATAGTGTTCGAGAAATACGTCTGCTCGTATTGAATGCTCATCGTACTATGATGAGCATTCAATACGAGCATTTTTTTATTTAAATGATTAAATAAAAAAAAACTTCACGATAAATCTTAAAATATATGTATAGAAATAGTATAATTTTAAACTAATTAACTATTTATTAATTTATAAGGAAAAAAAACTTAATATTATAATGTATATAAAAAAAAACTAATAAAACTCACCCAATCCAAAATGTTCCTTTGAGTACTCATAGGTGTTGTTTGGTAGAGTGCTAAAAAAAATATCTCTAATCCTATTTTTTTTTAACACGTTATTAACACAATTCTTTTTTTTTTATCTTTTTATCTTATATATATATATATATCTTATAATTAATGAATTTTAACTAAATAGCTATAAATATAACTATTGTGGATTCCAGTCCACGTGTTCCCACGCCTTACGATCTCCAAAAATAATCGAAACGAAATCAACGGGGTATGTATGTGCGTCTTTTATTATATTAGGCCAATAGGACAGCAACCACGAGGCCCCACTAAAAATTAAGGTGTTAAACACTTTCACTTTTACCACGTTTTTTCTATTAACCACTTACCACGGTTTGTCGGGATTAACCCGTTGTAGGATGATAAAATGATCAGTCCTAAACTAAGTGCAGCTAACTTTTGTCTTTATAATATACTTCCACTTATATGTATATATTTTCATAAGTTTGAAATTATTTGATTTATTATTTTTTTTATAAATACCAAACAGCGTGGAAGCCTCAGTTAAAAAGAAAGATAATCATCAAATAATTGATCGAGTTCAAATTTTGATAATTTATTACGGGAACTATATACTATATATACATAAAAATCACCCAGAGAGAGACACATATAGAAGAATAAGCTTGACATTAAATTTGCAATATAATGCTAATGTATTTTATATACCTAATACTGAAACAATTCACAACAACAATTATATTAAGTCTAGAAAATAAAACCAGTTCAATGACCTCATTTTTAATTAAAAAAAAAAATACAGACAATGAGAGATTCCCCAAAAAAAAAATATATAAAATATCCTCTGAGTCATCATCATGAACAAATTGTTTATCGTATTTTTTTCCTTATTGACAATTTAGCAGCTGTAACATCATCACTCCTTCAAACGTGTGGTTTCCACTACTGAAATCACTTGCGTCTTGGTCTCGAAAACCAGATATCAGATATTCAGATCAAATACATAACAAGAAACTGTTTCATTTGCGTGATGGTCAAAATTTACATATTTTTTCGATGAACACCCTCCTTTATTTCTTGGATCCGAACTGGAGTGCTTGTTGGATGTTCTGGAACGGACCCTAACCCATTTCCCGAAGTGGAAGGCTGATCAACATTTGACACTTCCATTACATGGGTATTTTTGTAAGAATTTGCATATTGACGCTTTCTGCATACACTAATATGATGTCCAGGTGTTTTACAATAAGCACAGACTATTGTTTTCTGAGCTGTTTTGATTTCAGGATTCGGTCGCCTCATATCATTAAATTTATTGGGTGTAAACTGATTTGTTGTTGTCCTACTAAAATAATTTGAGTTTGATTGACTTGAATGTCGGCTATAACATTTCTCAGTGGAATGTCCGATTCGTTTACAAATTTGACATTTTAGTTTTGTGTTAGGATCAATCGTTAATGAATGGCGAGTGTTTGCAATAAGTTCCTCCTCACAAGCTTGGTTTATAGCATCTTGTAATGTTGAGAAGCGACAAGCTTTGATTATAAATTTGATAGGATCAGTGAGACCCTCTTAAAAAGCTTTCAAAGCGGTTTTTGAATTTAAATTAATAATGGTTTTAGACGCATCAGTTCCTTCACTGTCAATGCAGACTTCATTTAGTTCCGCAAGTAATTTCTCGACTCTACTTGCATATGATGATACATTTTTATTTCTTGTTTGTCGTATGTTAATCAATTCGATTTGAAGTTGTTCTATAGATTTTGTAGCATTCGTATGATTTGGAGAACCGGATGGCATAAAAATTCTAAATGGAACGCGATTGCAAAAAGAAAAAAAAACGTGAGCATAAAGGAAAGAGTTTAAAGCAAAAAAAAAAACAAGATGAACCGGAAAATGTTGTGAAACTAATTTAAGTTAAAGTTCTTCTCCAAACCATACGAATGTTACAGTGGCGCCCAACCATTTAGGGAAGCCTATCCCTAGATTATAATTTAATTTCCATATTTTTCAAAAAATGATATGCTCTCTTTCTTAACTAAGTTCGAAAATTAAAGAAAGATAATTTGTTTCATTTTTGTTGATTTAGCTGATGAAAAGAGTCATACACACAATTTTTTCATACCTTCACCTAAACCTTTTTTTTTTGTACTTTTAAGGTTTTAGTTCAGCAGGAACCCTTTTGCTTTCGCGATGCGTGTTGATTCTAATTGGTTTCCTGTTGTACTAATCCTGGTTTTTTGTGTGTTTACTTCTCATCGGCTATAATTGATTCCTCTCTTGTAGAGTTTGAATTTAATTTTAAGTCTTTGAACAGTAATCATACCATAACTATAACTTTTACCCTAGTTTCCATTTCCATCCTTCCCTTGCTGATTACCTACCTAAACTAATTGTGTTACGCTTTATAATTTCTACCAATTTTAACTCAAGACATTGCTCTGGTTTGTAGCAACTGAATATCATTAATATTCATAATTATGCTACAATAATATTTGACCAAACTCGCCATTTCAAACCGAATGTATATTTCTGTTCTTGTTCTGATTTACCAGTTTACCCGAGACACAATAGCAGGGACTCGCTTGATTGTGTAAACAAAACCTTATAGGTAAGAGAGCAGTGTTTTAACTTATTTTCCACATTTATCTCGGCTTATCATTTATTTATATGGAATCTATCTTATTATGGTATATGTACTATACATTCACAAATTAATTACGTTTTGTAATTAAAGTTATTGTGAACTCGCAAAATTAATTACCATTTGGTAATTAAAGTTATTTGCATTCTTAGTACATGGCCGCGACATATTTTAGTCGCTAGCTAATTTATTTTTAATAACTTAGCCATTTTAATTATATACCATAATTTACCAAATTAAGCTTTTAGGTACGTAGGTGTTTTTTGATCGAGATAAAAATTGATAAAATCAATTAGTATTGTCCATTCTTTTGATTAAGAAAGAGCAAACTTGGCTAGTAAAAATATAAGTTAAATTATTTTATTTTCTAAAGTGAATTAATTATTTATAATAAATAAATTGTATCGAGTGAAGAGTGTTGTTTTATTTCGACGACGGAATTTTTATTAATAGCGGCCCCCAGCCGCTATAGGTTCATGCTCATACAGTTGGATTTTTCATTGAATTACAACAGTTTAGTTTTGTTTAATATATATATATATATATATATATATATATATATATATATATATATATATATATATATATATATATATATATATATATATATATATATATATATATACATATATATATATATATATATATATATATATATATATATATATATAAATATATACACATACATATATATATATAATTTAGTTATATCTTAATTAATTAATATTTTGTTTTTTTTTGCTTATATGGGATTTTTTTTGATTATTTTGAAGGAAAAACGAAAGCTTAATAAGAGAATCTTTACAATTATATACATATCCTTATCTGCCACAAGAATTTAATTTCATTAATTTTTTTTAATTTTTATATTTACTTTAAATTATTTTTGGTGTTCGACTATACTCGTATTACCAACTAACACTATTTTTTCAGAATTCTTACCAGTATATGTACATAAACTTACCTACTATACTTATTTACGTACCGATTTTACGATAGCGTACTAATAATTAGTCGAAGCCTATCAAATTAATTAAATAAGAGGTTTTCGTTGAACATTATATTCTTATCTATACCTATCAATTTATGGTATGAGCATATTTTGTTACAATTATTTTTGAAATTTTTCCTTTTATCACAATTCATAATTTTGGGGTTACGGTCGATTAAAAGTTAATTTTCGTATTGAGACGTACTTATACCATTTTTTTATAAAAGCTTCTATCTAGGACAGTTAATGGATTCAAATCGTAATTGGGATTTGGCTTCTAGAGGCGTGCGCTTGACGGTTTTGACCGACAAAAATGCACAGCTTGGCTGCAAAACGCCCTGATCTTGAAATTATTTCTTGCCGCACTAAGTTGCAGGAACTACAGCAAAACATCAACGATCTCGCTGGACTAGATGCCGAGCAACAACAAAAAGGTGCTCAAAACATCGAGTCACGATTGATGCATGTTGTAGATAGGTTATCCCGCGCTACCTAATCCAAAACTTATGGTCGAGAAGCTTACCAGGTGCTTGAATCCGGCCATGTTTTGTTGACAAGCCTTCAATTGTATCTAAACGATCTTGAAAAATTGAGCGAATCGATTGATGCCGCTAACGCTGTAGATCTAGGAGATCCAAAAACTATAGCCTCTAGCAGTTCTCAAGCAGTCACAGCGACTGATCAAGCGTATGCTATGTCATACATGATGGCGCAAATTAAGGCATTATCACAGCAAGTGACTGAACTGAGCAAGCAATATAGGAAGCAAAAACTTGCGTCAGCCGGTAGGCAAGTTCCAGTTGCCACGGCAGGAACCGCCATTAATCCAAACCACGCTCGTTTATATTCATCTAACCCACCAAGTCATGTATCATCATCTCCTAGGAATACCGCTGTGCCATCGTCAGGTCCTATTTACCAAATTCCTAGAACAGTTCCAATATAGCCAGAGCCTGAATATTTAAACGTCCATAATAAATTTCCTATAGCGACAGATCCAACACCCTATGAGAGAGAGTACGTTCGGCCAACATCGACTTATTACAAGATTGAACCCGGCGGCTTATCGCGTAGTGGTCTCTCCTTCGATGGCTCACCTACCGGGACGGCTATAAATTTATTTTGGTTTCAATAAGAAACAGTAGCTACATCTATGCAAATTGATAATGTGCGACTGCTAACCGAGATTAGTTTCGTGTTAAAAGGAATAGCGGCTTACTGGTATTGGACATTTCGCCAACAACACCCGGAAACCACTTGGTCCGAATTGAAACAACAGATGTTAGCTAGGTTTGCGAATAGACGGCCAGATATGGACATAGAAAATAAAATAGAGTCGCGTAAGCAGCTTCCGGATGAATCCTTCCTAGAATTTTACCAACAAATTTTAAGTTTAACTATTCAGTTGAGCACTCCTCACTCAGACCAACAACTCATAAAAATTCTTCGGAAAAATATGCGTCCTGGGCTACGCTACCAGTTAACCGACCGCCAATTCGACAGTATAGGCGATCTCATTGGAAGTTGCACAAGCTGGGAAAATACTTGGGCTGATTTGAAGATCGATCCAGACAGCTTTGTACCTTACAAGCGAGAAGTTCGAGGTCATGAGCAAGGAAGGTGTGGAAATCCTCAATACCTTACACCACGACGCGTAGTAAATGAACTCCAGGACAACCTTGATAGCCAATACTCAAATTACGCAAGTAATAGGTTGCCCATATCGGTTCCGCTTGGTAATCCAACTTATGTTGCCCCGCAAGTTGCAGCTATGCATACATCTAATATGATGCCACAAAGGGTCTAATATGCATACATCTAATATGATGCCACAAAGGGTCAGTTTTAGCTAACGCTTCAACTGTTAGCAGACATTTTTTTTTGTATCAACTCAGAGGTTCCGGTTTCACGGTTAATTGCGCGGCTTAATCTCAGGAGCGACAGGGGTAGGGTTTCCGGAACATGAGCTGATCAGTGATGACCGTATCTAATAGTAATAATAACAATAAGAATAATAATAAAGTAATAATAATACAAAAAAAAATAAAGAAAGAACCGTAAAAGAATGCGAGAAAATTGAACCCGCAACAACAACGGAAACAGGAAAATCATGGATGCCACATGCCTCGCCTAATACTCACCTTCGGTACATTTTCACAACCGGGTTTCTATTTCATTTTTCAATAAATAATTAAATAATTAAGTTTAGAATACTAACATAATTATTGAAAAACATCAAATACATTTTTCCTGAACATAAGTATTAATTCAAAAAAAAATAAGGTAATTATAACAAAAAAAAATCGCGAATCAAAACAATGTTCGCATAAACCAAAAATTAAGATGAACAATTCATAGGGTTATTGAAAGGAAAGATTCTTAAATAAATAAATTTGCATTACCTGGAAATTATAAACTTCGATCAATTAAATCGATCAATAGATAGAAAATTACTAATCGTACAAGATTATGCACTAACACAAGATATTATTGAATCATTGATTAATTTATAATTTCCATCTAAAGCTAGAAGATATAATAATAAATGACTTACAATAATTAGATACAATAGTAATGGTTAAGCGAAGCGTTGGGCGCCATTATGTTGAGTATGGATGAACAGCCGATGACTTATTAACGCAGGTACACAGTTACCATTCGACGACGTATTAATTTCGGTTTTTAGACGAATTTATTAATTTGAATTATGTATTATATTTTTATTATTAAATGTTTTTAATTGATCGTTTTGCAGAAACACACTGAGATTAGCACATAACAGAGTCCACACAATTGGTTTCCACCATTTTATTCATATAAAAACTTTTAAATTGTCCCCCATATTTTTATGATTTTATTGTTTCGGCTGGAGAATTTTAAGCACTATTAACACTTTTTCATATTATAGCCACAAAACTTGGCTCACCAGATGATTCAAAACTGATAGTTTATAATGCGTGCCAACATACCTATAGTATATGAGTATCGCACGACTTTTTCACATCATATATATTTTATTTTATTATAAAAATTAAACTTTTAGTTTCATTAATCTAATTAGAAGTTAATTGTTAAAATTCCCAAACTCAACTGCCCTCCAAAAAAATTTATCTCTCCCTTTTCGTTTTTTTTTTGTTCATCCGCATATCATCGCCGTATTAGTAAAACAAAGTATCAATCCCGTAAGTACAAGTTTTTTTTTCTATGCATACACATTTACAAGTAATTAGCTACATATTATATACCGATACCATAATTATCAATTCGCATACAATAAAGGGTTACAATGTATCTTGAGTTACGGTGTTTTTATACTCTTGATCAATCAATTTCATATTGAACGATGATATTGAACACAAACAATGGTAAGAATTAACTCATTAAAACTCATGGCCAAAAATTATGTACCGCAAAAAAACCAAATAGGGTTAAACACAATTTTTAAATTTAAGAAGCAAGGTTAAAGGAAACATGAAACGAACCATTCGTTACAATCGTGGGGACGTACCTGCCCCTGAGTTAGTCTCATATAGCCGGGCTTGTTATAACTTTAGTAAATATTAATAATAAAAAGGGGAAAAGCATAAAAGTGGTAACAAACTTATGTACAAATTAAAATTTTAACATCTTTGAAATGAAAGATTCCAAGAGATTTCCCATTCTGATCACATACTTCGCAAGAAAAGTTCCCTATTAGCCGCACTATTTTAGCCTTTAAATATTTAGGCGCGAGTTTTGCGGAATAATGTGACACAACCTGGCTCTGCGTAAAGTTTTTCACAAACACGGTTTGGCCTATTTTATATTTTGGGAGCCTGCTGCGTAGGTTATATGGGGCGTGCGCTTTAAATTGTGCATTACGGAGGTGTTCTTGAACTATTCGAGACAGTTTATACAAATCTTCTGGTTTATTGTCTAATGAAATATGGTTGCCGCTAACATGGTACACCTCTTTCAGTAGTCGATATGCTGAGCCGTGCATTATCGGATGGTGACCAAATACTACAAAGTACGGAGGATACTTAGTGGAATCATGGGTCGCATTGTGCAGAGCATGTGTTATCGCGTTTAAATAAATATCCCAAGTCCGTTGATCTTCTTTGATATATGCCCGAAGTGAAGCCAAGAGAGTTCGATTTACCCGTTCCGACGCATTACCTTGGGGTGAATATTTAGATGTAAATATATGTTGGATACCATATTTCTGAAGTAACTGGTCAATAATCTTGGACTCAAATTGTTTGCCGTTATCGGTAACAATCATTTTGGGTACTCCAAATACCAAAAATATACTTTTCTCCAGAAACTTGACAACTTATTGGGCGGTGGCTTGCCTTATTGCCCGAGTAAGAACAAATTTCGAAAAGTGGTCTACGGCAATTAAAATACACGTATTACCAGACTGAGTTCGTGGATAGGGCCCCATAAAATCTACGTAGATCCTTTGAAAAGGGCGAAACGTTAAAGGCAAAGAGCTCAGTGGCGGACGGTTCGTGTAATTAATAGACTTGTTACTCTTGCACGTCTCACAAGATACCACAAATTCCTGAACATCTTTTACAAGAGTAGGCCAAAAGTAATATCGTTTAATTAGCTCTGCAGTTTTGTTAATACCTAGGTGAGCAGAAGTCGGTGGACAATGAGCAGATTTTATGAGACCTAAACGAAGACAGTCGGGTACTAGAAGTTTTAAATCCGGGTAATCTGGCTGACCACAGTTCTTTAAATCTGGCGACTTTATATATACTCGTTGATTGATGACATGAAGGTTGGACTCGTTCGGATTAGTTTGGATACTCTTAACCAGTTGGTGATATGCGGGACTAAGAAACGCCTCAGAATCAAGATCGAAACTGATTGGGTCATCATCTAAACAGGAATTGTTGGATGTTTTATGAAGAATTTCGTCCATAAATGCGCGCGACAATGCGTCAGGCACATTATTTTGCGATCCTTTGCGATATTTGATTTTGAAGTTAAACCCCTGAAGTTTTAAACTCCACCGAGCCAATCTGCCTGACAAGTCTTTTTGGGACATTAGCCAGGTGAGACTCGCGTGGTCCGTTATCACAGTAAACGGTAGTCCTTCTACAAACGTCCGAAACTTTTTAATCGCTAGTACGGCCGCAAGACACTCCAACTCGGTCACACTATAGTTCCTTTGAGCTGCATTCAATTTTTGCGACATAAAAGCAATTAGAGTGTCGTGTACTGCGTCCGACTTTTGGAACAACACCGCTCCGATACCAGTGGAACTAGCATCGCATTGGATGAAAAACCGTTTATTAAAGTCGGGATTCGTGAGTACCGGTGCCGTAATAAGAGCGAACCTCAGTGCGTCTAAGGAGTTCTGGGCTTCTTCGGACCAATCAAATCGTCGACCTTTCTTCAGCAAGTTGGTAAGAGGTGCGGAAAGAGTAGAATACCCATCAATAAAACGGCGATACCATCCAGATATGCCAAGGAACCTTCGGACCTGCCTAACCGTTTTGGGAATGGGAAACTCTGCAATGGCCCAGACCTTATCAGGATTGGGACGCAACGTGCCTCCACTCACCACATAACCGAGATATTCGATCTCTTTCAGCAGAAAGTGACTTTTTTCCACATTAATGGTGAGGCCTGTCTCAGTTAAACGAACTGCCACCTCAGATAACAAAGACAGATGCTCATCGAAAGTGGATGTCGTTATGAGTAAATCATCAAAATAGACGAATACTCGGTCATGTAAGTGGCTGGGAATCACCCTGTGCATCAACCTGCATAAGGTCTGGGGCGCATTACAGAGTCCGAACGGCATAACCTTAAAATGGTATAGGAAATGGACGCCCTGGTACCGTAAACGCTGTCTTTTCTCTACTCTCCGGATGCAACGGTATTCGCCAAAATGCATCTTTTAGGTCTATACTTGACATAAACTGAGGGAGTGCATCTTTTCGAGTGACTTCGCTTAATTTTCTGGCATCCAAGCACAACCTCGTTTTGCCGTTTGCTCTCTTTACCCTAGCCATAGGAGAACACCACGGACTTTGGCTTTCCTCAATCACCCCGAGCCTTAGCATTCTGTCTAACTCCAAATAGATTTCTTTTTGAACTGCGGGGGATACCGAATAATACCGCTGTTTCACGGGAGCAGCCTCTCCTACGTCGATATGGTGGGTTACTAACGAAGTTCGACCGAGGCCTAATTTTTCAAAGCTGGGGAATTGTTCGACAACAGCTGCGAGTTGTCGTTTTTGAACCTCATTAAGCGGATGTTTCTTTGGATCGGCGATGGATGTGCTTGGAGCGGACAGACTATTGAGTTCTTCCACCATTACGGGTCTCAATCCGAAAGTTCTCCAGAAATCGCACCCCAAATACAGTTCTTGCTGTAAGCCAGGAACTATAAAAATCTGCATTTGGTGTGATTTTTCCTGATAAGAAACTAAAGAGTTGATGTACCCTATAACAGGTTGAATCGCTCCATTAGCGGTTTGGACAGAGTTACGAAGCGGATGCATAAATACATTTTGTTTCTTGATGAATTCTTCCGAGTTTTTACCTAGAGCACTTATGCTAGCACCACTGTCTAACAATCCAACAAGCGGTACGCCAGACACGGTTACATTAGTATAGGGTCGATTATCTTCCTCAACGCCATCTTCCACTACAGCCGCTAATATGCAATTTGAAAGAGTTTGGTTAATTTTTCGTTTGTTTAGAAAATATTTACGAACTCTGCTTGTGCCCGAGGAAGGTGCATGGTGATTGGACGGCTTAATATTAGACAATACATTTGTTTTACGGGGTTTTACGTGGATTTCTCCTGAATCATCATCTCCGGATCCGTGTTGGAGGCTGAATCCACTTGATTCGGTCTGGGTTGCGGTGTTGCGCGTACCCGGAAATGAAGGGACCCAGGAGCTCTCATTCCCATGTACGAGTTTTCCGGTTTTCGATTACAGTTTAGACAGTAAGGCTTTAATACGTTTGACATCCCGCATCCATAACAGAATGGACGTTGGGGCGGTTTGGGACAATCCATGAAAATATGCCCTATATCACGACAGTTCCAACAAATAGAAACTGCACCCTTAGCATTCGTATTTCTTATGGGCGGATGTCTCGTAAAATTTGAACTATTAGAGAATGCTTCAATATTGTTTGGATGAAAATAATTGGCTCCCTGTCCGGCATAATGAATCAAATTATGTTATATGTTATAATTGCGACGGTACTGGTCACGTATTCACTGATTGCCCAGCACGTCCAACTCGTTGTTTTTGCTACAAGTGTGGCTTAAAAGACACAATTACACCAAAAGGTCCACGGTGCGCGGAAAACAATCAGTGAGGACAGTGGAGAACTGGGAACCACAGTACCTCGACCAATTTCACACCCAGTCCTCCAGCCAACACTCATCAAATATTGTCGAGAAATCTGACATCACAACATCAAAAATAAATTCATATGATCCCGTTCCTTTTACAACTTCAGAAAGCGAAATCAGTGGTGTGCCGGAACCGGATAATTATCACCAGTACCAATTAAAACTCAACCACCCTTCCCAACCATCAAGTAGTAATGACACCCTACCAGTATCGTTATCTGATAATTCTCGACCGAAACGTCATTATAATGTAAAACACCGTCTAAGGACCCGCAAATATTGGAAGCA
This sequence comes from Tipula lateralis, assembly GCA_963932295.1. Taxonomy (NCBI): domain Eukaryota; kingdom Metazoa; phylum Arthropoda; class Insecta; order Diptera; family Tipulidae; genus Tipula; species Tipula lateralis. The sequence goes on along the minus strand of OZ010739.1, from coordinate 630,519 downwards.
TAAACAAAATATTAAATCGGATGTTATGTCTGCTATTATCCACAAGGTATCCATTAATGGCGTTAAATACGTAGGTCTTCTAGATAGTGGTGCTACTGTCAGCGCTCTTGGTGCTGGGACAGAAAAATATTTATGCAATAAATTCCCCAAATTCCATAATTTCCCAACCCATATAAACACAGCTAACGGACAACCTCAAAGGGTGTTTGGTTACATAAATGCGCTTATTGACTTTAACAACCAAGAGCAGATAGTTAAGCTTTATGTGGTTCCATTTTTGCAACAATCATTATATTTAGAGATTGATTTCTGAAATAAGTTTGGGATCACTCCAAACTTGCCACAATCACAAACTGAATTTTCTATCTCAGAATTAGATACAACCACCTCCAACGTTCATAAGCTATCACTGGTAGAACAGGTCAAGTTGCAACAAATAGTATCAACGTTCCCCTCTTGTACGCAGCTCGGCCTTGGAAAAACTACTCTGGTGATGCATGGAATCGACGTTGGCTCCGCTAAGCCGATTAAACAACGTTTCTACGCCATTTCACCTGCTAAGCAAAAATTAATGTACGCTGAATTGGATAGAATGTTGTCCATGGGTGTACTAGAAGAAAGTCAAAGTTCTTGGTGCTCACCGGTCACCCTGGTGCAAAAGGCCAATGGTAAGGTTCGTCTGTGCTTGGATGCCCGTGAAGTAAATAAAGTTACCATCAAGGATGCCTACCCATTGCCGCTTATTGATGAATTGTTGGGTCGAATGGACCAAACTCGCTTCATATCAAGCATTGATCTGAAAGATGCCTTTCGGCAGATTCCTCTCCATCCACAGTCTAGAGATAAGACGGCTTTCACGGTACCCGGTAGGTCACTTTATCAATTCACGGTCATGCCACTCGGATTGTGCAATGCACCACAGACAATGTGCCGCCTCATGCACCGGGTGATTCCACACCAATACCATGACAGAATCTTTGTGTATCTGGATGATCTACTAATTACTTCGGCTACTTTGTAAGAACATTTTATTCTGCTCCGTAAAGTTGCCGAACGACTACGACACACGAACCTGACCATTAATGCCCAGAAAAGCCGGTTTTTGTTGAAAAAAGTGAAATACTTGGGATACCTAGTGGGTGATGGATGTCTCCGTACAGACCCCGAAAAAGTTCGCGCCATCTTGGAATATCCCATTCCAAAAACAGTTAAGTAAATAAGACGCTTCTTGGGGATGTGTGGATGGTACCGTCGCTTCATTAATAACTTCGCATCAATTGCAGCTCCTTTAACTGACCTGAAGAAGAAAGGCATCAAAATCAAATGGTCAGATTCTGTTAACAACTTACGTCCTGTTATTAACAGGCTGTTAACAACTTACGTCCTAGTTAACCTTCTTTATACAATGTGACGCCAGTACCACTGGTGTCGGAAGCGTGCTGTTTCAAGTAAATTCCGCAGGGGAGGAACGCCCTATAGCGTTCTTCTTTCAAAAATTAAACGCCGCTCAAAGAAACTACTCTATAACGGAACTAGAGTGTTACGCCGCGGTACTGAGCGTCAAAAAGTTCCGAGCGTATATCGAAGGGTACAGTTTCACGATCTACACGGATCATGACACGGTTTGGGTTGGCTTATGTCGCACAAGGATTTGTCAGGGCGTCTGGCCAGATGGAGCTTACAACTACAGGCGTTTCATTTTCAAATCGGGTCACTAAATATATTGCCAGACGCATTGTCACGAGTCTTTTGTGACACCGTAGCTTCTATATCTTGGTTTGCTGACCAGTTGGAAGAAGTGAAAACGGCTGGTGTTTCCAGTACCTCCATTAGCGTTGAACCGCTTTATATTAACCTAAATTCTCCCGCTTTTGAGGACGCTGAGTATCGAGAACAGGTAAATAAAGTAATACAAGTTCAAACGAACCAACATAATTTTCGCGTCCAAGGCAACAAATTAATGTTCAATCCTTCATTCGGAGAGAGATACGACGACACTGACGTGCCCAATTGGAAATTGGTCGTTCCTTCCACACTCACTCAGTCATTAATTGAGCAGGCACATGTACCTCCATCTTCAGCACACATGGGTACAGCTAAAACATTAGAGCGTCTTCGTCGTCAATTTCATTGGCAACGAATGGCTCAAAATGTTAAGAATTACGTAACATGCTGTCCTATATGTAAAATGAACAAGCCAGTCAATTTTAGTACCAGACCCAGGATGGGGCATCAAGTGATATCCGAACAACCTTTCCAGAGGTTGTACATAGATCTAATGGGACCATATTCACGATCATTTGATCGTTTTGGATCATTATTCCAAATTTGTCCTATTAAAGCCTTTAAGAGAAGCGACACCGGTTCTAGTATGCCAATTTCTGGAGAACGAAGTTTTTCTGTTATTTTCAGTTCCAGAGGTCATAACTAGTGACAACGGAAAACGTTTCCAAAATGATCTCTTAATTTAATATGGTGTTGATCATATTAGAACCCTGGTCTACTCACCTCAGAGTAACGCGTCGGAGCGGGTGAATAGGACCATCCTATCGGCTGTTCGTTCCTACGTTAACGATACGGACTATAACCAATGGGACCTCCACATTCAAGAAATTGCAGCCGCCATCCGTAATGTTATACATAGTTGAACCCAATTTTCACCGCACTATTTAGTTTATGGACAGCATATGACGTTACATGGTTCAGATCACCAACTACGAAGATTACTAAGTGATTCAACCGACAACGAATTGTCTGTCTTATCCAAACCGGATCGCCTTAATTTAATTCGCTACAAAATCAAACACTACCTTAAAGCTGTATACGATAAATCCGCCCAACACTACAATCTACGCAGTCGTAATCGTCAATTTAATGTGGGGCAGGCTAGTTTCGTACGGTCAATTGCCCAAAGCGACGCAGCCAACAAATTTTCGGCGAAATTATCTCCAAAGTTCATACCAAGCATTGTTTACTCAAGAGTGGGGAATGTGGCCTATAAAATTCGCAATGTACAAGGAAAATTAATGGGAACATTCCACATGAAGGACATCAGGTCATGATCATATCCATCCCTCACTTCATACAAGGTTCATGACTCCAATTACGGTTTTACCAGAAATAGTTTAAAGGCCCGGCTTCTTGAGACATACTCAGGGTATGGGACGTCCCCACGATTTGTTACAGAGCTTTCGGTCTGTACCAAGTACGTCATCAATGGTACCTCTTTGAACTTTTGGTCTGTACCGACAGTTTAAGTTCAAGTATACTATTTCACTAATATAACCCCTAAATGGTTGTTAAAACATTACGTTTCATAAAAAGTATGTACATATGTTGGAGTTAGTAATTCTCGTGACCCATTAGTGTTGGTTACCGAAATATTAGAAGTAAATTTGTTTAATCGACATGCATGATTTGTATCAAAAAAAAATTTTTTGAGTTTTTTTTCCGAAGTTCGAAATTGCTGCAGTTGATTATCGAGAAAGCGCATCATTAATATTGACATGATCGAAAGCAAATCTCGATTATCGATTGTTATCGAGTTTTGTTGGTGATATCATGGAAAATTCCACTCACATTTGGCGTAACGTAAGATAATTCGTTTCAAATGGGTTTCAGATACTTATTCAAAATGGCGGCGAATGTCTCCACAAACAAGTTTCAAATAAGTATACATTTCGAAAACAGCCTTAGTCGTAAATAAAAATTGGTAAACAAGTATAGTAGAACAGTAATTTTAATAATAAATTCATAATTATAATGTACTTAAAGAAGACTTTAAGTCGAAATTGATTTTCATAAAATAAATGAATACATTGTCACTATAAGGAAAGTGAATTATCAAAAATTAAAAAAAATCAGTTTTGTTTTAATAATTATATAAGTGACAAAAGATAAAACACATAAATAAAAAATGAAAAACCATTTAAACTCAGTTATTAAATTAAAATCTGTTGTAATTTTTAATTACTATACAATATAATAATTAAGAAATAATTGAATTTTTAAAAATAGGTATGAATAAATAATAAATATTAAAATTGAAATTTAATATATTCTAAAGAACCATTTAAATGCACAATTAAGACTACAAAATAAAACTATTAAAATTTGAAAAGTGCTCATTAAAAGAGAGCTTGTTAAGTGTATTAAATAAACACATAAAGACTTTAAATTAAATAGCATGAAGGTGGAGTGTATTTAACAGTTTTATTACAAAAAACGAATGAGGGCAATTTAATTTTTCCAAATCTTAATTAACCATTTATATAGTTGATTTCATTTATTTTTTATTTTTATGTTGGCATTTTCGGTTCCAATTTTCAAAATGGTTCAAGTTTGTTAAATACCCAAATTTATTTATTCATATATGATATATCCAAATGACAGCGGACGCAAAACAAAAACAACCCGGTAGACCTAAACCTCGGCCAGACGTTGCAAAAAACGTAAGAACGGATGTCGTTAAAGGATCAAATTGACGAGGGACGTAAGAAGCATCATCGCATCATTTAGAAGCACAACTGAAAAACCAAAAGGAACAGATGGAGAAGGCGAAAGCCCAACGATTGCAGGCAAAAACAACACAATCAAAGAGAAAAGAAGAACCGGTATACCAGCAATACCGAAAAAAGATATATCACCCGAGACACTGAAACGCTTTCACAAATTATACATATGAAAAGTGTTTATTAGTTTGTTAAGTGTATACCCATACGACATTGCGATTAAACATTATGATACACAATAACTTATACAAAAACTAAGGGGAAATACATCGACTGCCAATTTTTTGTTAGATTAAATATTAATTATAATAAAATATCACATATTTATATATGTTTAATGCATATTGTAAAACAAAAAATAAAAATAAACATAATGCAGATTTATTTTCTAATTTGGAAAATTGCAATATAATTTATATCATTACAAAAGAATTTGATCTGGCATCCTTTATTTTTGGATCCATATCTTCAAAGTAGGTGCAAAGCTTATGTTTTAATTTAATTTGTAACAAGATTATTTATATTTATGTTTATTTTTAGTTTTGGCAATACAAGACAGGCTTGATGATATTAACGACTTAAAAATCATAACGGAACGAGAATAAGATTTAATATTTCCTATGACTGCTGATGTTGCGTATAAAAGAGGTTAATGTAGAGTTAATGATTGAGCACAAAGATGCAATCATTTAATTTCTCTGTTCTGGAATGGATACAACAAAAAACTGAAGTTTAAAAAAATACAGAATTCTAAATGATTATTATTATTGAACCAAATAAGTATATATTGATAATTTAAAATTCTTGTGTCGTCATTCCTCCAACGGAAATGCATTATCTTGAATTTTTAAGTTAAATATTATTACCTGTTTGAAATGTAGCTGACAGTGAATAAACTAATATGGTTTTCCTCCTGCGATTATTAACTTTATAGAATTTATCCACGTTTCTGAAAACACAAGAAGGACAATACGTTTTAAGAATATACAAAACTGACTCTCCTCCAGAATTTACAGAACCAGCCAGAAAGCTGCTAATCGACTGTTCATTGGAAGTAGTTATTTAAACGTTATATATGTAGTTGAAATATAATGATTTGCTTAAAGTTTTTTATATAGAGGAAACATTAATAAAGAGTTGAAGGTTAAGTTATATTTTATTAAATAAGTGAATTGTTTTTAAACAATTTATAAATTTTATAGAATAAAAATTACAATGCAGAATGGGGATAGATCAACTCGCAGATTGTATAATCGGTACAAACCAGTCAAAAGTGAAGTTCTAAATTGACCGAACCAAATCTGTTTAACCTTATCCTTAAAATGATCGAGAGTTAAAACTGGTTAGCAAAAAAAATCAGGTTAAAAAGATCGATTTGGTGATCGAATTGATCATTTCAATCTGGTCGTTCACACTCTACTCATTCTCGTTTTTATTTATTACTTACATTCTTTTCTTATTCATTTGGTTTTTTTTTGTTAAATAAAATGATCGAGTAAAGCCTGATTTCCATTATGCAAAAATACTGACAAAATAGTCAAGACGAGATAAAATATATAATTTTTCTTAAAGTGCGAGTGAACTAACAAATATTTTCAGTACAAAAAATGGGGGTTGGGGGTGCGCTTTAATAGGGTAGGAGTTGATCGTCTATAGCCATGATTTTGTGGTCTATATTCCAACTTTGCAGCTATGTAGAGACCACCAAATGTGTCTAGTATACCTTAACGTGGTAACTCCCGGGCAACGTTACAAAAAAAACGGCTAAATACTAGAGGCGAGTGGATTACACTATAAATATACGATATGCAATGAGTAAAACAGAAGGAAGTAGTACCCCAGGTGGTACAGCAATGGAAACATTGGGAAATCATTGAGAGGGCCAATCCTGGCATACACAAAACAACAAGAATATGGAAATAATAAGCAAACCGTTCGAAAGACGAGGAAGGGTTACTAGATCGCCTCAAAAAACTTTTAATTTCGCATTTGCAAATACTAATATGGAACATTTCCAAAATAATATGGGTGCAGCAGCTGCACCCCAACAAGCAGGTATAACAACCACATATAATAATACTGAAACACCTTGTCTTAAACGTTTTGACACAGAACAAGAGCAATGTTATACAACCAATGGCAAAAAGTAACAGAAGAGAAAAATCAGCAAAGCATTATTATTTCTCAATTTACGACAACAAATTAACGAACTTAAAAAAGAAATGATGCAATTAAAGCAGCATAAAATAAAAGCAAAGCCAATAATGAAGCAGAATCAGAATACCAAATTTAATGTCGAATATGGTAAATGTCAAACCGAATCATCAATGATACAGAACCAAGACACTAATTCTAAAACTAATAAAAAAGTTACATATCAAACTGATGAGGAAGCCTTAGTTAAAGAAACCGAATGGATTCGTGCTAAGTCTAGAAAAAATAAAAAGAGAAGGTTAAATAATACACCGTCACCACCACAAAAACCACAAACATTGGATCAAAACACTCCTCCTCAAAAGGTTGAGACAAAGGTCAAAAAAGATACAAAAAATACCTCCCCCACCACCTATCATAGTAGATGATGTTAAAAACTATCACGCGTTCTACGATATAATTAAGGCGAGTGTTCCAGAAGAATCATTCATCACAAAATTGATAAGTCAAAATAAAATAAGCATCAATGTAAATAGCGGAGATGCATATAAAAACGTAGTGAAAACTCTGACCGAAGGCGCATTTATCTTTCACACGTATGAAAATAAACAAGAAAGGCCCATCAGAGTCATGGTAAGGAACTTACATCATACATGTAACCCAGAACGAGTTAAAGAGGAATTATCATCAAAACAATTTCAAATAATCAGTGTAATGAACAAAATTAGCTGGAGAAATAAAAAGAAGCTAGACATGTTCGTACTAACATTCAGCAGTGACGAAAATATAACTAAACTTTATAAGATCACTAGTTTATTGGGCTGCAAAGTGGAAATTCAACCACTTAGAAAGTCTAACCTAATTCCGCAGTGCAAAAGATGTCAAGCGTCCAGATGCTTACACGCAAAAATATTGTGGCAAACTTCCAAGGTGCGTTAAATGTGCTGGACACCATCTAACTGGTGAATGCAACAATCCGCAAGTTAATTTAAAGTGTGTACACTGTGGTCAAGGTCATCCTGCTAATTATCGAGGATGTATTGTTGCAAAGGAAATGCAGAAAATTAAAAATCAAAGGATGAATAAAGCTCAAATGTATGGTCTGGCAAATCGGTATGAGAAGCAGACAGAACAGAATACCGGGCAACCTTTTAGCCGCCAATTAAGAACTGAAGGTGTTATATATGCCGAAGCAACTAGAAGCGCAGTCAATAAACCCCAGCAAAAATTGATAGATGTTGACATCAGTCAAACACTACAAGATATTCTCATAAAATTAACTAAATTTGATGAGAGGCTACAAAAATTGGAAGAAAAAGCATTGGGAGCTAAACCCAAATTAATACAGAAATGAACAGCACAATGAAAATCATGTCATGGAATGCTAATGGTTTGCTCCGACATCAGCACGAGCTACAAGCAGTTCTCGATATTGAGAATATAAATGTGTGTCTTATTTCGGAAACACATTTTACTAAACAATCTTTCATTACATTTAAAGGTTATTGTGTTTATCATACTATTCATCCAGATAATTCAGCCAGAGGAGGAAGCGCAGTCATCATTAAAAAAAATATCCAACATTTTGAAGAAGCAAAGTATGAAAAGGAAGAAATTCAGGCCACAGTTGTTTATATAAAAACTAACAACGTTCCTATTGTTGTGGCAGGCTTGGACTGTCCACCAGGACATTCTATTAAAAACAAACAATATTTAGAGTTTTTCAAACGGCTCGGGAAAAGGTTCATCATAGGCGATGACTTCAATGCGAAGAATACTCACTGGGGTTCTAGATTGACAACAACTAAAGGAAAAGGATTACTAATCGTTATTAAAGAAAATGGATGTGAATCCATTTCAACAGGAAAACCAACATACTGGCCAACTGACCCAGGAAAAATACCTGACCTAATCGAATTTTTTATAACCAAAAATATTTCTAATAATTTTATGAAAGTCAAAGAGAGCCAAGATATGAGCTCAGACCATTCTCCAATAGTTTTAACTCTAAGCGAGTATATCATCCAAAAAGGGAATAATCCAGCATTAACTAACAAATACACGGACTGGAAAAGTTTCAAAGTACACCTCGAACAAAGAGTACTTTTGAAAGTTTCTTTAAAAACTATAGCCCAACTGGACAAAGAAGTAGAAAAGTTCACTACGGATATCCAGCAATCAGCATGGAAAAGTACTCCAAAAATCAAATCAAGGTTAAAAGGAAATAACTATCCAATAGAAATTAGAGATCTCCTTAGGGATAAACGCAAATCCAGAAAAAAGTGGCACCAAACAAGAGCTCCACAAGGCAAAAAAAGACTAAACAATCTTACTCAACAATTAACAAGAGAAATTCGGAAATTAAAAAATGAGTCACTTAATTTCTACTTAAGTAAATTGATGAATGACAGTAATACAAAATATTCACTCTGGAATGCAACTTAAACTCTGAAAAGGCCAATAATGTCAATACACCCTATCAGGAAAATGGATGGAACATGGGCGATATATATTTCAACCTCATGAATGTCAATTGCGAGAAACATTTGATGAAAACATAATTCAAATACACGATGATGTTACACCTACATCGTCCAAAGAAGTAGCAAACGAAATTAAAAACAATTTAAACTTAAAGAAAGCACCCGGGTTGGATTTGATTACCGGAGAAATAATAAAACAACTACCGAGAAAAGCTACGGTGAAGTTAACTAATATTATAAATGCTTCATTCAGATTAAAATATGTGCCAAAACTTTGGAAAGTAGCTGAGGTTATCATGATTCCTAAACCAGGAAAACCACCACATTTAATAACATCATATAGGCCTATATCGTTGCTGCCGATAATGTCTAAGCTCTTTGAAAAGTTACTTTTAAAAAGACTCAAACTAATAATTGAAAGAAATAACCTAATTCCGAATCATCAATTTGGTTTTCGCAGTGAGCACTCAACTATTTACCAAGTCCATAGAATAACCAATATTATTGAGAAGACATTAGAAGAGAGAAAAGTTTGTTCTGCAGTATTCCTTGATATAGCACAGGATTTTGACAAGGTTTGGCACGAAGGTTTAATCTACAAGCTCAAACCAATCCTACCTAAACAGTACAGCATAATACTGGAATCATATATAACAGAAACATATTTCAGACTTAAGCAAGAAGATGAATACTCTGAGTTAAAAGAAATAAAAGCAGGAGTTCCACAAGGAAGTATACTTGGGCCACTTCTGTATTTATTATACACCCGAGATGTTCCAATCCCACACAACAATACGATTGCCACTTTCGCCGATGACACAGCCATCATGGCAGTAGGTGACAACAACTCAGATACAACAGAGAAATTGCAAGCCGCCATAGATCAAGTATTGAACTGAACAAAAAAATGGCGCATAAAATTAAATGAAACTAAATCTGTCCACGTCGATTTTACGAACAAGAGATTAGTATACAAACCAGTATATTTAAACAACCAAGAAATACCGCATGCAAACACTGCTAAATATCTTGGTATGATATTAGACGCTAAGCTTCGCTGGAAGGGTCATGTAAAAAAGAAAAGAAATTAGATGGGTTTAAAATACAATAAAATGTATTGGTTACTGGGAAAAAATTCTCATCTATCAATCCCTAATAAGGTTCTGCTATATCAGCAAATATTGAAGTCTGTTTGGACTTACGGTATACAGCTGTGGGGCTCTACTAAGCAGACCAACATAGATATTATCCAACGGTTCCAAAATAAGGTGTTAAGAAACATCGTGAATGCACCATGGTTTGTCAGAAATATAGACATACACAAAGATTTGGGCATAGACCCCATCAAAACTGAAATTATGAAATTTGCTAGAAGTCACGAACAACGACTGCTGCATCATGTCAACATAGAGGCTATCCAGCTACTGGATAATACGGATTTATTAAGAAGGCTAAAAAGAGTAAAGCCTTTTGAGTTAGTGTAAAATCGATTAAAATAAATGTATCTAGCGCACAACAAAAGCGCGATTAAATAACCAATATCATGAAATAAGGAGTACATCGATGGATGAACCCTTAAATTTCAGTAAAATGTAGTAGTTTAAGTTAGAATAAAATTTCTTATAAGTCTAAGACTAGATTGTAATTAAAACGAAATAATAAAGTAATATTATTAAAAAAAAAAAAGATACAAAAAATTAATTCAGTACTGAGTAAATTTTTATGGTTACTGAGAAAATAATTATAGCAGTACTGACAAAATATATGAAGAGAAGTATTTTTATTCAGTACTGGAGAAATATTTTATAGGGAAAATAAAGATGGATGATTTTTTATGGTCAATTCATAATGTGCCACTCATTGTGAAAATAATTGAAATAACGAATAAATATGTTCAGTTTATTTTTTTAAATTTATTGTTGTAGATTTAAAGTGTATTTTGTCTTTTTTTTGAAGAAACAAAAAAAAATTTGAAAATGTTACACGCATCTGTCAAAATATATCCACTATAAAAAAAGGAAAAAACGATCTCTGTCACTCTAATGGCATGTTTAATTTTTTTCTCGCTTTGGTTTTTTCAGTAAAAAATACAAAAAAATTTTCATAATAGAAATCAGACTTAAGAACAGTATCGAAATAAATAAATACATGCATCGTAATAGGAATATAAACATGTAAAGGTGATGAAAAGAGAAAAACCGTTGAGATTAAAATTATAAGGAAATACCAAAGTCGACTGTAATGTGTGTGTGAAGCCAAACATTATGCATACATATGCTGTAGGAGGATATCACCCTTTAGTGGTATTAGTGTATATTCTTCTATTCGTACACGATTGCGAATACAACAAACACACACCACCTAACTATTATTGAGTAAAAATGTAGATAAAATTGCAAAATAAAAACGAATGAGCGTATCTTACTCTCTGCTGTCAAACTCAACGATTATTTTAATAAACTTCATTGACGTCAGAGTTACATTACCGCGGGAATTATGAATTAATTGCAAGGTAAGATGTTTACTTATATTTTGGTTATTAAATGTTTAAATTACATTAATTTGGTAACAAAATGTTTGAATTACAAACATTTAAATACATTAAATAAACATAATTAATTTTTATTAATTCTTTTTATTAAAGTTTTTGTTATTTTTGTATTTTAGGAACCGTACAGTAATTATTTTGTTGAGAATTAATCGGTCAAGGAATATTAACAAGTAAGTGAATTGTGATTTTGTAATTATCTATTTAAGAAGTATAGTTCGGTTTTTTAAAATTAAGAATTTGAATTATAATTGTCGCGCATTACACATTTTTCGTCTGTGTAATTGTTTATAATATATTGATCGAGGTCGGTTTTTAGGTTAGTAAAGTATCTTTTATTTTTTTAATTTAATTTTGTGATAAAAACCTAAGTGTTCCAGTGTGATATTTTTTTTAACGTTTTTGTGATATAAATCTGTGATATAAGATTATAAGCTAGTCATTATTTTCTTTTATAGTAGGATACTTGGGTGACGTCCTTTCACAATTTTTACACGTCGTTTTTGACACTTTCTGTTTAATTTTTAAGAGAATCTAAGATAAATATGTCTCGTTTTTGCTCCGTGCCAGGATGTTATCCTAAACTGTCAGAAAATACTAAAATCCCCACATTTTCTTTCCCGTATTTTGAGGAATTAAAATCGAAGTGGGTGAATGCAATCGGTCGTTTTAATTGGAATCCATCCAAATATTCGCGAGTATGTATTAGGCATTTTAAAGAAGAAGATTTCATTACTTTTCCCAACGTCAAACATAAACTTCACCAATTATGTGCTAATGCCGTTCCATCTATTTTTTTACCACCATTTCAACCATCTCCATGCTTGCCTTTTCAATTTGAACAAAGTGCACAGATTGAACAAACTTTAACACCATCAGACCATATTACAAATTTTGATTTTTTTCTTAAAGATTTCGGGGAAAGGTTAAATAACAATTCAGATGATGTTGGGTGCAATATTTCGACGAAAATATGCGTCACCAATAATCTTTACGTTAAGATTATTGTAAATTATATTCAAATATTTAGAGCGGATTTAGAATTGTTTCCCCGTAATATGAAAATATCGAAATGGTCTCAACTTTCTTTTATACTATCTAAATACAGTGAGATTGCTGAAAATCACGAGCAATTATTGAATAGTGCTTTGCGCTATTTGATAAAGGCCCGAGACATTGATGAAGATTTCCCCCATTTTGGCAAACTAGATATAATTATTAATCAGGTTGAAATGTTCAATAGACAAAAACCAAAATATGATTCCGAGACTATCGTGTTCGCGTTTATAATATATGCCCATTCTTCGGCAACATATATTTTAAGAAAATTTTTAATTCTGCCTCATATAAGCTATTTACTTCATATCTCTTCACGCCTTCACATTTCACAATGATGAGAACTATTTATCTCATATTGCAAAATCTTTGATTGATAGAGACAAGTACGTCGCATTTTTAACCGACGAAATATATATAGAAAAAAGCTTGCAATATTAGAGTAACAAAATTATTGGACATGCTGTCAACAGTCCCACTGAATGTGCTAGAACGGTAATGGCATTCATGATCAAATCGGTTTTTGGAAATTTAAAGCAAATTGTTCGTCTGTTTTCAGTTGTTCGACCTACTGGAGAAATATTATACGATTTAACAAAATCAGTTATCAAATTGGTCCAATCTCTTGATTTTAAAGTTTAACTTATTGTAACAGATAATAGGATTAATCAAAATATGTTTTCAAGATTCAGTCCGGAGGGTAACTTTTTTTCTAATCCAGATTTTCCAAATTTAAAAATATTTTTACTTTACGATTCCGTTCATTTATTTAAAAATATAAAAAATAATTGGTTAAATTTAACAAATGAGTATAAAACTTTTTTTTTCCTGGACTTTAAAGTTTTTTCTATAAAACTAGCAGATTTTGTTAATTTTGAAATTTTATATAATAAAAATAAAAGTAATTTGATTCAATTGTCGAAACCCTATAAATTTGACCATAAGACAGTTTTTCCTAACAGCTTAGAACGGCAAAATGTTAGAATAGTAGATAACATATTCCATGATTCTGCTATTGCCGCGTTATACGAGTTTCATGATATGAGAGAAACAGCTGACTTCTGTGTTATATTAAGAACATGGTGGAATATAGTAAATACTAAAATTTAAGGGTACTTTTAAAAGAACGGAATCGGCCCTTCCAATCAAATCGATAACAGACAACAATTTATTATTTTTAGAAAAATTTATAAAGTGGCTCGAGATTTGATATTCGAGTGATAATAATGGTACGCTAACTACTTGTACTTTTGATGCCCTCAGACATACCACTCAAACTATTATCGATTTTGTTTCATTTGCATTGACACATATTAACGTAGATTACATTTTAATCGGAAAGTTGCAAACCGATGATTTAGAAGGTAGATTTAGACTTTATCGTTCATTATCTGGTTGTAACTACCAAGTGCCCTACACAGAATCATCGCGAGCGAAAAAAAATTAGGATACACAACATTTTTGAACATCATGCCAAAGATTATTCAAAAATGTTACAACCAAGTCGATTTTTCAGATTTTGGTATAATTTAGACAATAATACTTATCGAAAAAGTAGAAATTGACGACGATGCCAAATAATACGTAAGTTGTTATGCGGCTCAGAAAGCATTAGGTTATCTTAATTGCAAATCTTGTCAATTTCTATTTTTGGCTGATAAAGGAGCCCTCACTAAATCTTTTTATTTTAATTATTTGCAACGTGGAGGGCTTTCTGTTGCTTCACATGAAGTAAGTTATATTATTGTTCATATGTGTTTTTTTTTTCAAGCTATATTAAATAATAAAGAATTAAAAGAAAAGATTTTCAAGCTAAAAAATAATAAGGGCATTTTAATTAGTTTAACGATAGATAGTTTGAGAAAAGATTTTTCGACCGTTATTGATTTTGATCATGATTGTGGGTCTACTAACTTCAATGTCTATTGTAGTATAAGCAAATGTTTTGCAAACATAGTTTTAAACAATTATGTTAAAAAAATAAATGATAAATGTCATGTTCTTTCTAACATAATAAACCGAAAAATATTCACTTTTAAAAAAATGATTATATTTTAGTTTTATTAAGAATTTATTAACCGATTTTTTTTTTTCATGTGAATCAACTATGAATCGCCACTGAAGGCCTAGCTGCATTAGAGGGATTAGCTGCAATAAGCACCATTTTTATTTTTAATTTTTGAAGTCTAGTCAATTTTTATTATTTATGAATTATTGAATTATATTTATTAAATTTTATTTTTTATAATTTATGTTTGTTATGTTTTTAAGATATTTTAATTTAAAAGGTTTTTACGCTTAATGGAAACCTTAATCGTTTATGAATTGCCATAGGGCTTTTCCTAAATATAAACATATATGTAATTAAAAACAAAGTGGGAGTTTTATTTTAATCTAACATTCATATATTCTTTCGAGGTATAATTTCATATTACTACTTTGATACCGTGTCGAACTAGTGAAACTAGCGAAGGGTCATTTTAAATTTCACACATATAGATGCAAAAAGACTAAAGAGTTTCTTTGGGCGGTTTGATTCAGTGACAATGGTTCAGAGTTCACACGAAACCTCGCTCCTCCACCCATAACACCCTTACGCATAATTGAAATCACCAGTAACAATGACAGGATTTCACAATGGACTAAAGAATTTCTTTGGGTGGTTTGATTCAGTGACAATGGTTCAGAGTTCACACGGTACCTCACTCCTCCACCCATAACACTTTTACGCATAATTGAAATCACCAGTAACAATGACAGGATTTCACAATAGCAAATTCAATTATTTTAATTACACTTGAACTCTAATTTTGGCACTAGGTGATGCATAACGGCTGTAAACATACAACAATGTTTAAATTGGTTGTGCTAAATATAGTATGTGCTTTTCGTTTGTACTGTCTTGGCAAAACAGCAATTTGTTTCATAATTGCACTCTTTAACTTCCATTTCCTTATCATTTACAGTAAAGGCTAGAGATCATCGACGTCATATCTTTATGATTTGGGTATATCGCCGTGTCCTGTTCAAATACAAACTGATAATTGGTTAAGACTGTCAGTCTTAACCGATTATCAGTTTGTAGTTGAACAGTACAAATTAAAATATTCAAACTTTCAGCACATTTATCTTTACAATTAAACATTCATACCGTGACGTCCATGAAAAATCAACACAAACTTTTTCGCGAAACGATACACCTAGACCATAAAATTTTAACTCGAAAAAATATTTTAATAAAATCTTGTGTAAATAGATAAAAGTTTTATTAAAACATTTATGAATTTCGAATCAAAATACATTCATTCTTTTGAAACTCATATATATATTTAAGTTTGGTTTGAAAAACTTAACCTCAAACCTAACCTACTCGTATTTACACAAAACCAACATTCACGCGATGTTATCCACAACACTACACTATTGTGTATTATCCACAATATTCTATTAATTTACACAACACTATATTTATTATACAATAAAATAAAATTATTTTGCATAAATTAATCTCTGCATAGATGTCATTTTCATTGTAATGTTTATCAAAATTAACATTGCCATTTTAACAGTCGTTTATCTTTTAGTAGAGATGGAAAAAAGAATAAAAGTACTCAACCTTTTGTAGTGTGCGTCTATAGACCTTAAGTAGTGTTAGTAAGAAACGTCAAATTTTGAATTGTTTTTATATGGATTTTTTCATTTACCAACACACTCAAAGGTTGATATTTTCGTTTGATTATGCTCGTGTAAAAAAAAGAAGCAGGCTTGTGTGAACACCCATACACTACAGTCGGCTTTGGGAAATATTAAAATAAAATATATAATGTTGCACGATATAACAATTATTTTTGAAAGTTTGACATATTATGTAAACAAAAATAATGATCGTTAAGTTTTTATTTATTTCATTAAATATTTCTGTGTATTCCAAAATATTATTTTCACCATTAAAATAAAAACCGAAAATAAACATACAATCAGAATTTGAAAATGTGGATGCTCAGGTGACTAAATAATTACATTATATATAAACCAAAACCCCCTTCACTAAAAGCCGGCCAAACTTTTTAAATCACAAATACCATAATAGATTTGCCAGACATTTCATAATGTTAGTTACAGCAACAATGCAATGTAAATTTAACAAAAAATGGTTTTGCTCGTTTACTTTCGTCAAAATCAATTTCGAATCACGAAACACACACACACTAATAAATGGCTGTTCTACTGGTTCTACATACTTTGTTTTGTTTATTTGCATTTAGTTATTTATAGTAGGTAAACGCAGGAGCACGTATTTTGAATATGCAATCTTTTAATTAAAGGTACCGAAATTTGTATTAATCTGAATTTATAATTTGACAATAATTATAATACAAATAATGTACCTTTATAATGTGCGAATAAAAAATATTTTAATTATCATTTTTCGGATATTAAATTATTATCTCGGACATAACACCTAACCTAACCCGCACCGGCACAAGTCATAACCGTTGAATATTTTATATTTTTGTTATTGTAATGTCATTCCTCTTCAAATCTTCGATTGTTGTTGTTTTTATTTTTTTGTTTTTCATTGCATCGTGCAAATCAGACAAAACATTTACGTATTCGGATTTGCATCATACATTTTATACTATTTCTCCTGCCATACTTTTATTTGTGTTGGTTAGTTTTTGTACTTTTTATATTATTTCTCCTGCCAAACTTTTAAAAAAAAGGATTTTTAAGATATTTATTTGTGTTGGTTAGTTTTTACACAGTTTTTATACTATACAAAATTACGTCATTTTATTTTGGCGTATATATATATATACGCCAATACTACCTCGTGTCTCGCAGAAAACTTTTAATGTGTTAATCTCTGACGACTTGTTATATAGGAGATTTTGTATAAACATATAAGTAAATACGTAGCTAAAAATCCAATTAAGGAACTATCCTGAATATTTACACCAAAAATTATAATAAGTTATTATTTATTTATTTATGTAATTATACGACAAAAGAAAAATTGCAGACACAACACAACTGTTATTAATTAAAGGAATGCCATCAATTCAAAGGTGTGTATTTGAATTTCTATTTTCAAAACTTGTACTAATATAATTACGTGTAATTACATTACTCTTTTGAAGTTGGTTTATCACGATGATCAAAATCAGATATCAAATGCTATTTAATTCATTCATCTATACGATCCTAGTCCAATATGTGTGCCAAGAACCATTCAAAATGTGGCCGATTTTCTTTTGAGATAACTAAATTGATCAATTTCATGCTCGAAAAAAGTGTCAAAAGATATTATGTATGGTATGTCTATGTAAGTTAAATACAACTAGTTTATTCTATAAAATAAATAATGTCTTGTTTAATTTTTTATTTTTTTTTTTATATTTTATTCTATGCTATCTTTTTTGGGGCTCAAGGCTCTCCCAGCTCTTTCGCGGTTCGCTTATTTACGTCCTATTTTACGCCTTAAAGGCCAAATCGAGGACGTACGGCTATATGTCCGATTTTCGTAGAACCATCTGCGCATTGCATAGCTCCATGCCAGCCTATAGTACTGACATGGAAGATGGGTCGGCCCATGAGTTCTGCACTCCAACAGGGGGTCATAGATGTGTTCATTAACACCACTGATCGTAATCAGATGGTGAAAAATCCCTTTTGCATACTGCCCCTATCGGGATTCGAACTCGGTACCTCCCGCTCCAACTGCCACAGCTTTAACCACTGAGCCACCTGGCCGGTAAATAATGTTGTTTAATTTGATGGAAAAGATTTCAGCTTAAATAATTTCGGTAATATCATCTCCTGTAAGTAATTATAATTTATATTTCAAAAATTAGATGTTTGTTTTTCTCATATGAATGGCTATGAGGAATAATAAATACTATAAATCATAGTGATAGATTTTAAATCTATTAAAATTCCAAAACACGCTGAAAAACGTTGAATCTGATTGAATGTATATACGAACATAAATTAATTATAATTCGATACCAGAGTTTAATTAATTGCATAAATTTAACTGTTGAACTTAAATGTTCCTAATATATTCCTATTATATTGCATATTATATTGCATAAATTTAACTGTTTAACTTAAATGTTCCTAATATATTCCTAATATATTCCTATTAGAATTATTTATTTGTGTTATAGTTTTCACCGGCCTGACATTATGCATTATCGGTAGTAAAATAGGTACCTAAAATTAAAAAGGTATTAATACGACGTAGATATCTTTACATTTATTTGGTAGCCATTTTCGTTAAACTATTTTTTTTCGTGATTTTTTAAATTTACATTTTTTCTGTTAAGAAGTTTTGATTTTTGTTAATATAATTGGATTGTGTTTTTTATCTGTGATTTTGAACGATTGACGTTTTTACTGTGATCAAAAGACGAATTTAATTTTTGAACGATATTTTAGTGTAATTTAATTTTAGTGTTGTTTTAGTTTTTAATAACTTAAATAGTGTTTGAATTTAGATTAAATAATCTAAGTTCAAATGTACTAGATTATTTAAATATATAATTTAATTTAATAGTTAGTTTAAAGTACAATTTATTTACTGTTAAATTTTAATTGTTTATATCGTAAGTTTTTATAACTATTGAAAAAAATTTGCTACATCTAGGAAACGAAGCGATATTTGGCTTCATTTTTCTCCAATTAATTCAACTCAAGCTAAATGTGACTTGTGCAAAACAGTTTTAGCCTGCAAAGGTGGTACTATTCCAAATTTAAAAAGGCACATTAATAAAAAACATCCAATGGTAATGTGTGGAACAGCAACACGACTCTATAGTTGTGCCGTTAATACAATAGATGAAGATGAGATAGCCCCGAACTCAGCATCAGCGATTAATATCACTCTAAATGAACCTTGCTCTTCCAGTTCAAACCTTCGCCAATAAATTCCTGAAATAAATGTGACTGAATCAATTCAGGAAATTATACCTCCCAACAACGGTTTACCTCTTCACGGCTAAATCAACCAACTCTCTCCAGTTTTATATTAAAACCCGCATCAGTCAATAAACAGAAAAGAATTAATAACGTAATCAATTGATTCTTTTTAACAATATGGAATTGTTACATAAAATGATTTTTTTTCATCCATTTTCCAGTTAAAAAACAAGAAGAAATAAATAAATATGTAATGTAAAATATTTTATTTATAAATAATATTCTTCTATTAATTAATTAATCTATTTGAAAAAAATATCAAAACATAACCAAAACTAGGCAAAAATATTTCAATTAAAACAATAATCCTTCATTATACTATTGAAAATGATTTAGACTACAAAGTTTCTTTCAACGAAAAAAAAAGCAATTCGTTCAAAAAAATCGTTCTTTTCAAACGAATCACTTCGTATAGAAGAATCATTTCGTATAAAATAATCATTTCGTATAAAAGAATCATTTCGATCAAATGAATCAGTTCGGTTCGGTTATCAAATTAACAAGAGTAAATGAGACAGTTTTCAAATACTGAGAAAAATATATGTCTCAAAATTGTTTTTTATTTTCATTCAATCAAATAAAAATTTGATATTTTAAGTTCAAAAATATTCGTTATAGTGTAATTTTTATTTTTTATATTATAAATATATTTCGGCAATCAAGTTACTATCTTCAGTATTTATCATGAACTAAAAAGTAAATTTTATTTCCATGCCTTTTTATACTTTTTCCAGGGTAGAGTGTTTTTAAAAAGTATAAAAAGGCATGGAAATAAAATTTATTTTTTAGTTCATGATAAATACTGAAGATGGCAACTTGATTGCCAAAATATATTTATAATATAAAAAATAAGAATAGTGGAATTAGGTATAAGAATAAGGATAAGGAATATTTTTGAACTAAAAATATCAAATTTTTATTTGATTGAATTTAAAAGAAGAATAAGTCACACATAAGAGAAATTGTTAATATGAATTTCAACAGCTTATTATTTGTAAGAGCGATACAACTATATTTTTGTGTCGTATTTATTATTTAGATTGAAACGAGACACATATTTTTAAATCTTCATATTCTTCTTTTGTTTTAAATTTTTTTATTTTGAAACACAAAACAAAAACTGTCAAACTTATACGAAAACATCTTCATTATTTAAATATTGAACGCGTAAAATAAATATTAAGTACCATTTAATATATCAAATAAATTAAGTAATCCATGGAATATAATATTACAACAGTATAAAATTAAATTAATCAATCAATCAAATGACAAGACAATAGATAATTTAAATCGTATGTCATTCGCGATAGACATCAAAAATTCATAACTTTCTTATTTATTTCATAAAACAATATTTGAGGATTATTATTTTCTTGATATAAAAATGTAAGTAAGATGTAAATTAAAATGTGGATTGTCTTGTGTTAATTAAAAATGTATACCAGACCAGTTACATATTTCAGATAATATATCGCTACCTACAAAATTATTGATTACAGATGTGAGTGTAAATCAAATACAAAAAAATGTTTTTGGAGATATTATTGGTTATAGTTGTTTGTATCTCGAAAAAACACTTTAAAATCAAACAAAATCAATTATGATTGTGCAATTTAAAAAATTCACCTACACGTGCATTGCTATAAAATTGTATAATTCTTCGATTGATTTGATAATTAATGTTATAATGTTATTTAAACTTTTACCAAAAATTGGTGGTGGATTTTTAATGTCAACCCAAGTGCAACATAAGATAACTGTTGATATTAACGATCAAAAAGCTTTGAAGGAATGAATGAAATGAAATAACTTCAATTATTTTAAACAAAGAAATTTTTATTGATTAGTTCAAATTCAATTTAGTTTATATTGAATAATAGATTTTTAAAATCCGAATATTGCACGTTAAAAATCTTAATCTATTACTAAACTATATAAGGTTTTTTTTACAGCTGATTTATTTGAATAAAAACTTAGAATTATAAAAAAAACAGCTTTTTATTTCCCTAAAAACTTAATATTTGAATTAAGAAATACTATTTTCTTTAAGTTTTTGGGTTTGATTCGGTTTCTTCTCTCAGTTAATATTAAACCTGTTTTAGAGAATATCCTTTCCGAAGATACCGAGGACGCTGGTATGGCTAAGATCCGTCTTGCTATTTGTGAGTCTTGGATATACTAAAACTCTCTGTTTCCACCATTTTAAGGGGTCGTCCTTACGTGGAATCAGTGGCTCCTCTGTATATTGACGCAATTCAATAAGTGCCTTAGCAGTAGGTGAATTTATTTGCTGTGTTGGATGCTGCAAATCAAAATAACTCCAAAGGGACGTAGATGGTGCTTCTTCTGCTATGGGTTCTAGATATTCAACACTGCTCTCCTCTTGTTGGATGATATCTGTTATTAATCTTAATATCCTCTCCTTAACTTGTTTTGAGCTTGACTCATTAAAAATTTTTTTAAATCGAGGGTCAAGATATGTTGATACTTGGAGAGTATAATTTTTATCAGCATTTAGAAACCGTTCTGATATTTTTCTGCTGACAACATCCAAAAAAGAAGTCGCGGTGGTTGTACTGATTTGTGTTCTCAAATTATTTAGGTATTGCTTAACTCCTTCCATAATGACCAAAATTTTAGATACAGTAACACACTTTTCCGCACTTAATTCGTTGGTCAATTCATCGAATGGCTTCAATATTTTGGTAATTTCATTCAAACTTGCCATATTTGCAGTACTCAACATTTCTAAATGAACTTGAAGATGCGGCAATGCTATAGTAGCTTCAATAGGCTCTTGTAACTGACAGAATCTGCAATTTGAATAAGTTATGAGTAAAAACAATAATTCGTAAATTTAAGACAACATTACCTTTCAAACATATGGTATGTTGAATTCCACCGAGTAACGACATCGTTCATCAGTTTTAATGGGGTACTTGTTCCATTAATCTGGGTTTGTAGTTGTTTCATTTTATTATTCGTTATAATACTGCGGTGGAAATATTCTACTATACCTTTCACTTTTTGATGTAATGTTGAAATTTCTTTTATTCCATTTTGGACAATTAAATTTAAAGTATGAGCAAAACAACGTACATGCTCTTGTTTTGATAATCGAACTGCTGCTGATATATTGGCGGCATTATCCGTAACAATAGCTGATATTTTTTTTCAATGCTATACGTTTGAAAACACTCTACCAATGTGTCTTTTAGAAATTCAGCAGTGTGGCGAGAAGATGACACATCAACGAAATCCAATTGAATTCTTTCTATCACCCAATCGTTGGTGATAATGTGCCCCGTGATTGCCATGAAACTATCAGTACTAATAGATGTCCATGTATCGGTTGTTATTGCAACACTAGAGGCCTGGTTTATGAAACCTTTTACATTTTCAAAACATTCCTCATATTGTTGTGGTAATAAGGATTTAGTTAACATCGATCTTGATGGAAGTTGATAGCTAGGGTCCAACGCTTAGGGAAAACTTACGAAATCCTATATCATCAACAATTGAAAATGGTTGGAAATCTGTGAAAGTGAATTTTATTTATTCGTTGTTTAATTTTCTTGGTCGAGTTATTGAGGTTGGCCGGACTAAATATCAAGATAGAGTCTTGTCGAAAATTATTCGAAGTTTATGATGATGATGGTCCAGATTGCATTAACGTATTAATGGTCACTGGTGCTAGTTGATTCGTGATTTCATTTGACCTCAACAAAGTTGTTGAACTACTTTGTGAAGTTCCTTCTGGTATTTCAACAGTACCACTTGAAGATGCTGTTTTTCCAACAACCTTTTTTTTTGTAATACAGTTGGATGTTTAACAGAAATATGTCGTTTTAAATTGCTAGTAGCCCCGCCTTTGTAACTAAAAGTGCTCTTACAAAGATCGCACTTAGCTTTGATATCATCAATGGCCGTGAAATGAAGCCACACATCATTTCGTTTTCTTGACATCGAAGTCATAACTATCTAAGCTATTCTACAACTAAACTAAAGTAAATTTAACTATTTTACAACTACGCTAAGCTAATCTATATAACTAAACTATATCGAAAATTTTTAAACTACTCTTAAAAATTATAAGTTAACTTACTAAACTATTTTAGAACTAAATTCAAATTTTAGAACTTAACTATTTCTAATTTTATTAGCTAATATTTAAACTACGCAGTTTAAAATTTACGCAAAATAAAAATTTACAAAAACTTAAAAAATGCTTAATACAATATAAGATATGAAAACACAATATAAAATATGAAAATACTTAAAATAAAGATCTATAAAAACACTCAAAAATATAGAAACGGCCAAAAAGATATTCAAGAACGAAACCATTGATTTAACGAAATCCACCAAATTAAATTCAATATGGCGATGCGAAATAAAAACCTATAAGGAAGATCTTCAATACATACAACATATTATGTATAAGAATAAAATATACAAATCCAGGGATAAAACCTTAAGAATTATAATGGAATGGGCTACTTTATATATAATTTCGTTAGATGTCTATAGTGGTTTAAGGAATTGTTGTAAGGAATTTATATTTTATAAATTTTATATATAATATATTATATATATATATATATATATATATATATATATATATATATATATATATATATATATATATATATATATATATATATATATATATATATATATAAAAAATAAATAATTATTTCCACAACTAAATTTATAATTTTTTATTTATATGATCTTGCTTGTACAACTTTGTTTCTTCGACTGAATGAATTTGCATTTTATTTTTCGCACGACTTATGAACTATAAAATTGAACTTAATCCTGATTGGATCCATAACCGTATATTTTGTTGTCGATTGATAATGGGTAATTTCACATTCGCGGTTAGACAAAATTCAAAATTTAATATTGTATTACTATTACTCCCTAGATGCCACGCATAACGATAAAGTTTAACAATCTTATAACGATAATGAATATTGAATAATAATAAAGTTTTAGTACAATTTTGCTGCGAAATGTCAGAATAATTTTATGGAGTTCGTTCAACAACATATGGACCATGGATAGGAATTTAAAGCTAAGTATTTAATGTTAAATACATAATAATAGTGCTAATTCTAATTATGTTTACTTTTTAGATGCATTGATTGCTATATGGTTAAGGTGGGATAGACCTAGTACTATGGTCTAACTCGAGGTTACTTCTTAGGATTAGGGTAGGTAAGGATAATGCATTAAAAGATTTACGTGGTAAGTAAGTTATATGTTGATTCGTTCATTTGTAGGTACTTCGTTTTCCAACATGTGGTCAATAAATAATTGTTCTAAATTAATATCTTGATAAAAAAATCGTAATGGAATTCAAACGTAATAGTGTAATTGCACTGTATTTGGATGGAAATTCACAAACAGCAATAGTTCGTCAGCTCCAGCATTTGAATTTGAATGAAATATTTGTGTATCGAACCATAACTCGATACAACGTAACTGGTAGCATCGCTAAACGCAACAGAGGCGGTGCACAAAAGACAGCAACATCAAAAGAAATGATACGAAAGGTGAAGAAACGAATCCAACGAAATCCTCGTCAAAGTACCAATCAATTAGCCGCTCGTCTACATGTTTCACGATACAGCATTATATATATATATATATATATATATATGCATATATCTATATATATATATATATATATATATATATATATATATATAAATATATATATATATATATATATATATATATATATATATATATATATGTATATATATATATACATATATATGTGTGTATATATATATATATATATATATATATATATATATATATATATATATATATATATATATATATATATATAAAATATTATATATAAAATGTATATAATTATATAATTTACATTTTATATATGATATATTATATATATACTATATTATACATATTATTATATTATTATTATATTATTTTTGGTTATGCAGTTTTAGAGGGACTATATCGCAAGAACCCATCATAGAAAAATTCTAGAAAAATCACAAATACTTGTTAAAACCTTTCTTAGCCCAAATCAATAATCCAACGAATGATTTCTATGTTTGAGGGACTATATCGCAAGAACCCATCATAGAAAAATTCTGGAAAAATCACAAATACTTGTTCAAACCTTTCTTAACCCAAATCAATAATCAGTTGGTCCGTCCAACGAATGGTTTCTATGTTTGAGGGACTATATCACAAGAACCCATCATAGAAAAATTCTGGAAAAATCACAAATACTTGTTCAAACATTTCCTTACTCAAATCAAGAATCAGTTGGTCCGTCCAACGAATGGTTTTTATGTTTGAGGGACTATATCGGAAGAACCCATCATAGAAAAATTCTGGCAAAATCACAAATACTTGTTCAAACCTTTCTTAACTCAAATCAATAATCAGTTGGTCCGTCCAACGAATGGTTTTTATGTTTGAGGGACTATATCGCAAGAACCCATCATAGAAAAGTTCTAGAAAAATCACATATACGTAATCAAACCTTTCTTAACTCAAATCAACTCTTAGGTGGTCCGTCCAACGAATGGTTTCTATGTTTGAGGGACTATATCGTAAGAACCCATCATAGAAAAATTCTGGAAAAATCACATATACATGTTCAAACCTTTCTTAACTCAAACCAATAATCAGTTGGTCCGTCCAACGAATGGTTTCTATGTTTGAGGGACTGCTGCAAACTATTAATAATCAAATGATTAGTTGTTTATCGTTTCAGTAATCTTTCTAGGCTGAGTATATGAAAGCTATCATGATAGTTAATTTTTCTGGACTGGTTATATAAAAACTATCAGTATAGTCAATTTTCCTTCGTTTGGACATGTAATATTTGATTGTACATGTTTTAAATAAAATTGGTTTGGTTTTTTTTGTAGATATTATTTTATTGTGCTTATGATCAATTAATATAAATAATACTAAAGTGTCGCGACAGACATTTTTCGGGGCTGAGAGTAATGTAAGATAGATCATAAATAATGTTAAGATTTAATTTTTAACGAACTGTATGTTTTATATTTCACATATTTTTTTTATAATATAATAGATTGGTTATTGATATTGCTCAGTTACATTTTTTTATTTTCAAAAATATGTATAATCGAATTGTAATGTCGCGATAGTATTTGTTTACTAACCAGTATTACCACATGCAATTTTTTCATTTTCGGGGATGAAATTCTGGGCTAACTTCACAAAGGTCGGGGAAAACAGGTTATCATAAAAAAAATGTTGTCTTATCGTCTTGCGAATGCTGATGGATATAATGTTTTGATTCGAGGAGAACCTGTGATCATTACAAAGTTAAATTTTGGGATTTAATTAATTTTTTTTGGCGAAAGTACCTTTTTGGTAACTCAAGTTAATGTGCTTTGGTATCAATCACCCGGTAATAAAATTAACAAAACTATTATTTAGGTGATTGTGAATTAACAATCGATAGTTTTTTTGGCGCATTATATAAAACGGTGATGCATATGAAAAATTGAAAACTGTGTAGTGTGGTGCTGCTAATGTTAATCATGTCAATGAGGCTGAAAGCTTTTTTGAACGTTTCTTTTTTTTAATGTGCGAAAAGCGGATTTTGTTCCAACATAGCTCCAAATAAACGAGTGTGAAGTGTGGAAGTATATCCATTTAGTTTCACTACTAGAAAAAAAATAAAAAGTAAAAAAAAGTCTCTGTCACTCTGGTATTTTTGATTTTTTTTCTCTCTTTGATTTTTTGAGTAAAAAATACTGGTTGGTGTTTCTTCATCCGAGGAACAGTCAAGCAGCTTAATATCCGGATGTGCATCCCAATCATCAAACTCTCCATCCGACAGTGATATTTGATTAAAAATTCTAAAAAAAAATCATTTATAAATATTAGTTTTATGTTGTAATAAATTAAATATCTAGTTCATGTGTTATAATTACACTTCTTCATCAGAATACAGACGGCGAACCGGTGATGAAAATTCAACACGAATGGGTAATACGGTTAACTACTGAGATTAGACTTATTAATTTGCAACGTGGCGTTTTCTTTTTATACTTTTCAATCACGTGATTAACACATAACCGTATCATTCGTGCACTTACAAAATTAATCGAGAATATTCTTTTTTTCACGCCACGTAAATTGAGCAAATCGGTGGGAGCTAGAACAAAATGTAATGAATAAGTTTAACTATCAAACTTAGTTTAGTTTTGTTCAAATGCACACAAAATATTTATATTGTAGATATACCAAAAA